>CM019154.1:46438088-46544660 GCA_009733165.1 Naja naja
TTATAGATGGTTGGATGGATGGATGGATGGATGGATAGATGGATGGATGGATGGATAGATGGATGGAAGGGTGGGTGGACAGATGGACGGACAGAAACAGATATAAACTCAATGAATATTTCCCAGTCACATCTAACTGACACACCAGGGCAGCGGGACAAGAAGGGTCTTCTCCATGGTGGCTCTCTCCCTTTACTGCCAAAATACTTGCAAAAGATGATTTTAGCATACACAATATGTGGAAAAAAGACACTAGCAATAGCATTTAGACTTATATACTTCTTCACAGTGCTTTACAGCCCTCTCTAAGTGGCTTACAGAGTCAGCCTCTTGCCCTCAACAATCTGGATCCTCATTTTACCCACCTCAGAAGGATGGAAGGCTGAGTCAACCTTGAGCCTGGTGAGATTCGAACTGCCAAATTGCAGGCAGCCGGCAGTCAGCAGAAGTAGCCTGCAGTACTGCACTCTAACCACTGTGCCATCACAGCTCACAGCGAGGTGAGAGGGTTTATTGGGTTTCATTTTGGGTTTATGGAGGGTTTTTATTCTTGTAAGCCACTTGGAGATACTGAGAATGAGTTGGCCGGACATATAATTTTTCTTAAATAAAGCAAATCTCCAAGACCTTTGTGGTTTTATATACTTCAAACAGATCTTCCTTCGGTTGTGTTCTTTCAAGCTGAGGACTCACCAGCTTTGGAGCCATTTCTCAGGAGGAAATGGTCCAAAGTACTCCATCACTGGAGGTTTTTAAGAAGAGGTTGGACAGCCACTTGTCTAGATTGCTGTAGTGTCTCCTGCTTGGGCGGGGGGTTGGAGTAGAAGACCTTCAAGGGTCTCTTCCCACTTTGTTCTTCTCTTGTCATTTTGGTTGCCGTGTTCTTCATTTCCCCCCCTCCAGCTCTGTTGTATCTCTTATCAAATAGGTCAGCCAAAATGGAGGCAGAGTTTCATTTTGTGAAATTCCGTCATTACAGAGGGTGTTTAAATGCATTAAAATATTTTATATGCATCCTCACATCCTGTACATGCTGTTTAATCACTATCAGTTATCAAAGCTGTTTGGCTCAGCCCTCTCTTTCACACTTTGTACAGTGCAAAAGTAGGTGAGATTTTGGTGGTTCCTTTTTTTTTTTGTCACAGATTTATTCTTGAAATTTCCCAAAGGACAGGAAAGTTACAAAAATGGGACAGGCGTGCGGTTTCAAGTGAATCTTATAGCAGCAAGATATAGAGTGGATTGTTGCGGGTAACACAAGAAGGCAATAAATGCATTCAGATATTTTACAAAGAATCTCCCAGTCCAGGAAAGGAAAGACAAAAATAAAAGGAATGTGGAAAATGGAAGCTCACTGTGTTCTCTGCAGAAAGCAGCAGTGACCCTGGGAAAATCCCCCCAAAAGTCTGCAGAACCCTCCCCCCCCATTTTCCTACCTATTGATCATTCTTTATTTGAGATCGCAGGATACCATCTCCAGCTCCGTTCTCAGGGGGAGAGAGAGAGAGACTTTTGGCTTCATGCAAGGAAAGCAGCAGAAGCAGCAGAAGTCTTTCTTTCTCTCCCCCAAATTCCGCCAGAAATGAGTCTTTGTGAGACTTGTTGTGCCGGTGCAGCCTCTTGGAGCATGATGCCTTGCAGCATCCCAAAGATTCATTTCTGGTGGAGTTTGGGGGAGAGAGAGAAAGACTTTGGTGCTTTCCTTGCGTGTAGCCAAAAGCAGAAGAAGAAAGAAGTGGAAAGAAGCAGATTCACTTATTTATTATTTATAAATAAGTGAATCTGGCTTCTATTGCTTTTGCTTGTCAGGTCACAAAAGATGATCCTGTGACCCCTGGACACTGCAACCATCCTAAATATGAATCAGTTGCCAAGCATCTGAATTTTGATCACGTGACCATCGGATGCTGTAATGGTCGTAAATATGAAAAAAGCAGAGGTGTTATTCAGCAGGTTCTGACCAGTTCTGGAGAACCGGTAGTGGAAATTTTGAGTAGTTCGGAGAACCAGCAAATACCACCTCTGACTGGCCCCGCCCCCATCTATTCTCTGCCTCCTCAGTCCCAGCTGATTGGCTGGGTTTTCTTTGGTTGCCCTGCACAGGAGAACGGAGCTGGAAAGCAGGTTAGTGGGGTGGGGAGGGAATGGGATTTTGCAGTATCCTTCCCCCAGGAGTAAGGTGGGAATGGAGATTTTACAGTATCCTTTCCCCTGCCATGCCCACCAAGCCATGCCCACCAGGTCAAGTCACGCCCACCAAGTCACACCCAGTACTAAACCAGTAGTAAAATTTTTTAAATCCCACCACTGGAAAAACTGTCATAAGTCACTTTTTTCAGGGCCTTGTACCTGTATAATAATAAAGTAGAATACAAGCTATTCAGGTAATCATAACCATCACTACTTAAGATACCTTAACAGAACTACATCAGGTAAAAAAGAAAAAGATATAGAAATCCGTGTCCCTGAGGAATTTACCACTTAAATCATGACATTGGAACAGACTTGCAAGGAATCATAATGAAATGACTGTAGAAATGGAGTTATAAATATGCAACAGAGTGATGGGGTGGGGGGAAATTCCCCCTTAAATACTAAGGAAATCCGGTGAGACAAAAAAGAATGGCTGAATCTATTGGATATGCTTTCTCTCACAAGCAATTTCATTAAAGAAAAAGGACTCCATTTCCTGCTAACCCCCAATCTGGTTTAGGAAGATATTTGCAAAGAATAGGAATTTCTTAGCAAAGTATGCAGCTTTATTCCAGTCGAGCCAGTCAAAATAGGTAGGTGAGGTATAGAGAGACAGTTTGGTCTACTGGTGAAGGCACCAGGCTGGACAAAAAGAGATTGTGAGTTCAAATCCTGATGCAGCCATGAAAGTCGGTTTGGTGAATTTGGGCCAAACACCAGGAGGTGAATCCTAGTTCTACCTTAGGCCTGAAAGATGGCTGGGTGATTTTGGGCCAATCACCAGGAGACTGGGACTTCTAGTCACACCTTAGGTAGGAAAGCCAGCTGGATGACTTTGGGTCAATCACCAGGAGACAGTTGAAGTTTCAATCTTTTTTATTTTTAAAAATTTTTTTGGTGTGATCAAAATCCAGTTTTGGCCTGGATTTTGCGGTTGAGACTTTGGAAAAAGTGCAGAGAAGATCAGCTAGGATGATTAGAGACCTGGGGACTAAAACATGCGAAGAACGGCTGCAGGAATGATGTATGACTAGTCTACAGAAAATAAGGACTGGGGGTGGCATGATAGCAGCATTCCAGTATTCGAGAGACTGCCACAAAAAAGAGGAATTCAATTTATTTTCCAAAGCACCAGAAGGCAGGACAAGAAGCAATGGATGGAAACTGATCAAGGAGAGAAGCAACCTAGGAGAAATTTCCTGACAGTGAGGACAATTAACCAGTGGAACGGGTTGCCTTTGGAAGTTGAGGGTGCTTCAAAGTGGTGGTATTCCAATTTTTTTACTACTGGTTCTTGGATGTGGCTTGGTGGGCATGGTTTGTAGGCGTGGCAGGGGAAGGGTACTGTAAAATCCCCATTTCCACCCCACTCCAGGGGAAGGATACTGAAAAATCCCCATGCCTTCCCCACCCCACTAACCTGCTTTCCAGCTCCCTTCTCCTGTGCAGGGCAACTAAAGAAGATCCAGCCAATCAGCTGGGACTCGGGAGGCAGAGAATAGATGGGGGCGGGGCCAGTCAGAGGTGGGATTTGCCAGTTCTCCAAACTACTCAAAATGTCTGCTACCGGTTCTCCCGAACCTGTCAGAACCTGCTGAATACCACCTCTGATGCTTCAACGCTGGAAGTTTTGAAGAAAAGACTGGACAGCCACTTGTCTGAAATGGAATAGGGTCTCTCCTGCTTGAGCAAGGGGTTGGACTAGAAGACCTGCAAGGTCCCTTCCAGCTCTATTCTGATTGGCCCCAGAGTGATATGGATCCCATCTAGCGGCTGGTCTAATTACATCACCAGAGTGATTAGGGATTTCTTGGTTTTTGTACTGAGGTTTGATCTTTGTAAGCCATCCAGAGCCACTGAGAGTGATTTGGACAATCTTATACATTTTCTTAATAAATAAATAACCTTCACACTCCCCCGTACCCAATGGGGTCCCTTCCGTTCAGCTTTTGGGGAGTTGTTACAGCGATGGATCGATAAACAGAGAGTCCCATAATTTCCATAATTTCTTTGCCGCATTCTGTTGGGTTAACGAGAATAAAAAGCCAAATTCTCCCCCACACAGTGCTTTCCACGCTCACCACCAAACACTGCAGAAATCCGTGCCACAGACTCAGCAAAGGGTATAATCCTTCCCTTTCAAAGTGCTGAATTTTTAATTTTAATCTGCAATTAAAGCACACCATGATTAATCTGCCAATTAAATCTTGCAGCTTAAGTCAGAATGCATTTTTTGATTGTAGGGAAGCACGGGGAAGTTGGCAGTGTCCCTTCCGCTCTCCGGAATACGCACGCTTTCTGGGGAGATCCAAAATATTCAGCGCTGCTGGATATCACAAATTCAGTTTGAAAGACCAGTTTGTCCTCCTAGGCTCGGAAAAGAAAGAAAGAAAGAAGAAGAAAAACATGCCACATTCTGAAAACCACCCACTTTCTGTGTTTCCGTTTTTGGGGGAGAAATACAGAAATTCCATTTGTTCCCGGCAGCTTGTATGCAGCTTAACATTTAGGCAATTCACATCCAGACATTAATTAATGAAAGGAAGGCCAGGAACAAATGGTGAGAATAATTTCCTCTTACTGAACATAAATAACAAGATGGGCCATCCTTGTCTGAAGGCCTCATCCACAATGAAGGAACATTTTGGTGGAAACTCAAGTCAAATTGGCAGTGAATCATTCTAGAACAAGTTGAATTTGTCACTAAATAACATCCACATTAAAAAAAAAGAACGGTGCATTTTTTTAAAAAAAGGACAGAGAAGATGTCGACATTCTTCCTTTAAAAAATGTTGGATGTTCCCATTCTTCCTTAAAAAAACATCTATGGAGATTCTCAGTCATCCAATCATCATGGTTGTCCCAAAGGTGGTTTTTCAAGAGGCAACTGGACTTTCTGGGGTTTTCTTTTCAGACGTTTAGTTTCTCATCCAAGAAGCTTCTTCAGCTCTGACTTGGATGGTGGGGAATGGAAGGATTGACAGCTGGTCATTTGCATTCTTTTTAGAGAGTCGCTGAGGCCACTTGGAGGTTTATCTGTGTCCTCTTAGGTCACAGTGGTGCAAATGGGTGTGCAGCTTTCCTGGAAAGGACTGTTGCTTTTTTGTGGGGGAGAGAAGAGGAGAAGGGAGCAGAACAGGGGAGAGGAGCAGGAGGAGAAGGAAGAAAAGAGAGAGAGAGAGAAAGAGAGAGGGAGGGAAGGAGGGAGAATAACAGAGTAGGAAGGGATCTTGCTCAGACAGGAGACCCTACATCATTTCAGACAAATGATTGTCCAATCTCTTCTTAAAAACCTCCAGTGTCAGAGTTCTGGAGGCAAGTCGTTCCACTGATTAATTGTTCTGTCAGGAAATTCCTCCTTAGTTCTAGGTTGCTTCTCTCCTTGACTAGTTTCCATGTGTTGATTCTTGTCCTGCCTTTAGGTGCTTTGGATAATAGGTTTAGCCTCCCTCTTCTTTGTGCCAGCCCCTTAGATATTGGAACACAACACAAGTCTTGTCCTTTCATTCTAATTCAGTTGAAACAAGTTGGGACAACGTTGAAATGGTTCTACAGTGAAATTTGCAAAGCCTTGGCCATTTTTAGTAGCATTCAGATGATAATCAGGCCTCTTTCGGACAGATTCTCAAGAAGGAGAGCTGTTCCACTGATTAATTGTTCTGTCGATTAATTGTTTTAGTTTAGAAGTTATTGTTGGGGACCCCACAAAATCTGAAGCCAACTTTGGCAAGATACTTTATTTACAGTTCATGGTTTTGTTTGCTTGGCAAACTCTGTAGAATGTTGGTGTTGAGTTGACTCTAATGATTTTAAATCCATCACACGTTTCAGTTACAGAGTTTAGATACTGGTACATACCAATACAGAATTGTGGATCTCCAATAACCACTTTTTTATTAGTTATTACTGAGTGAGGCAAAAAAGCACCACTTGCTAACCAGCAACAGCAACCTAAGCTACTTCTTGATCCTATTTCTGAGTGTAAAATTATGTAAGCTTACGGTTGCCATAGTGATTTGGGGGGTAAGTCCAGATTATTAATGCTTAGACATAAAAACTTCAGTTCCCCTACAAATCAGCCATCATATATATTAGAAAAATCTCCCATGAATCATCTTACAATTTTCTTCTTCATTCCCCTTCTGTACAATGTTTTGCTATTAAAGTAAAGCATATTCCCCAAGGAGGTCTTGAATATATTGATTGAAATAGTGAGAAGAGGAAGGGTTGCAGCATTGTCAACCCCAAAGAAAGTCAGCCTCTATTTGCAAAATATTATTTTGTTCAGGAGACTCCATCAAGCAAGCTGGCTCTGAGTTTCTTAAAGCAAGGATAGTCCATAATGCTCTCCTGTCATTTGAATACAACCTCTGAACCTCAATCTTCTTATGAACAAAGGTCAGTGTGTCTAAAGAAGTTGTAGAAATCAAGCTGTTTTCTTTATTTTGAAAAACATGGAAAAAACCTAGGAAGATTATGAGTGAGAGTGGTCTCATGGTTAAGGCATCAAGCTAGAAACCAGGAGTTTGAGACCTACCAACCTGAGCAGACAATATGGATAAGGACCACTGGAGAGGGTCTAGGGCAACTTGCCATGGCCAATACCATAGCCAACTCATCACAGCCAACTCCCCATGGCTAATTCACCATGGCCAATTTGCCATGGAACAACTCACTGCAGCCAACTCATCATGGCCAAGTAGCCATAGCCAACTTGCCATGGCCAATTCGCCGTGGGACAAGACTTACATAATACAGAAGAAATGGTGGAATAGAATCATTAAAGAAAAGATGCAAAAGGAAGGACAACATGAAATGAGAATGACAAAAATTAAAATAATTTTAAAATTACTTTTATTAATTACCTTGAATTGTTGAATTGTCCTGCAGCGAGGTATTCCATGGCATGTTGGCTGTGGTGAGTAAGCAGCAACAGGTTGTCCATGGGGAGTTGTCCCATTCAGCACTGAAGAAATACAAAGCTGTAGACTAGCTTGGGAAGTCTAAAGAACATTAGAGAGACATCTTCAAAGAAAAAAAACAAGAATGTCCAGTTGCCTCCTGAAAAAGCACCTTTGGGACAACCATGACCTGAGTGATTGAGAATCTCCATAGACATTTAGCGATACACTTTGGGATGAACCCCCTTCAAATGGTGTGAGAGTAGGAATGGATTTCCAGAGGAAAAAAATTGCTGACTACAGGAACCATTTGCACCACTCAGATGATCCTGAGGACACAGATAAACCTCCAAGTGGCCTCAATGACTCTCTAAAAAGATGCAAATGACCAGCTGTCTGCAAGGAATATCAACCCTTCCATTCCTCACTATCCTGTCACAGTTGAAGAAACTTCAACTTTTGCTCCCAATAATCAGCAAGACCAATTTTATAAGTTACACAATAAAATAATTGAATTGGAATATGATAAGATATGCATCTTTGGAGACTTTAATACAATTGTAAACACAGAACTGGACAATAAACACAGAAAACAAACAAGAAAAATAGAAAAATATTACCCAAATCTTTTTTAAAGATAGTGGAGGAGCTTAGTATTAAAGAAATATGGAGAGAATTGAGTAGCAAAAATAGACAATTTACATTTTACTCAAATAGACATCTATCATGATCAAGAATAGATATGATTTGGATGTCAACAGATTTAATATTTATTTATTTATTTAATTTATTTATTAATTTGACTTGTATGCTGCCCCCTCTCCAAAAAGGACTCGGGGCGGCTAACAACTAAAATCACACAATAAATTATTTAACTAAAACCATATTAAACCAAACAAGTCAAATCTGAATTAAAACCCCACAGTTTAAAACCAATGTCAGCCCTCCCCTCCCAGGAGGTCAGCACAGCCCGGACTGCGCAAATAACCAGGTCTTTAGATCATGGCGGAAGGTGCGAAGATTGGGGGCCAGCCGGAGCCCCAGGGGAAGCTGGTTCCATAAAGTCGGAGCTGCCACAGAATAGGCCCTCCCCCGGGTCACTGCCAAGCGACACTGGGTTGAAGACGGCACCCCCAGGAGTCCCTGTCTGTGCACTCATACAGGGCGGTTGGTATTCAATGCTGGCAGGAGTCATTCTCGTAAGTACCCCGGACTCATGTAGGACTTTGAATGTTAATACGAGATCCTTGAATCTCAATATTAATACCTAATATTCAGGAAGCAAATATTGACACAAACATTTGGGCCGATCACAACCCAATAAGGATTAAATGGAAGGGGCAGAAGAAAAGGCTAGGATGGACTTTGAATAACTCAATCTTAAAAGAAAAAGAATTTATTAATAACCTGGAAAAAGAATTGGTTTTCTTCTTTAAAGAAAATAAATCAGGAGAAACCTCATTGCAAAATGTGTGGGACACTATGAAAGCATATACCAGAGGTGTGCGATTATAACCTATACAAGAAGAAGGAACATTAAAAAGAGACAAACACAACACATTTTAGAACAAGAACATAAGAGATTGGAGAAGAACTTACAAAGATATCCACAGCACAAAAGTATCAAAAATCAAATGGATATAATTAAACACAAAATTGGACTAATGGAAAAGGAAGAAGTGGCACAAAAGATTAGAGGGGCTAAGCAGAATTATTTTGAAAATGCAAATAGAGTTGAAGAAGCTTCTTGGATGAGAAGCGAAACGACTTCAAAGAAAAAAAACAGAAAGTCCAGTTGCCTCCTGAAAAAGCACCTTGGGGACAACCATGACCTGGATGACTAAAAATCTCTACAGATTTAAAAACTGAGGTTGACTCAAAGAAAATTTACAGAAGCAAAATGCATCTTTTGTATTGGGGTCACTTTTAGGTACCCTGTAACCAGTCTCGCTGTTTCATTTAAGGGCACGTCCACCTGTTTGGAATGTTTCATTCTATACCAAACACAGCTGGCATATTCTCCCACAGGGGGTGTCAAACTCAATTTCATTGAGGGCTGCATGAGTGTTGTGATTGATTTCAAGGAGGGGAGGCAAATGGCCATGGTTGTGGTGGGCGTGGGTGTGGTGGGCATCATCAGCTCGACATCCTGCAGCCCTCTGCCAGTGAAAATGGAGCTCAGGAGGGCCCTCCCAAGCTCCGTTTTCACTGACAGAGGGACTGTGGGCCAGTCCTTCTCTGTTTCAAGGGCTGCCTTGTGGCTGAGGTGGTATTCAGCAGGTTCTGACCAGTTCTGGAGAACCGGGAGCAGAAATTTTTGAGTAGTTCAGAGAACCGGCAAATCCCACCTCTGACTGGCCCCTACCCCCATCAAGGGGCAGAACATTCTCCCAAACACCTCCCTCTTCCTACTTTCCCCATAACAACAACCATCTGAGGTTGTTGGGCTGAGAGAAAATGACTGGTCCAAAGCCACCCAGATGTTTTTTATGATTAAGGCAGGACTAGAATTCACTGTCTCTCAGTGATTGGTTCAAAGTCACCCACCCGGTTTCATGCCTAAGGCAGGACTAGAATTTACTGTCTCCTGATGATTGGCCCAAAGTTACCCAGCCAACTTTCATAGTAAAGGAGGGACTACAACTCATCACTCCTTAGTGATTGGCCCTAAATCACCTAGCTGGCTTTCATGGCCAAGGTAGGACTCAAACTCATGGTCTCCTGCCTTCTAGATCAAATTCCAAGTCCCAACAAAGTGAAGCATATTATGGCTCTGAGTCATCATCTGGTTTCCACAACCTTCTCAAGGCAGCCCTCAACACACTGAATTTTAAACATGCAAACTATGTTAGCTTGACCTTAGTTATTGTGAGAAAATGGTCACTATTTCCATCTGGTTTATATTAATTCTTGCTCTGTTGTGCTTATTATCTGTAAAATAATATCTTGTTCTTGCTGCTTTAATATAAATTTTACTTTGTAATTTTCAAACATTTGCAAGCCACTGGGGGAAAACACAGTCTTTTGAAGGGCAGCAAAGTTAACAAAATGAAATTCAATGTAGAGAAAAGTAAAGTCTTACACTTAGGCAAGAAAAACCAAAAGGACAAATATAGATTGGGAGAAACCAGGCTTAACAGCAATAGCTGTGAGAGGGATCTTGGAATCTTAGTGGACAACCAATTAAATATGAGCCAATAGTGTGTGGCAGCAGCCAGAAAAGCCAATGCAATTCTAAGTTGCATTAACAGAGGATTCAATCGAGATCAAGGGAGGTACTAATACCACCTATAAAGTTTAGAAGACCACTAGAATACTGATCTTTGGTCACACAAAAGATGTTGAGACTCTAGAACATGGGTCTTCAAACTTGGCAAGTTTAAGACTTGTGGACTTCAACTCCCATAATTCCTGAGCTAACATGACTGGAGGAGGAATTCTGGGAATTGAAGGCCACAAGTCTTAAAGCTGTCAAATTTGAAGACCCTTGTTCTAGAGTCTCAACATCTTTTTATAGTGTGGTGACCAAAACTGGATGCAGTATTCTAGGCGTGGTCTTACTAAGGAAGATCCCTGCTCTAGAAAGAGTGCAGAGCAGAGCAACCAGGATGATTAGGGGACTGGAAATTAAAACATACGATGAACGGTTGTAGGAACTGGGCATGGCTAGTCTAGTGAGAGAAGGTTGCAGGAACTGGGCATAGCTAGTCTAGTGAAGAGAAGAACCAGGGGAGACACGATAGCAGTCTTCCAATATTTGAGGGGCTGCCACAGAGAGGAGGAGGGGGTCAAGCTATTTCCCAAAGCACCTGAAGGCCAGACAAGGAATAATGGATGGAAACTGACCAAGGAGAGATTCAACCTAGAAATAAGGAGAAATTTCCTGAGAGTGAGACAATCAACCAGTGGAACAGAAGTTGCCTTCAGAAGTAGTGGGAGCTCCATCACTGGAAGCTTTCAAGAAGAGACTGGACTACCATCTGTCAAAATGGTGCAGGGTCTGCTTGGGTGGGGGTTGGACTAGATGACCTACAAGATCCCTTCCAACTCCGTTAATCTGCATCTGTAATGAATTCAAATTACAAATCCTGCAAGTACATCAGTACATCATCTGAGTAAGTCATTTGTCCTTGTTCCAACTCCATACTTTAGGAGTGCACACCCTCACAATGCCACTGAAAAATTCCTAGTGTGTTTTTGGCCTGTTTCCTGCTAATTCCTTAAATAAGTTGGACCCCCATTTTCTTTGCTTTAACTTGTAAGGAGTCCTCATTTACTGATTGCAAATTAGGACCAGTAACTTTTTTAGCAGCAGCCAAAAAAGCTAATGCAATCCTAAGTTGTATTAACAGAGGGATACAATCAAGATCAAGGGAAGTACTAATACCACTCTATAAAGCCTTAGTAAGGCCACACCTAGAGTACTGCATCCAGTTTTGTTCACCACATTATAAAAAAGATGTTGAGACTCTAGAAAAAGTACAGAGAAGAACAACCAGGATGATTAGGGGATGGGAGGCTAAAACATATGAAGAACAGTTACAGGAACTGGGCCTGGCTAGTCTAGTGAAGAGAAAGACCAGGGGAGACAGGATAGCAGTCTTCCAATATTTGAGGGGCTGCCACAGGGAGGAAGGGGTCAAGCTATTTTCTAAAGTGCCTGTAGGCCAGACAAGGAACTATTTAACCTGGAAATAAGGAGAAACTTTCTGACAGTGAGAACCAATGGAACAGCTCGGAGTGGGAGCATCATCACTTGAGACCTTCAAGAAGAGATTGGACTGCCATTTGTCAGAAATGGTGTAGGGTCTCCCGCTTGGGCGGGGGGTTGGACTAGATGACTGACAGGGTCCCTTCCAACTCTGATTATCTGTTATCTGTTATTGCTAAACAAAGTGGGCACTGTAGAAAATCATCCCATCAACTCTACCCTTTGAAATGCTCACCTTAGTTCTGGGATAATTAACAAAAAGGGAATTAATGTCCGTATTTACATTCATCAGAGAGGATTTCCCTCCCTTTCTTTCCCTACTTCCCCTCTATCTTTTTCTTTTGTATTTTATATTAGGATAATCTCAATACAATTAATAAAAGAAGGCCAAGAAACCCCTTGAGCCTTGTTAGAAGTTGCAGAATTGTTCATGTTCAAATCCATTTTCCTATTGAAATTTCATAGCCCTTCAGGATTTATCCAGCAATAATGTTTATTGTGTTACTCACACAATGTGAATGAAAAAAAAAGTGAAACTGTACTGACTTCTTAAAAATACACATCAAAATTATTCAGAAAAAGGGTAAACTGTATTAAAGAGCAAGAAAGTGAGAAATTGAAATTAACAAATCTACTCCCCATGGTAGTCATTACTTTAAGAGAGAGGTCATTAAATCAGGCTGGTCATTAACTCAAGAGGAAATATTAAAGTCTCTTGACTTTAATATTCCAAATTCTTCAATGGCTTTAATTAGCATTCACTTAGGAGGCTGTGAGTTATATCCTAGGTAGAGGCAGATATTTCTCTCTCTGGGCACACTGGGAATATATCTGCTGAATAAAACTCCGCATTGGCAACAGGAAGGGCAAAGTAAACACTCAGTCCATTCAGTCTCCACCCCACAAGAGATTCTGGGGTTGTTAATAGAGGAGGAGGAGGAGGAAGAGGAAGAAGAAGAGGAGGGAAGAGAGAGGAGGAAGGATGATGGTGGATGGATGGAGGAGGAGGAGGAGGAAGAAATAGAAGAAGAGGAGGAAGAAGAAGAAAAGGAAGAAGAAAGAAAGAAAGAAAGAAAGAAAGAAAAGAGAAGAAAGAAAGAAAGAAAGAAAGAAAGAAAGAGGAAGGAAATGAAAAGATTCTATAGACATGTGACCTGGAAGAAGAAGAAGAAGAAGAAGAAGAAGAAGAAGAAGAAGAAGAAGAAGAAGAAGAAGAAGAAGAAGAAGAAGAAGGAGGGGAGGGGGAGGGGGAGGGGGAGGAGGAGGAGGGAGGAGAGGAAGAGGAAGGAGGAAGAGTTCTCCCTTCTGAATGTTTCAGATGTGTTTCCCATCTTTTTTCTTTCAGCTACAGGTAATTCCATGTGATGGGGGAAACCTAACAGTTTGACCACTTACTGTAGAAACTCTCTGAGTGATATCCAAACTTAATTTCCAGAAAAAGCAATGGATAGGATTAATTAAGTGGACAAGGGGACAAAGTTGAACAAAATATAAAGTTGACTTAATTTATTTTGTCCAAATGTATTTGCTTATTTTTGTCTAAAAATGCTAGAGAATTCCTGGAAATTCAGACAAAACAACTATCTTCAGGTACACAGAGGATAACAATGTCTACATGCCTTTGGAAAGAGACAATCCAAAAGCTAAAAAGGAAAAAAAGGCCAAAAGAGCAATTAACAATGAGTCAGATAAGCGGAGATCAACACCAAAATAAATACTAGGTGAACAACCAAGCTGTAAACAACGCCCCAATCGAAGAACTACCAATTCAAGACAAACCATCAAACAGTAAACAACAATCTAATCAAGGAACCATCAAGACCACTCCCACCAACACTGACAAGGTAAGCCTCTACTATATAAAGAGACAAACCTCAACCCCTTCTAACACTGATGACGTTACCTAGTTGGGTAATGAAATGTCTGCAAGAAAACAACCAAAGCCCCCACATTTCAACCATGATCTACAAATATTCTCAGATCCCACAGCTGAATTTAAATCTAGTTGCATTCATAAAATATCCTCTGTGCTTCCCATACGTTTAACAAGTTATCTCTATTGCATTGAGCTGCGGTGGTGCAGTGGTTAAAAGGCAGTGCTGCAGAGGTAACTCATTGCTTGCTGCAGGAGTTTGATCCTGACCAGCTCAAAATTGACTCAGCCTTCCATCTTTCCAAGGTGGGTAAAATGAGGAGCCAGATTGTTGGGGGCAAGAGGCTGACTCTGTAAACCACTTAGAGGGGGCTATATAGCACTGTGAAGTGATATATACAGTAAGTCTAAGTGTGTGATGACCCAGGGTGGGGTACATAATAAACAAAGTCACAAAAAACTGGTGAAGCCCCTTTTATTCCTTCACTTTGCTTCCAAACTCTAAATATCTTTGACTGAAGACAAAAAAACTCCCACACAAACAGTTACAAGAAGGAGGAAAAAAGCAACACAAACCAGGCAAGATAAGGGCTGGAGGACATCCACAGATAACACACACTGGGAAGGACGCCAAACTCAGAGAGGAAACATAAACTAGAGATATTTCCATGCTTTGTTTCCAGCATTCGCCCATATGCATGTCCAGTTTCTTATTTAGTTGTTACAGCTGCAGCCCATGAGGAGGATCAAGGCCCTCTCCTCCTGAGTAGACCACATCTCTCCCTTATCCTCTTCTCCCTATGTGCCCTAGGATGGAGAGGGGATGGGCCTGGGTCCTCCACTGACTGCCCAGCGGGCCTCTGCCCTTCCCCAGCCTCCTCCACAACCTCCGGAGCCACACTCCCACTCCCTGTCAGCTGTTCCTCCTCTCCCTCAGAATCAGTCTCCAACAGGGCATGACAAAATGCTATTGCTATTAACAATCCCACTTTGGTGGCCAGTTTGGAGAGCATAACACCAGACAGGACCCTGGAAGGAAAAATCACAAAACTGCATCTCACTTATCTTGGCCATGTCACGTGGGGAAATTCACCGGAGAAAGCAGTTATGTTGGGAAGAGTTAGCGGTAAAAGGAAACCAATCCGGGAAAGAACATGGTGACTGGACACCATCAAAGCTGATACCAACCAGAGCACAGAACGACTCAAAGAAGCAGTGCAAGAATTTGTCGCCAAGAATTGGATACAACTCAATGGATCATATCATTATCACGTACTTCTGGATCCATCTTCCAAGCAGCGGTAGAGGACGGACGCTGTAATAATTCTACACATAACTACAACTATTTCGCCTGAGTTTGATCTCAGTCTCAAATTTCTCTGTGTCACCTCATATATGTGGGTATATGCATAATTATTTAACAGTTTGTCCTCGACTTACAACAGTTCATTCACTGACCATTCGAAGTTACAACATCATTGAAAAAAGTGACTTAGTGACCGTACGTCATACGTACAACCATAACAGTGTCCACATGGACATGTGATCAAAATTCAGATAGCAATAGCACTTAGATTTATATACTTCTTCAGTGCTTTACAGCCCTCTCTAAGCAGTTTTACAGAGTCAGGCTCTTGCCCCCAACAATCTGGGTCCTCATTTTACCCACCTTGGAAGGATGGAAGGCTGAGTCAACCTTGAGCCTGGAGAGATTTGAACTGCCAAATTTCAGGCAGCTGGCAGTCAGAAGTCAGCAGAAGGAGCCTGCAGTACTGCACTCTAACCACTGCACCACCGAGGCTCACTAAACAAGTACTTGGTTGTAAGCCATCTAGGGTCACCACTAGGGGAGATGGGTGGCATGTAGATTTAATAAATAAATTGGGTGTTTTGCAGCTGGCTGTACCTCCCAATGGAGCTACTTTGCCCAACAAATAAGAACCAGAGTCAATTATTTATGGCTATCATCCAAACCGAATTGTAAATGTACTCAAAATTATGGCCGGAAATCCTAGCCTGGATATAAACTAGTTTGATTGGACCAGGAAACACCAGACATCCATTAAGAATTCACACATATGGTTTGTTGAAAACATTATCCTATTTTCTCTTTCCAGGTTTTTTTTTTGGGGGGGGGGTTGGATACGAGAGAGCAAAATTCCATTTCTCTCAGCAGAAATGGACTCATTTAAGAACTACTTTGCTTACCAACAGAATTTTGGGGCTCAATTCTGGTCGTAAGTCAAGGGCTACTTCTAGCGCTTCCATGCTTTAAGAGCTCCATCATTAAACCGGTTTCATTGCCCGTGTTATCCTAAGTCCCAAAACCCAAAAACATTTATGATGGTTGCCATGTCATGTGATCCCCTTTTGTGACCTTCTGACAAGCAAAGTCCATGGGGAATCCAGATTCACTTCACGGCCGTGTCACTCATTTAACATGGGAGGTGATTCACTTAACAGCTGTGGCAAGAAAGTGGGGCATCCTAAAATGGGGCAAAAACTCCCTTAACAAATGTCTCACTTAGCAACAGAAATGTTGGGCTTAATTGGGCTTGTAAGTCGAGGACTAGCTGTATTTATTTATTTATTTATCATGGTCATGTAGTGTGTATTGGAGGTGGTGACCCTTTGGAGTGCTGAAGGTGATGAAATTTCATTTTAACGTGTACATTCAAAGTAACAATAAAGTTATATATAGTTGCATTAACAGAGGGATACAATCGAGATCAAGGGAGGTACTAATATCACTCTGTAAAGCTTTAGTAAGGCCACGCCTAGAATCCTGCATCCAGTTTTGGTCACCACACTATAAAAAAGATGTTGAGACTCTAGAAAGAGTGCAGAGAAGAGCAACCAGGATGATGAGGGGACTGGAGGCTAAAACATTCGATGGAACGGTCGGTTGCAGGAACTGGGCCTGGCTAGTCGAGGGAAGAGAAGGACTAGGGGAGACAGGAGAGCAGCCTTCCAGTATTTGGGGGGCTGCCACAGGGAGGAAGGAGTCAAGCTATTTTCCAAAGCACCTGAAGGTCAGACAAGGAACAATGGATGGAAACTGAACAAGGAGAGATTCAATCTAGAAATAAGAAGAAATTTCCTGACAGTGAGAACAATCAACCCATGGAACAGCTTGCCCTCGGAAGTTGTGGGAGCACCATCACTTGAGGCTTTCAAGAAGAGACTAGATTCCCATCTGTCAGAAATGGTGTAGAGTCTCCCGCTTGGGCGGGGGGTTGGACTAGATGACCTACAAGGCCCCTTCCAATTCTGTTAATCTAATATCTAATATTTGAGGGACTGCCACAGAGAGAAGGAGGGAGTCAACCTGTTTTCCAAAGCACCCGAAGGCCAGACAAGGAATAATGGATGGAAACTGAACAAGGAGAGATTCAACCTGGAAATAAGGAGAAACTCTCTGATAGTGAAAACAATCAACCCATGGAACAGAAGTTGCCTTCAGGAGTTGTGGGAGCTTCATCCCTGGAAGCTTTCAAGAAGAGATTGGACTCCCACCTGTCAGAAATGGTGTAGGGTCTCCTGGACTAGATGACGTACAAGGTTGGACTAGATGACCTACAAGGTCCCTTCTAACTCTGATTATCTGTGAAATCTGTTATTCTAAGTTCTAAAATACTTCTTCCATTTCCCATTCCAGAAGGGGTGAATGTATCCATGGCAATAATAATAAATGACTGATATTCGCATATTAATTATGGGGGGGATCGCGGTGCTATAAAAATAGCTCACAGTTGTCTGAAATTGCTGACTTCTTTTTCAGCGACCGCAAAGGCAGAGAAACCTGCTAACGAGGAAATGACAAGGACTGTCTTTACTTCCATCGCCGCTACAATCCCAGCAGTTTTCAAATTCACATGCCTCCCTGTGCAAGAACCAAGAGACTCCCATATGGCTCCGTGTTACAATTCACCGACGGTGAGGGCAATCCATATTTGATCCATGACAGCCTCACACTCGTTCACCAAATAAACCCATTTCCCCGTCTGCAATTTTTATATGTTTGCCTCTGTATACGGTTTTCCCACGATTACCGTTCAAATCGCATTGCCAAACAGGGAAATAATAATTTAAAAAAAGGTTACGAGGATACGATCGGCTTGTTTCATCTGAAAAGTGCAAATGAAGTGCATCATTCCCCTTCATGGATCCCGCTGGGAGTCAATTTGGATGCTTCGTGTCCCCGGCATCTCCGGTCGGGGATGAGTGCAAGCAGGAATACATTCACTGCTTAGGAGTCACATTTTCTCAGGAAGGAAAAAAGAAATATATTCCAATGTAGGGTGGACGTGGCTTGCAATTTCTAAAAATTGGCTCATCGAGTGAGCCAGTGGAGTTTCCCCCATTTTTAAAAGTCTGGAAGACTTTTGAATAGGACAGGGATAATTAACAAATAACAATTTCCCCCTTGGTGATCCATAGGGAGAGATATAGGGAGAGATATAGAGATAACAAAATAACAGATTTGGAAGGTCTCTTCTAAGTCTTCTAGTCCAACCCTGTCATGCCCCTGGTGGAGACTGACTCTGAGGGAGAGGAGGAACAGCCAACAGGGAGTGGGAGTGTGGCTCCAGAGGATGTGGAGGAGGCTGGGGAAGGGCAGAGGCCCACTGGGCAGTCAGAGGAGGACCCAGGCCCATCCCCTCTCCATCCTAGGGCATGCAAGGAGGAGAGGATAAGGGAGAGACGTGGTCTATTGGGAAGGAGAGGGCCTTGATCCTCTTCATGGGCTGCAGCTGTGACAACTGAATAAGAGGATGGACATGCATATGGGTGAGCGCTGGAAACAAAGCGTGGAAATATCTCTAGTTTATGGTTCCTCTCTGAGTTTGGCGTCCTTCCCAGTGCATATTCTGTTATCTGTGGACGTCCTCCAGCCCTTATCTTGCCTGGTTTGTGTTGCTTTTTTCCTTCTTGCAACTCTTTGTGTGGGAGTTTTTTGGCTTCCGTCAAGGATATTCAGCGCTTGGAAGCAAAGTGAAGGAATAATTTTATTTATTTATTTATTTTGCTTGGACTTGTATGCCGCCAGATCTCCTGAAGGACTCAGGGCAGCTCACAACATAATACCCACAATACAAAAATTAAAATTGATTAAAAGTTATTAAAAGGGGCTTCACCTGTTTTTGTGACTGTGTTTGTTTTGTATCCCATCCTGGGTCATCACAACCCCCCTGTTCAGGCATGAAACTATTCTGGACAAATGGTTGTCCAATCTCTTTATAAAAAGCTCCAGTGTTGAAGCATCCACAGCTTTTGGAGGGAAGCCATTCCACTGATTAATTGCATTAACTGTCAGGAAAATTCTCCTTAATTCTAGATTGCTTCTCTCCTTGATTAGTTTCCATCCGTTGCTTCTTGACCTGCCTTCTGGTACTTTGGAGAATAAGTTGACCCCAGAGGTGGTATTCAGCAGGTTCTGACCAGTTCTGGAGAACTGGTAGTGGAAATTTTGTGTAGTTCGGAGAACAGGCAAATACCACCTCTTACTGGCCCCGTCCCCATCTATTCTCTGCCTCCCAAGTCCCAGCTGATCGGCTGGGTCTTCTTTGCTTGCCCTGCACAGGAGAATGGAGCTGCAAAGCAGGTTAGTGGGGTGGGGAGGAATGGGATTTTGCGGTATCCTTCCCCCTGGAGTAGGGTGGGAATAGAGATTTTACAGTATCCTTCCCCTGCCATGCCACACCCACCAAGCCACGTCCACAGACCCGATAGTAAAAAATTTTGAATCCCACCACTGGTTGACCCCCTCTTCTTTGTGGCAGCCCCTTAGATATAAGAAGATGGCTATCATGTCACCCCCTAGTCCTTCTTTTCATTAAATTAGACATACCCAATTCCTGCAACCATTCTTCACATGTTTTAGTCTCCGGTCTCCTAATCATCTTTGTTGCTATTATAGTTCTATAGTTTCCTATAGAAGTTGCATTTTTCACCACCTCTAAAACCAAATCAACATCGATACCATCAAGATAAAAGTCTGACAATTCTCAGAAGGTGGTATAAATACAGAAAGAAGTGTTTCTCAAAGAGAACAGAATCTTACAGCATTTTGGGGTATCATATCCTTGGAATTCTCTAAGCATCCTTGTTTTCTTGCAGAAGTTTCATTACCTAGCTAAGTAACATCAGCAATGGTGATGATGATCCATGTTAGGTAGCATTGATGATTGACCAAGTTGGGTAGTGACAACGTCTGCAAGCAAACAACCAAGCTCAGGGAACACCAAGGACCCCATTCAAACTTGATCTACAAATATCCTATAGAATAGAAAGAATAGAATAGAATAGAATAGAATAGAATAGAATAGAAAACAAAATCGTATGTTCCTCTTGGCTTCTAGGTGCTCACTAAGAAAGGATTTTTTGAAATGACCATCAGTGCATTAGTATTTCCTATATTATTATTATTATTATTATTAACATGCTCTGATGCTAAGGAGTTCTACTCCCCCTCCCCACCTGAAAAGAAATCTGTTCCAAATGCAAAACACAAGCAGAGGAGAGGAGCTTCAGTTTCAGTTTCACAGCACCAAGCAGCTTTAGTACAGAACAGTTGAGCTAAGCCATGCCCAGGCTCCTTGCTGTCTCCTTGCTCACACAGCAAAAGCTGTTTCAGTTTCCAAATAGCCTTCAACTCTCTCACACACTGACAGGAGGCTAGCCAGATGAATACCGATGGATGCTGGTAGGCAGAGGCAGAATTTTTTCCCCTTATTTTCCTCCCCAAAAACTAAGCCCGGCCACATAGTTTCATAGCGAAGCACGGGTATTGAGCTAGCATTCAATAGAATAGAAATAGAATAGAACACTCACTCCTTTCTTGCATTGATGATGTTACCTAGCTGGGTAATGAAATGTCTGCAAGAAAACAGTCAAGCTCAGAGAGCATCAAGGATCCCACAGTTCAACCCTGGGCTACAAATATTCTATCTGTAATATTAGTTTGGAAGGGTGGGAAGAATTAGTCACAATTGTGCATTCTTTGTTTGTTTGTTTTGCACGCAGAGTGCCTTTCATTACTTCTGATGTCCAGTTCATTCAATCCAGGGTTTGTCATAGCACCCAATTCAGCAAATCACAGCCAAGTGTATTATTCGGAGTTTTGAAGTTCACTGCTTGTAAAAGACTGTGTACTTCCTACTCAACGAAAACTTTCCACAGCAGCCGCTACAGAAGATCAGATAAGATGACACATTTGTTAAAATGTAATCCCCAGTAAACAGATGAAACACTTAAAAAGCAGATGATTCATACGTTTTAAAAGGTTGGCAATTTGATGAAACTGTCTGGGGCATGGAAAGAGAACAAAGAAAAAAGGCACTCTGAAAGGAAGTTCTGGAATCTTTTGCATACTTTTCTGTGACTAAGACATTTTTATTGCTTTAGCTGAGGAAAATGTGTGTGTGTGTGCGTGTAAAATGACAAAGCCAGATTGCCAACAGCTACAGACAGAAAAGAGCTGTTTTATTACATTAATTTGCCTTTCTCCTCCTTCTGAGAATTGAAGGGCATAAATCAAGTACAGGTTGAGTTAAGTGAATTGTTAAGTGAATCGCACTTGATTTTATGACCTCTTTTGCCAGGGTTATTAAATGAATCACTTCAGTTAAGTGAATCACATGGTCATTAAATGAATCTGGCTTAATTCACCTTTATTTTAATTTAGTATAGAACCTGCTTATTATTGGATAGGAGCTGGTTGCAAGCAGGGAAGCGAAAAGCATAATAACAAAAGACAAAATAGAAACCAAACAGGATGTCTTTCTTTCGAGCTCCGAATATTATAAAACTCTCTTCCTTGTAAGAGTGATTAAACCAGGGAGCTGAAAAGTTTCCTTTCCTTTCCTTTCCTTTCCTTTCCTTTCCTTTCCTTTCCTTTCCTTTCCTTTCCTTTCCTTTCCTTCCTTTCCTTTCCTTTCCCTTCCCTTCCAGTATTTGGCATGCATTTAAAGTAAAATCTATGAGCCAAGTGCATATGGTTCTGTTACAAGAACTGTTTTTTGCACTCAAGCAGTCAGGTGCAAGAAAAGGGTTACAAAGGGGTTCAAGTCCACAGTTTTCCTATGCAGGCAAATTAATAAAGTTTTTTAAACCAAAGGGAATGGAATATAATGGACAAATGCAAGATGATACGAATGTATGAGTATAAAAAGACGGTTGTAAATATGTATATAATTGTATATAAATGCAAATAAAAATAATATGCAGCTAGCACCATACTAATAACGTAAGGAAATTAAAAAGGAAATTAACTGTTATGTGTATTTCTACACTGTAACTTGTGTGGCCAAAATGATGGCCAAGAAAGTCGCACTGTGTTCAATTGTTTTTAATGTTTATTCAATAAAATTTATTGATTAAAAAATAACAAATATTGGACAGGTGGTTATCTTAACTCTTTTTTGATATATCCAGTGGTGGGATACTGATGGTTTGGACCAGTTCAGACAATCAGATGGCCCCACTCCTGCCCTATCCTGTCCTTTATTTCCTACTTTGTAGCTCATCTCAATCACTCGACACAGCTGATTTGCCCCCTGGCTGTTTTACTCACCATTGCTGACTTGGAAGGTAAGCAGATGAGTTTCTCAATGCTCCATTTTCAGTGCTGCACTCAAGCTTCGCATGCGCTCACCAAACAGGTTGTTAAACCGGCAGCATTCCGCTACTGGATACCTCCCTTAATTTGCCTGCACCTTTCTTGGATGTCACCCAAAAACATAATCTTAGCTTTAGAAAGGTAAAGTTTCAGAAGGTTCCCAGAAAGTGGAAAAACTTTGCTGCTTTCCATGTTCTAAACTCTTTAACTTCTCCTGCAAAGCATCCTTTCAGATCTCCTGGAAGGTGATCAACGGATCTTCTTAGGAGAAAAGCCAACGGTTTCTTCTGTTTTAGTTTCCCATTCTAGGACACCAACCTGAAATGAGGACTGACCATCAACTCAATTTGGAATAGAGCTGGAAGGGACCTTGAAGGTCTTTTAGTCCAACCCTCTCCTCAAGCAGGGGGCCCTATACAATTTCAGACAAATGGCTCCCATTTAGCCTCTTATTAAAAACTTCCAGTGATGAAGGACCCACAACTTCTGAAGGTAAGCTGTTCCGTTGGTTAATTATTCTCATTGGTAGGAAATTTCTCCTTAGTTCTAGATTGCTTCTCTTCTTGGTTAGTTTCAGAATGGAATGGAATGGAATAAGAAGAGAAGAGAATTAGAATAGCATAGCATAGAATAAGAATAGAATAGCAATAGAATAAGAATAAGAATAAGAATAGAAATAGAATAGGAATAGGAATAGAATAGAATAGAGCTGGAAGGGATTATTAGAGGTCTTCTAGTCCAAACCCCTGCTCAAGTAGGAAACCCTACACCATTTCAGATAAGTGACTGTCCAGTCTCTTCTTGAAAGCTTCCAGTGATGAAGCTCCCACAACTTCTGAAAGACAAGCTGTTCCACTGGTAATTGTCCTCACTGTTAGAAGTTTCTCCTTAATTCCAGGTTGCTTCTCTCCTTGATGAGTTTCCATCCATTGTTTCTTGCCCTGCCTTCTGGTGTTTTGGATAATAAGTTGGCCCCATCTTCTTCGTGGCAGCCCCTCAAATACTATCAAAGGGCTGCCACAAATCATTCCAGCATCTGTCGAATTGAATGATGGAAGCCTGATCATCAATCTTTCTCCACAGTATCCTTGTCTGCCCAGGTCCAATTTCTATTTAAGGATGGAAAAAAATACATTTGAGATGGCTTCCTGACAGCCAATTTGGAAAGCCCTATACAGATGTTCTCCATTTCCTGGTTGTAAGAAGCCCCAACACCGAGCTGGATCACAACGTAGCAGATGGTTCCTCCGTTTGCTAAACTCAATAACCTAACATGACTTTAATCAAAGATGCTTGCTGTTTTGCCAGAAACTCTCATATTTTTGACTTGGCCATTCTTCTAAGCCTTTCTCTGGTCAACAATCCAGATATTCTAAATAAGAAAAATCCTTTGATGTTTTGGCTCTATTCATGGACCCATCTTCTCATCATTTGAAGAGGTGTCAAGTACCACAGTTCCAAAACACATTGACTTCCCTTCCCTATTGAGTTCTAGTTAGAAAATATATTAGTCGTCTGGGTTTGACATGAGTTCAGAGAGCTATATTCCCATCCACCCACACTAGATGTTTATCAGTGGGAAAAATAGCTTGTTTTGTAAATAGAAAAAATAATGTTTTACCTTCGGCAAGTCAGCCTTTTCTAAATATTGTTGAGTTAATGTTTTAAAAAACAAAAGAGTTTACTTGTAATTTTGTCAAGTATAAGCCCACTTTCAAGTGGGGCAAAAAAAATGGCAAGTTATGTAAATTACCTCTACTAAAATGCATTTTCTGGATGGTTGGTTAGATTTCACAAATGTATTTGGTCGTTCCACAACACAATATATTTGGGTAGACCTTGACTTACAACCACAACTGAGCCACAAATTTCCATTGTTGAGCCTTGTTAAATGAGTTTTGTTCCATTTTATGACTTTTTTTGCCACCTTTGTTAAGTGAATCATTGCAGTTAAGTGAGTAACATGGTTGTTAAGGGAATCTGGCTACTCTATTGACTTTGTTTGTCAGATGGCCACAAAAAGGGGCATCACGTGACTCCAGGATGCTGCCACTGTCATAAATATGAGTCAGTTGCCAGGCGTCTGAATTTGGTTCACGTCTTAAGTCACTTTTTTCAATACTTTTGTAACTTTGAACGACCGCTAAATGAACGGCTGTAAATCGAGGACAACCTGTAATCTCAATTAAGTAAAAGTTATTCGTGAATACTGCGGTGGGAGAAAATGGCCGCAAACTTGGGAGAGAAAGTTAAATATTCGCAGCTGTTTTCAGGGGTGGGCTTCAAAAAAATTAGCAATGGGTTCTCTGCCGAGTTGCTGGGTTGGCGTGGCCATGGTGGGCAGGGCCTAGTTGGCCTCCTGCATGACGGGGGGCCATTTTTGCTCTCCCTGGGCTCCGGGGGCTTTTCTCGCGCCTCCGGGAGGGCAAAAACAGCCTTTCCGGGCTCCGGAGGCTCTCTGGAAGCCAGAAATGGGCCCATTTCCAGCCTTCCTGAATTTCTGGGAGGCCTGTTTTTCCCCCTCCCTGAGCCTCCGCACATGCCTTGCACTTACCTGCATCCAAAATGGGCCACATGGGGACTCCTGGGAGGGGAGAGGAGGGGCCAGCCAGGAGTGGGATTTGAGGGTTCTCCTAACTGCACAGAATCTTAGCTAGGGGCTCTCCCGAACCCCTGTGAACTCCCAGCAGCCCACCCTTGGCTGTTTTACTTGTGGAGAGGCCCAGAATTTGAACAGACATCCTTCTATCTTACTTGATGGAATATTTAAAGCCCTACCAATTATGATAATAACGATGGTGGTGACATTTTCCCAGGGAAGACAAGTGCAAACTGACATTCCAAGCCCTTATAAAGTTAATCTCTTTTTTTTTCCCCAGAATAATAATGTTTTTCATTTTCCCTTAGCATAGGTCAC
The DNA here is from genome assembly GCA_009733165.1 of Naja naja. Taxonomy (NCBI): domain Eukaryota; kingdom Metazoa; phylum Chordata; class Lepidosauria; order Squamata; family Elapidae; genus Naja; species Naja naja. The sequence continues at coordinate 46,463,304 of CM019154.1, forward strand.
AGTCTGACAATATCATAAGCCCAGAAGGGGTAGGGGTTTTAAATTTTTTTTATTTTACTAGCTATAAAATGAATCAATTGAAACCTCATTTGTAATCACAATTTTTTTATTAACCCCCTTTTCTCTCGTCACCGATATCTTCGCCGTTTCATTATATTATTGCAATAATAACAAAGCATCTAATCTGTTTGCATCCGCAATAATGAAAGCGATTTGAAAATTGTGCATGTAAAAAAAGAAAAAAAGAAATCCCAATTCTCTAGCACTCCAAACACAAATAACTGTAGGGCACCAGATGACATTTGTCAAATATTGCTTTCTTTTTTTCTTTTTAATATCAAGAGATCTCAGTCACCATGGTCACAACTGTGTATTCCCATATTCTTTTCTCCTTACACACAATTCCCTCCATCTCTCCCCCATCTGTCTCCCTCTCCTCTCTCTCATACACACACTCACACACACACACACACCACATATACATTTACATAGGTAGGTAGGTAGATAAAATAGATAGACAGATATGATAGATAGATAAGATAGATAGATAAGATAGATGATAGATAGGTAGGTAGGTAGATGATAGATAGATAGATGATAGATAAGATAAGATAGATGATAGGTAGGTAGGTAGGTAGAGAGAGAGAGGGAGAGATTAGAGAGAAGGGGAGGGAGAGAGAAAGAGAGAAGAAAAGTCTAAAAGATATTTTATTAAGAGACATATTTCTTTCTTTCAGGAAAATATAGGATCTTAACATAAGAAGAATAGAAATCTCTATTTCCTTTCCTCATGTCAGTGATGGTACTTATCAACCAGATTTCATAATTGTTTGCTTATTTATTGGATTTTTATGCCATCTTTATTACTTTAGAAGTCGCTCAAGGCGTTGAATATACATCATACTCTTGTCTCCTATTTTTCCCAAACAACAACCCTGTGAGGTTGGTTGGGCTCAGAGAGAGAGAGAGAGAGAGAGACTGCCTCAAAGTCACCTTTGATGCCTGAGGTGGAACTAGAACTCACCATCTCCTGGCCCAAAGTCACCTAGCTGACTTTCATGGCTAAGGAAGGACTAGAACTCACAGTCTCCTAGTAATTGGCCCAAAGTTACCCAGTGGGCTTTCATGCCTAGAGTGGGACTAGAATTCACAGCCCCTGGGTGATTGGCCAAAGTCACCCAGTCTGCTTTCATATCTAAGGCAGGACTAGAACTCACAGTCTCCTGATAATTGGCCCAAAGTCACCCAGTGGGCTTTCATGAACCGGCAAATCGCTCCACTGACTGGCCCCGCCCCTCCCCACCCACCCACTTCTTACCTGGCATGGGAGCCATCCAACTTGCCTGGTTTGGTAAGTTGCTATTTTTCCTTTTTTTCCCTCCAACAATCAGCTGTTCTGCTCTGCCGGGAGATTTATATTAGCTAGAAAGCAAGGAAATCCTTGGATGTTTTGCTTTCTAGCTAATCTAAAAGCAGAGCCAAACCTTCCTTAGGACTGAAGCTTCTACTTTTTAGTGCAGACTCACTATTGCAGATAGATAGGTCTCTAAGTGAATCTGTGATTCTGTCAGCAACTCAATCTGCCTGCCTGCTTTGCCTGCTTTTGGGTAAAAGTTGCTCTTTTTTTAAATAAAAAATTCAATATTTACATACATGGTGTGTTGTGAGTTAATTTTGTGAGTTTGTTTGCTAGCAAATTTTATGAGTTTGCTTGCAAGCAAATTTTATGTGACAGACTCAGGTAGCCAATTGCAGATAGATAGATCTCTAAGTGAATCTGTGATTCTGTCAGCAACTCAATCTGCCTGCCTGCTTTTGGGTAAAAGTTGCTCTTTTTTTAATTAAAAAAATCAATATTTACATAAATATTTATAATATTTACATACAAGCCATGCCCAGCCAATCACATGACCAACAAGCTATGCCCAGTTAGCCACGCCCACCCAGTCAAATGACCACCAAGCCACACCCACAAATTAGGCCACACCCACAGAACCGGTTGTTAAGAAATTTGAATCCCACCCCTGCTTACGATCTATCCCCAAAGTTACAACTGTCATGGCCCTCTGGTCACACAATTTTATTTTGAATGCTTGGCTAACAGATTGCCTTTATGACCAGTTGCAGCATCCGACAGTCATAGGACTGCTGCTTGTGAACATTTTCGCTGGTAACATCTAGCTTTTCTGCCCATTTGGAAGAATGGATTTGCTTAACGGCCGTATGGTTTGCTTGACAACCACGTGATTTGGTTTACGACTGTGCTGACTCATGTTATCATCACTGTAAAAAAAAAACATTGATCAAATCTAGTCCCAGGGTCTCTCTACTTATGACCCACAATGACTTATGACTGAAATTCCAGACTCCATTATGGTCGTAGATCGAGGATTAACCTGTATTCCTAAACCTGAGATTGTGCGTGAAACAAAAGTGACGATAAAGTTTTCTGTTTTCCAGGCATTTGTTACCAGCCCTAACCGACTTCCAAATAGTACAGCAGGCAAGAGGGGTACCACGAAAGCATGAAATATTCAGCTCCATTACGGTAATGCAATGCAAAACGTAGAGTTTGGTCATGAAAATATAAAGAGAAATATTCTTGCACTGGAAATGCCTAATGTGCAGTTAGAGACAGAATTATACGGCCCTGGAGAATTATTAAAAGCGCATAACAGCGTTATTCAAAGAAAAGCACTTCTTCGGATAACAGAGATGCCACCAAGATACAAGGAAGGAGCAATAAAAGCCATTAAAATACATGAGACAGATTCTGGTTATGCAAGAGATTTAATTGAAGCCCTCCTCCCTGCCGCCACCCCGATAATCTTTTTGTGTTATTTTTTTTAAAAAGTTTTCTTTTAAAATCTTGTTCTTGGTTCTTCACTGAACTAAGAGGTAGAAGCAGGGGTGGGCTTTTAAATTTTAAATTAAAATTTTAGCAACAGGTTCTCTGCCTGGTTGCTGGGTGGGCATGGCCAGTGGCGGGATTCAATTTTTTTCTACTACTGGTTCTGTGGGCATGGCTTGTTGGGCGTGGCAGGGGAAGGATACTGTAAAATCTCCAGTCAGAGGTGGGATTGGCCGGTAATCGAACTACTCAAAATTTCTGCTACCAATTCTCCAGAACTGGTCAGAACCTGCTGAATACCACCTCTGGGCATGGCCATGGTGGGTGTGGCCTAGTCAGCCTCCTGCACCACAGTGGGAGGGGGCGTTTTTGTCCTCCCCAGTCTCCATAGGCTTTCCTTGAGCCTCCAGGAGGGCAGAAATGGCCTCCCCGGTCTCCAGAGGCTGTCTTCCCGGCCTTCCCAAACTTCTGGGAGGCTCATTTTTTGCCCTACCCGAGCCTCCACGTGGGTCCTGCACTTACCTGCATCCAAAACGGGCTGCATGGGGACTCCTGAAAGGGGAGGAGCAGGGGGCGGGGCCAGCCAGGAGTAGAATTTTGGGGTTCTCCGAACTGCACAGAATCTTAGCTAGGGGCTCTCCCGAACCCCTGCGAACCATGCTCGAGGATCAGGAGTGGGCTGTCCTTTCTCATCGCCTGAGCTCTGTCTCTCATGTTCACTGCTTAGCCTCTCTTGGCCATCCTGCCTTCCTTCCTCCCTGCCTACAAGCCGCCCCCATCCTGAAAGGCCCTGGCCTGACTCGGCATGTTCCTCCCCACATTCCTCCAAAACCATCGAAGCCACCTCCTTGATCTTCATCAACTCCAGCTCCGGCTCATCTTCCTCTGCAGATTCATTCTCCGATGTGGGCATGACACATTTGTCTGAAATGATGTAGACTTTCCTGCCTGAGCAGGGGTTGGTTTAGAAGACCTCCACGGTCCCGTCCCACTCTGTTAATCTATATATAGAGAATATAATGTTCTGTATTATAAGACATTCAGCTTCAAATAACTTCAAAACCACAACCAGTGACCATATCCTTGGTGGGCAGTCATTGCGACTTGATGGGGACTTGCTTGCTCCAAACTCTGTCCTTTGAGACTGAAAACATGTGTGATTGGTTTTTGATGCTGCCATCCTTTTCTTTCCAAAGTGGGGTGAGAAATCGACGAGGCCTAAAGAAATTATATCAAGCTGCTTGGCATTCCACTGGAAGTTAGAAGATGAGAGGTTCAAGGTCTGTGTCAATTCCCTATACAATATATTTCTTTGGCTAGCCTCAGCAGTGGCACGTTGAGGTTCGTCCATGCATTTGTTCGCGTTCTAGAGTGGTGGCATCTAGTAATTCAAAGCTCCACCTCAGCCTTGGCCTATCTGACTTCAGCTTTTATTTTTAAATAATTAAATCATCAAGGCTGAAGATCAAGCTGAGACTGTTTAGAGCAAGAGGGAAGGAAGCAATCGTAAGTCACTGCTGCATGTTTTTCAGAAAAAGCTAATAAATGTGTCTCATCATACTCACCCAAAGAAGACAGTGTGTTTATATGTGGAATATGCAACCCGTTATGGGTGAGGTGGCCCACGAAATGTTAACTTGTTTTTCAAACTCTACGTTTGCTGATCAACATTACCTGAAAGCTAATCAAAGGACTATCTTTGGGGTTTAGAACTCACTGAGTGTTGTGGTTCGCCAGCAGCCTGTGCAGACGGCAGTGGAATCGGACAGTGGGGAAGAACAGGGACCAGTCTGGGAGTCTGGAGAGGACTCGGATGAGGGTCCTGTGTCCGATGCAGAAATGGGGCCAAGAGCATCTGGGAGTGGGGTGCTGCCTTCAGAGCCTCCGGAGTCTGGCAGTAGTGAGGCAGAGGAACAAGGGGAGCCAGTTCCCAGTGCACATGTGCACAGAGCTGCTAGAAGGCGAGAGCAGCTGAAACAAAAGGGGTGACTCAGGAGTAAGGCTGGGAGGTGATTGCCCCTCCCATAAGATATAAAGGACAGGCAAAGGTAATGAAACCTTTGCAGGAAGCAAAGTCGTTCACTCTGTTTGGATTAAATCTTGAAGCTCTGTGTGTACTTATGTTGGTTTTTTACAGTTCATTTGGCACTCTAGTTGTTGGCAGCAATTCAAAGGAGAGAAAGGTGGGTTCTTATCTCAAGGGACTGTTTGGGACTCATTAACGGCTAGGAATGAACTTAACTCCCAGCGCTGAAATAAAACAAGAATTGTTTTAACTAAGCGTGTGCTTAATTACGGTCTTGGAAAGCCTTGGTCAGAAAACTGAGAAGAAAAGACATCTGCTCGGTGAGTTTTGCCCCATTTTACGACCTTCCTTGCTGCAGTTGTTAAGGAATCACTGCAGGTGTTAAGTTAATAGCAGAGTTGTGACATGAATCTGGCTTCCCCATGGACTTGGCTTGTCAGAAGTTTGCAAAAGCATGACCCCAGGACACTGCAACCATCACAAATATGAGTCAGCTGCCAAGCATCGAAATGTTATTCATATTTATCGCAGTGGGGCTACTGTAATGGTCATACCTGTGAAAAAATGATCATTTTTCACACTTACGACCATTACAGTAGCCCCCACTGCAATTGAACTCATCAAGGAGAGAAACACACTAGAATTAAGGAGAAACTTCCTAACAGTGAGAAGAATTAACCAGTGGAAGAGCTTGCCGCAGAAGTTGTGAGTGCTCCATCACCAGAGGTTTTTAAGAAGAAACTGGACAGCTGCCTGTTTGAAACGGTATAGGGTGTACTGCTTGAGCACAGGGTTAGTCTAGAAGACTTCATGTGTCAACTTATAAAATATGTCTCTGGTCTGTTAGAGTTGCCATCAGAAAGGGAGGTGGGAGTAGTGTAACAGCTTGCAAAACCGAAACTGCATTCCATAAATGTTTTCATAGATAGTTTCCATGCAAAATTCTTCCTGGAGAGTATGATCGATGACTCTTGGCTATGGATGTGACCCATTGGAGAATATGAATTATGATACACCCAGGGGGTGGGGGTGGGGGAAACCAAGGTCAAGGGTGACAGTGAATTGTGTGTTTCAGTCGGCTACACCCAGGCATCACTGGCATGTCTTCTACTAATAAATCTTCTTCAAGCTTTGAAAAACTGGCTAGAGACTCATGATTTAAATGGGGGGTAACTACCAGAGCCCTGATATCATGACTGCACCCCATTGTATAACACCAATGCAATTATTAAATTTGCAGATGACACGACAGTGGTGGGGCTCATTAATAAGAACAATGAGTCTGATTATAGTAAGGAAGTACAAAGGCTGACACTGTGGTGTAAAGAAAATAATCTTACACTTAACACCAAAAAAACTAAAGAACTTATAATGGACTTCAGGAGGAAGAGAATATACATTTACCATTGTACATAAATGGCGAGGAGGTGGAGAGAGTTGGTAGTTTTAAATTTCTGGGCACTTATATCTTGAAGGATGTCTCATGGACTATGAATGCTAACATGCTTGTGAAGAAGGCACAGAAGAGGCTGTACTTCCTGAGAATGCTCAGGAAGATAAATCTATCTCAGCATCTACTTCTGTCCTACTACTGTAACACCATTGGGAGTGTCCTTACTACGGCATTCTTGCACGGTATGGGAGCAGCTCTGGAGGAGACAATAAAGCTCTACAGAGAATCATTAACACTGCCCAGAATATCATCAGGCTCCAGCTACCAGCCCTGGATGACATCTTCGCATCTTGCTGTTTGAGGAAGTTGTACAACATTCTCAGAGACTCTTCCCATCCTGCTTACAATCTTTGTGAACTATTGCCTTCTTGCAGAAGATGCAGAACAATTAAAACTCGGACCACACTTTTTTCTGAACAGTTTTTGTCCCAGAGCTATAATTGCACTTAACAATGAACTTAAGGACTTCAGTGAGCGGTTGGATAGTATTACTTGGTCTGTCGTGTGGATGCTTGTGTGTGTTTTAGGGGGCAGGGAATTTTGGTAGGTGGGGGTGTGTTTGGGGATTGTCATGTGTGTGTCTGCATGTTGGGTCTGGTCTCTGGGTGTTATGTGAATTTCGTTGTATGTATACTGTGTATGCACGTACAATGACAATAAAGAATTAAAATTCAAATTTGGTCCCTTCCAACTCTGTTATTCTGTTATACCTTGGTATTCCCATTTCTGAACATAAATCCCTTTGGACATAGTAAGATTTGCTTTGGAACAGGCCTCAGTAGGAGCCCATTGTGGAATGTGCTTGAATCAAACCAAATGCTTAATGAATCAAACATGATTATGTAATTTGCCAACAGACCATCAGGGAAGGCATCCTCAAGTCTCCTTCAGAGAGCCAGTTTGAATGTCTACCCTGCATTCTCAAGCACATCCATAATGGGAAGGAAATTCAATGCAGGGCCTTTGATGAAGATGTACAGATGGATACAGATGGCTCTTCTGAACCGGCTGGCTTCCAACTGTTTAGAGTCTTGTAAGAAACACACAGTGCTGGAGAGAAGGCAATGTCTCTCAGAACACATCTTGACTAATCCAGCAGTGACTTCTGCTTTATTCATCCCGACCTTGGGATCATCATTGTTTAACGACCCCATAATCCCTTGTGGGGTGGAGTCTGGGCAACTGAATGGAGCTAGCAGAGTGTTTACTAGCCGGATGCTCTTCCTGTCACCAATGCGGAGTCTTGTTCAGCAGATATATTCTCATTGTGCCCAGAGAGAAAGAAATATCTGCCTTTACCCAGGCTCAAACTCACAGCCTCCTGATTGTGAGGTGAGAGTTCCACCTGACACACACGTGCGTGCACACACACACACACACACACACAAAACATCCCGAGAAATGCCTTTGGTCGGTGAACCAATTTTAATTTTTTTCCTCAAAGATCTTTGCATGTTTTGTTAGAGTTGGAGAGCCTCCCTTCCTTCTCCTTGCAGTAAAAACTTGCATAAACGTAAGTATTTGCATCACCCACATTTAAGGGGCTCTACCGTTAGCATCAAATGCACAGAACCTCCTGGGGGAGTTGTGTGACATGGTGGCTTACAGCCAAAGCTGTGTTCGTAAGAAGCCGACACGTGTCTCCTGACCCATTCACATCCCTCTAGTTTCTGAATCCACTTTCTTTTATGAGAGAACTTTAGCAAGAAGGTAACAGGCTGTTTTCAGTCATAAAAATCTTCTACCGTGTTCTGCCAAGTGTCAGGGCAGGGATCAAGTGCCCAGGCAATTGGTTCTTTTGGATATAGATAATAAATGCAGCAGTAAATAAAGGGACTTTAAGCTTTATTATTAAGAAAACAGCATAACATAAAAAGCATACATACCAAGCTGTCAGGTGGGAAGAATCAGGGCCACACATTAAGTTCCAGTTGAGCTGATTTATTGCTCGTGCTTATACATAAAAATCTAGTCAACTGACGATCAACTCTAAATTGGCCCTAGATAAGAGGTAACAGATTTTAAAAAGGGGGTCTAAGACAACTCATCACAGCCAACTCGCCACAGGACAAGAGTTACACTAATATTGAAGAAATGGTAGAATAGAATCATTAAAGAAAGGATGCCAAAGGATGGACAAAATGAGAGGAATCAGCCTGGAATCATTATGTTCCTATAAATATTTTGTATATACATAATTTTGTATTTGTTTGTTTGTTTGTTTATTTATTTTGTCATGTTTATGTAGTACATATTGGAGGTGGTGACCCTTTGAGAGCTGTATGCAGCAAAATTTCATTTCAATGTATGCTGTACATTCAAAGTGACATTTTTTTTTAAAATTACATTTATATGCCGCCCTTCTCCGAAGACTCAGGGCGGCTTACAATTTCTGGGATACAACCCAGTGCGCTCAGCAATAGCCTTCATTCCATTGTATATGCCTGCTTATTACTAAGCGGCATTTTTACAAAGTCAGCTAATTGCCCCCAACAATCTTGGGTCCTCAATTTACCTACCCCGAGAGGATGGAAGGCTGAGTCAACCTTGAGCCTGGTGGGATTCGAGCCTACAGTAATTGCAGGCAGCTGGAACTTAAGTGCAGGCAATTAACAGCCTGAGCCACCAAGTTACAATAAAGTTATTCTGTTCTTTTCTATTCTACTACTCTATTCTATTCTATTTTATTCTATTCCTATTCTTTCTTCTCTTCTCTTCTCTTCTCTTCTCTTCTCTTCTCTTCTCTTCTCTTCTCTTTTCCTCTCCTCTCCTCTCCTTTATTTTTTCCTATTCTGTTTCTCTTCTCTTCTACTCTACTCTGTTTTTTCCTATTCTATTCTATTCAGTTTCAATAAATGCATAGACCTAGATTTTGGGAACATTAAGTGTCATTGAACACACAGGACTAGAGTTTCATCCTTGATGTTCTTGGTAGCGGACTACTTGGCTGCAACTTAACGCTGAAGGCTGAAGTTGTTGGAGAGAGAGAGAAACTCGTGTTGGATCTTCAATACTCAGTTGTAATTATGGACTGTAGAGATAAAGGATGAAAACAAAGAAAATAGAGCTGTTGAAACATTGAAATGGATATAGCCCCACCATAAACACATTTAAAGCTTGGGGAGAACTATTAACCAGGATGATGGATGGCTTCAAAGGTTGAGTTCCTGCAGATGTGTCAAACCGATCTGTAAGAAATTGCATTTGGGATTGAAACAAGCATGCACTCACCCACAGAGATACACACATATAGAAAATTAACTTAGAAAGCTAGCCTATATCCAGAGGACTCACAGAGCAAGCTTTCCACCCCGTGACATTACAGGAATTACAGATAACTACAACAATCTGTATTGATTGTGTTAATACTAATGTCACTTTTCTTCTAAGAATCCCCATGTGACTTACAAGGTTTTGCTTCTTCCATTTTTTTTTAATTACATTTATATGCCGCCCTTCTCCGAAGACTCAGGGCGGCTTACAATTTCTGGGATACAACCCAGTGTGCTCAGCAATAGCCTTCATTCCATTGTATATGCCTGCTTATTACTAAGCGGCATTTTTACAAGGTCAGCTAATTGCCCCCAACAATCTTGGGTCCTCAATTTACCTACCCCGAGAGGATGGAAGGCTGAGTCAACTTTGAGCCTGGTGGGATTCGAGCCTACAGTAATTGTAGGCAGCTGGATCTTAAGAGCAGGCATTTAACAGCCTGAGCTACCAAGGCTCTTTTATCTTTTATTTTATCTTCACAACAATCCTTAAGTAAGCTAAATGGCCACATGAATATTTATTTATTTATTTATTTATTATTTATTAATGGGACTTGTATGCCGCCCCATCTCCGAAGACTCGGGGTGGCTCACAGTTAAAAGACAATAACAATAAATAGTTAAAAGGAATTAAACTAAACTAACAAGCCCCAAAACAAAATACAAATTTAAGATCAATACCCGATCTAAAACCACCCCACCCAAGGGTCATAGCCCGGACTGGTTAAACAACCAGGTCTTCAGATCATGGCGGAAAGTGCAGAGGTCAGGGGCCAGGCGGAGCTCCAAGGGAAGCTGATTCCAGAGGTCAGGGGCCACGACAGAATAGGCACGTCGGGGGACCGCCAGCCGGCATTGCCCGGCCGACGGGACCCCAAGGAGTCCCTGTCTGTGAGCTCGCACAAATGGTCTAATTGGTGCATTGGAAGTGAGCAACACCGGCAATGTTACATGAATTGGGTATGTCTAGTCTAATGAAAAGAAGAACTAGGGGAGACATGATAGCAACCTTCCAATAACTATGGTGCTCCTACCAATATGAGGGAGTCAAACTATCTTCCAAAGCACCAAAAGGCAAGACCAGAAACAATGGATGGAAACTAACCAAGGAAAGAAGCAACCCAGAACTAAGGAGACATTTTCTAACGATGAGAACAATCAACCAATGGAACAACTTGCCTCCAGAAATGAGCGCTCCATCACTGAAGGCTTTCAAAATAAGACTGGACAACCATTTATCTTAAATGGTGTAGGATCTCCTGCCTGGGCATGTGTTGGGCTAGGAGATCTCCAAAGTCCCTGACATGTTCTGACATGGACTTTTTTGGGTGGTGGAAAAGACAACGAGCCCGATTGTTATGAGGGAAAACAGAGGACACTGTCGAGGGTAGCTGCTGTTTCACATTTTTAACATTATTTTTCATTATTTTGCCAGCTGGTCATTTGCATCCTTTCAGAGGGTCATTGAGGCCACTTGGAGGTTTATCTTTCCCTCCAGGGTCACCTGAGTAGTGCTCCTGGTTCCTGTAGTCTGCAATTTTTTTCCCTCTGAAAATCCATTCCTTATTCCCATGCCATCCAAAGGGTGTCCATCCCAAATTGTATAGCTAAAAGTCTGTAGAGATTCTCAGTCCTCCAGGTCATGGTTGTCCCAAATTTGGGATGAACGCCCTTGGAATGGTGTGGGAATATAAATTCTTCCATTCCCCACTATCATGTCAGAGCTGAAGAAACTTCTTGGAATGAGAAGCGAAACGTCTTCAAAGAAAAAAACCAGAAAGTCCAGTTGCCTCCTGAAAAAGCACCTTTGGGACGACCATGACCTGGACGACTGAGAACCTCTACAGACTTTTATGCAACTCATATCTCTTTATTTACGAAGGTTTCCAGGTTGCACAGTTACCAAAGGCTCCTCGTGTCTTAATATTGAGAAGTGCTTTGCCTTATATTTTCAGGAGTTTTTTCTCAACTTTCCCATCTAAGCTACAGGTATGGTATACCCGGTGGTCTCACATTCAAGTATTAATCAGTTTTGACCTGCTTAACATATTTAGATTAACTAACACTGACCAGATGGCATTTTCATGGGAAAGGTTCTTAATTTCTGAAAAGACAGAATAGAATAACAGAGTTGGGAGGGACCTTGGAGGTCTTCTAGTCCAACCCTTGTTGTGGTTAGCCAGCATCAGGTGCGGACAGCTAAGGAGAGCGAGGACTCAGATGAGGGGCCAGGACCATTAGGGAGTAGACTGCTGCCTTCAGAGACTATAGGGGATGGCAGCAGCGATGAGGAAGTTCCTGAGGAGCCTGTGCAGGATTGCTCATAGGAAAGAGCAGCTACAACAGCATGGGCAACTCGGGAGTAAGGCTGCAAGGTAATGGCCCCTCCTTCAAGAAGATAAAAGCCAGCTGTGAAACGAAAGTTCTTTGCAGAAGGCAAAGACGTTTTGGAACTCCAGCCTCGTGGACATTCCAGTATCCTGAGTTTGTATTTGAAGATTCTTGTATTGCAAATTATTTCTTGTCTGTCATCTTTTGGCAAGTCTCGCACAGTTTGGCAAGGCTTGTGCTTATCACAGCTAATTATTTTGCAGAAGCATTACAAGGTTTCTGTTCCCTTTGGATTGTGTTTGATTTGTTGGAAAAGGGTGTGGGTCAGAACAACCCCTTCTGAAGCAGGAGACCCTATACCACTTCAGACAGGTGGCTCTCCAGTCTTTTTAAAAAAAACTCTAGGGATGGAGCACCTGCAACTTCTGAAGCTGTTCTCACTGTCAGGAAATTTCTCCTTAGATCTAGGTTGCTTCCCTCTTTGATGAATTCCCATCCATTGCTTCTTGTCCTGCATTTTGAGAATAGGTTGACCACGCCCCCGCTCTTCTTTGTGGCAGCCCACAAAGATATTGCAGCACAACACAAGTCTTATCCTTTCAATCGAATTCAGTAGAGCAAGTTGGGACAATATTGGAGTGGTTCTCCAGAGAAATTTTCAAAGAGCAAACCTTTTGGAGGAGCATTCTGATGGTGATCAGGGCTTCTTCTGGCAGATTCTCAAGATACACCTGCTCCAAGAACTGGATGAGGTCAGAGGTGGCTGATGCCAGTTTGCACCAGTTCTGGCGGGCCAGTAGTTAGATTAGGCACAGTTCGGCAAACCGGCAAATCCCACCACTGGCTGGCCCCACCCCTGCCTGTTTTTCAGCCTGTTTTTCAGGTCATTTTCAGGCTATTTTGGGGCCATTTTAAATTGATTTTTGGGCCATTTCTGGCCATTTTTTGGATCAAAAGTGGCCTGAAAATGGATCAAAATGGCCTGAAAATGGCCCCAAAAATGTCCCAAAACCAGCCTTTTGGGGGCCTTTTTAGGCCATTTTCAGGCCATTTTTAGCCATATTCAGGCCACTTTTAGCCCCAAAATGGCCAAAAATGGCCCCCAAAATCAATTCTGGCCATTTTGGTGCTGTTTTCAGCACTAAAAATGTGCCCAAAATGGCCTGTTTTTGGAGCCATTTTCAGGCCATTTTCTGGTCATTTTTGAACCATTTCAGGCTGTTTTTCAGGGCATTTTCAGGCTGTTCATCAGGCCAAAAATGGCCTGAAAAACGGCCTGAAAATGGCTCAAAAAACCAGCCAAAAATGGCCTGAAAAATGGCCTGAAAATGGCCGAAAACCAGGCTGAAAAATGGGCAGGGATTAGCCCCAACCAGCTGAATCCTACCTCTTCCTTTGAGGTGAGTGGCTGGGAGGTGGGGCTGGGTGTGATGAGTGACATCATCCACCCAATCACAAGACCAACTGGCCATGCCTACCCAGCCAGAGAACTGGTTGTTAAAAAAAAAATCCAGCCCACCCCTGGATGATGTAGTAGGTTGGGTGAAGTCACCATTGATTTGCAGTTACTGAGACAAACTATCTTTTGTGTCCCATCAAGTTTTAGGAGCCTATCTTCCAATCTCATCACTTGGTTGAACCGCCACCTCCTCCTTCCAATTCCTTCTGACAACATGAGAAAGTCTCACAGCTGATTTGCAGCGTTAATTACAATTCAAAGCAAATCTTTTTACTCGTTCAGAGACAATCTGTGAAAAAGGGACCTGTGACTAAAGCAACTGCCAAACCAATTATGGCAAAATCACTCAAATATGTCTTGACAGATTGCAGAAGGCCTGCCAATGTTAGGTAGCATTTGGACCTCACAGGCAATGCTCAGGCAGAACAGAGTTGAATTTCTTGCCTTTATAGAAGTGATATCTTGCCTCTTGATGTAGGACATAAGATGGTGTTTACGCACGGACTCTTTTGGTCCATGGTTCTTGGGATGGCACAGAACCTTTGGGTTTTTGACCACTACATCCTCAAATCATAGAAAGCAGCTTATGAAAAGATAAAACTATTAAAGCCAAATGGTTGTTCAAATCTCTTCTTAAAAACCTCCAGTGATAGAGCACCCACAACTTCTGGAGACAAGTCATTTCACTGATTAATTGTTCTCACTGTCAGGAAATTTCTCCTTTATATTTTCTCCCTTTTTAGCTACCATCCATTGCTTCTTGTCCTGCCTTCAGGTGCTTTGGAAATTCTTCCTTAGTTCTAGCATGGATCTCTCTTCCTTCTTGCCCTGCCGTAGGGTTCTTTGGAGAAAAGTTTGACCCCTCTTCTCTGTGACAGGCCCTCAATTCCTGGAAGACTGCTACCATATCACCTCTAGTGCTTCTCTTCATTAGACTAGACATATCTAGTTCCCTCGATCATTCATCATATGGTTTAGCCTCCAGACCCCTTATCAGAATAACAGAGTTGGAAGGGACTCCTGCTCAAGCTAGGTGTTGGTGTTAACATACAAAGTCCTACATGGCTTGGTTCCGGGGTACTTGTGGGAATGTCTCCTGCCAGCATCGAGTTCCAATCGCCCTGTACACTCCCACAGGCAGGGCCTCCTTGGGGTGCTGTTGGCCAGACAGCGTCAGATGGCGGTGCCCAGGGGTAGGGCCTTCTCTGTGGGAGTACCCGCCCTGTGGAACCAGCTCCCCTTGGGGCTCCGATTGGCCCCGGACCTCCGTTCCTTCCGCCATGACCTGAAGACTTGGTTTTTTTTCAGCAAGCCGGCCTGGACTGAAGTGAAGTGGGATGGGTTTTTTAAATTGTATTTTACATTAAGTTTTACTGGTTTTTAGATTTTGTTTGGCTTGGGGTTTAATTGTGTTTTAATTAATTTAACTTTGTATTGTGTGATTTTTTTATACTGTGAGCCACCCTGAGTCCCTAGGGAGAGAGGGCGGCATACAAGTCCAATAAATGAAATGAAATGAAGCAGGAAGCGCTATACCATTTCTGACCAACAGCCGCCCAATCTGTTCTTAAAAACCTCCAGTGATAGAGCAACTGTAACTTCTGAAAACAAGATTTTCCATTGATTAATTGTTCTCATTGACAGAAAATTTCTCCTTAGTTCTGGGTTGCTTCTCTCCTTGACTAGTTTCCATTGTTATTACTTCTTGTCCTGCTTGCAGATGCTTTGGAGAATAGATTGACTACCTCTTCTTTCTGGCAGGCCCTTAGATATTGAAACACTGCTGTCATGTCGTCTCTAGCCCTTTTTTTCATTAAAGTAAGCATGCCCAATTCCCAATGGGACCCGGTGGCTCAGTGGCTAAGATGCTGAGCTTGTCGATTGAAAGGTAAACAGTTCAGCGGTTCAAATCCCTAGCACTGCGTAATGGAGTGAGCTCCCGTTACTTGTCCCAGCTTCTGCCAACCTAGCAGTTTGAAAGCATGTAGAAATGCAAAGTAGAAAAATAGGGACCCCTTTGGTGGGAAGGTAACAGTGTTCCGTGCACCTTCAGCATTTAGTCATGCCGGCCACATGACCACAAAGACGTCTTCAGACAGTGCTGGCTCTTCGGCTTTGAAAAGGAGATGAGCACACGCCCCCTGGAGTCGGGAATGACTAATACTAATAATAATAATAATAATAATAATAATAATAATAATAATAATAATAATTTATTCGACTTGTATGCCGCCCTTCTCCCTAAGGACTCAGGGCAGCTAACAATAAAACAGCAAATATTTACATAGAATTTACCTAAAAACAAATTAAATCTAAACAAGTCGAAATATACAATAAAACCTTAAAACCTTAAAATTAAAGCAATTAAAACCCCCACCCGGGTCATTCCAGGCCAGCCTGTTGAAACAACCAAGTCCTCAGGTCCCGGTGGAAGGAGCGGAGATCAGGGGCCAGAAGGAGATCCACGGGGAGCTGGTTCCAAAGGGTGGGCGCTCCCACAGAGAAGGCCCTAGCCCTGGGAACCGCCAGCCGACAATGCCTAACCAACGGAATCCCAAGGAGGCCCCTCCTGTGGGAGCGAACAGGGCGATCGGAATGTGATGCTGGCAGGAGGCGTACATGTGAGGGGAACCTTTACTCAATTCCTGCAACTGCTCTTCACATGTTTCAGCTTTTGGCCCTCTAATCATCTTTGTTGCTCTTCTCTGCCCTCTTTGAATATGCTCTTTACTAGCAATAGCCATCCACAAGAGGAGCTATCCAGAATGTTTTTTTGAAGTTGTCAGGAAAAGAAGGGGTGCTTAACTTATTCTAAAGAAGTTGTCTACCCCCGAAATAATCTTAATCAACAGGAATTAGACATGGTGAAGCATCATTGATGCAACCTGAGTGAGAAATTCTCGCTAAGCATGGCTGCCAATCCTAAATCTAGCAACATTCTGCTACAATTTCTCACTTCCATAAACCAGCATCTGTGTTTTAAGCGTGCCAAGTCAAATCTCTAAATGATGACCAATTGATGAAAAAACATACTGAGATGAGGAACAGACACTGAATTCCATTCCAGGTGAGAGAGAGGGAGGGATGGGGAGAAGGAGAGAGAGAAAGGGAGGGAGAGAGAGGAAGGGAGAGGGAGGGAGGAAGGGGAGAGAGTGGGCAAAAGAGGCATGGGGAGGAAGGGAGAGAGGGAGGGAGAAGGGAGAGAGAGAGAGGTAGAGAGAAAAGGAGGGACAGGGAGAGGAGAGGAGGAGGAAAAGGAGGAGGGAGGAGGGAGGAGAGGAGGGAGCGGAGAGGAGTTGAGAAAGAAGGGAGGGAGGCGTGCGGAGTGGAACGAAAGAAAGGGGGGAGAAGGGGAGAGAAAGAGAGGGAAGAGGGAGAGAGGGAGAGGGAGGGGAGGGGGTGGGAAAGGGAGAGCAGAGACAAGAGGGATATGAAGAGGAGGAGAGAGAGACGGAGGAGGAGGGAGGAGAGCCAGAAAAAACCATTCTGTGAATATCTATATGGGCCAATTATCTTTGCAACTCCAGTTTTCTGATGAGAGATCATATTATGCCCTAAATTTTGTAACCTTTGCTTATTTGGATCACAAATTCCAAGGTGTAGTTCACAGAAACACAACCATAAACCTCCTATTAGAGAGGGAGATGCTGTACACAAACAGGAACAGAGAGGCAGGAACTTTGCTACCACAGAAGTATACGAACAGCAGCCTAGATTTGTCCAAATTCGGCCCATCTCAGAATACCATATTGCCCCATATTATTTCACATTTTCTATTTTTCCTCCATAGGCAAATGCATGTAGGAGAAGGCAGGCAGAGTTGGAGGAGGAGGAGGAGGAGCTAAAGGAGTCATTAGCCTAGAAGCATTATGTTCCCACAAATGGTCTAATTCCAACCCCTCTTGAATTCCACTGACTCCATTCCATCGATTGGTTGATCCGATTCCATTACCTGGTATCAGGTTAGTGTTGAGCATTAGTTGACTAAATTAATCGCATGTCAAGCTGCAGTTCAGAAGATTTATTGCTCAAGCCTATATTGCTCAAGCCTACACACAAGAATCTAGTCAACTAAAGTCCAGCACTAAATTGGTGCCAGATGAGGGCCAGTGGAATTCAAGAGGGGTTGGACTTAGATTGGTTGTGGGGTTGCAAAGATTCTAGACTAATGACTTGTTTAACTCTGCCCCCTAGCTCTGCCTACTCTTTTCTTACTGCTCTCACTTGGTGAGCAGGAGACAACTAAAGGGCAAGAGCTCCTCCTATTGAGGATGACTTTATCTGGAATCTCCTGAAGGCAATCTCAGAACGTGGTTACCCATTGGTGAAAGGCAGATCAATATGAGAGAGAGCCCGCAGGATTCCTTGCCTCCCTGCTATAGTAGGTTGGGTAGATGTAACAGCTGCATTGTATTGTATTGTATTGTATTGTATTGTATTGTATTGTACTGTACTGTACTGTACTGTACTGTATCATATCGTATCACATTGCATTGCATTCCATTGTAGAAAGTTAGCACCCACTCCTCCTAGAACCATGATGGCGAACCTATGGCACGCATGCCAGAGGTGGCGCAAACCATTTGTGCAGGCACACGAGCTGCAGGCAAACTTACCTCACTGTGCATGTGTGCACCTCACACCTGATTTTTGGCTGGTTTGAGGCCTTTTTCGGCCTCCCAAAGGCTTGAGGAAGGCTTCTTCAGGCTTCTACAAGCTTTGTAGGCCGAAATCTAGTCCTGTTTTGTCACTTCCGGTATTTTTGGAAAAACAGGAAGTGATGAAATGGGGCTAGATTTTGGCCTACAAAGCTTAAAGCCTGAAGAAGCCTTCCTCCCTGGGAGGCTGAAACGGCCTCAAACAGGTCAAAAATCAGCTGTGAGGTGCAGTGCAGGTAAGGGGATGGTGGGGTGGTGGTGGGTGGGAGTGTGCATGCACGTGTAGGGGTGTGGGAGGGCGCATTGCCTTCTGGGTGCTGGCACTTGAGCACTAAGCGTGCAGAAGTGGCACAATTTTGGCACAGAAGCCCCAAAAGGTTAGCCACCACTGTCTTAGAAGAATGAAATATTTTAGGAAATATTTAAAAGGTAGAATATTATATTTCCCCTAAAAGAGAAATAGAAATCTTAAGGGAGACAGAAACTCAGACTTCAGTTCCTGCCCCAGCAGATATTTGGTTCCCATTGAGAAGGACTGGGCCAACTTATCTACAAAACAAAAAAACCCTTCAGCTCCAGGATAATTATTTTTATTTTTATTATTATTTTATTAGACTTGTATGCCGCCCTTCTCCCGAAGGACTCAGGGGCGAACATAAAAAGAATATATACAATAAAAGATATTGAATAAAAACAAGTCTAAATTACAAAGAACAGCTAAAACGATTAAAATTACAATGATAAACAAAACTATTAAAACTACCCGCCCCCATAGTCAATCCAGGCCGGCCTGCTGAAACAGCCAAGTCTTCAGGTCTCAACAAAAGGAGCGGAGATCAGGGGCCAAACGAAGATCCGCAGGGAGCTGATTCCATAGGGCGGGTGCTCCCACAGAAAAGGCCCTAGCCCTGGGAGCTGCCAGCCGACAGTGCCTGACCAACGGTATTCTCAGGAGGCCCCTCCTATGGGAGTGCATGGGGCGATTGGACTGTGATGCGGGCATCACAGTCCAATGTCTTAATGGGATTAAGACATGACTCTCCAGGACATAATAGGATTATCTATCAGCAGAACTCACTGCGTTGTAAAATCACCCCAGGGACATTGCATCACCCTCCAGGCTTCAACCAAACTTATCTCAGCCAAACTCCTAGCATGTGGGAGTCTGATTACAGCCAATAGAATACATTTCTTGCACAGGAACAGGAAGCTCAAGGGCAAGACCCAAGAGAGGGCATCAATAACCCTCACTCTCCACTCCATGTGGTCAGTTGCCCAGGACCTTAAAACCCATGTGGTCCTGTTCACCAATAAACCATCTTTCCAATCAGCCTCTGTGTTTCCAGTGTCTTTCTCCCCGCTTGGAACTGAACCAGATGGATATTTCTTCCAACACCGTGGTTGCACAGTGGTTAGAATGCAGTATTGCAGACTAATTCTGTAGACTGCCAAGCAGTTTGATCCTGACCAGCTCAAGGTTGACTCAGCCTTACATCCTTCCGGGTTCAGGAAAACAAGGGCCTTGATTATTGGAGGCAATATGCTGACTCTGAAAATCCCTTAGAGGGGTTGTAAAGCACTCTGAAGCAGTATGTAAGTCTATGTGCTATTACTATTTTGCATTGTATCGCATTATGTTTTATGGTATCGTATTTCATTACATTGTATTGCAATTATATCTGTTGCAGTCAAGGCCAGTCAGGAGAACTTTTCTGAATTTACAAATAAGGGCCTGAGGTTTGCTGAGAACGCAACCCTGATTTTATTTTCTGAAGGAGAGCAATGGAATCTATATTAGTCATAAGGCATCAGCCAGTCCCCTGCTGTTCCCTGAATTTCTTGTAATTTGTTGCAGTTACTTAAGCCCCAGGAAGTTTCGTAAAAGTTTTGAATGTGTTTTAAACTGTAGGCTTTTCTTCCCCGACTCACGCTTCACATTGTTTTCCTTATAATCTTGATTATAATTGCTGCTTCTTACGGATTTGCCAGTTTGGGCCCGTGTCTTTATTCCCATAGCAAGACAATCTCACAGAGAACCAAGCTTGCTAAACAAACAAGCCGAAGATTTAAAGCATTTTACGGAAAGTTGCTGAACAGTTACATAATTGTTTGCTAATTATTATTTTTCTTGGAAAGTTTCTTTTATTTTTTTAAAAAAGATTCCTTTGAGTCAAGCTTGACATGTCTGGGTCATCTCCATGGCAAAATTACATTGCTTTGTCATTCGTATCTTCATGCTTTTGTTGTCTTGATTGTTTGTTTAATTCCCTAATCTAGCCTGCAGACCTGGAATGTTCTGGTGGCCTCCCATTTAACAATCATCACTTCCAAGCAGATTAGGTTTAAGTTTTTGTTTTTTCAAGATTGGTTAAGTGCTGCCCTCTGCCGTTGATACTTATGATGCAATAGATCCCCAAAGTTTCCATCCTTAATTGGGTCTAGACATAAGCTAATCTATTTAGAGGGCCAAGAAAATAAATCTTAAATCTTTGGACATCCAAGAGCAGTGATTCCATTTTGCCTGCTAATCATACGCCATGGGGAGAGGAGTGTGTGCAGTGGTGGGATTCAAAATATTTTTACCACCGGTTCCATGGGCGTGGCTTGGTGGGCGTGCTGTGGCTTGGTGGGCATGGCTTGGTGGGCATGGCTTGGTGGGCATGGCTTGATGGCCATTTACGTTTTAAGTTAGGAGTGGTGCACAGAGCCATGGAAAGATACATCCTCAGCATCATAAGACAAGATAGTACGACCTGAACGTGGATTTAGAGGACAAACGACAGTATAGGATGCCATTAAGAGGAGGTTTAACTTTGCACCTGAGTAGTGCAGATGGGTGTGGAGCAGCCTCAGTGACTCCCTAAAAGAACACAAATGACCAGCAAGGAGTATCAATCCTTCCATTCCCCACCATCCAGTCAGAGTTGAAGAACCTTCTTAGATTATTATTATTTATTTGACTTGATGAGACTTGATGAGAAGCGAAACGTCTTCAAAGAAGAACCAGAAAGTCCAGTTGCCTCTTGCAAAAAGCACCTTTGGGACAATCATGACCTGGAGGCAGTGGTGGGATTCAAAAAAATTTTTTACTACCGGTTCTGTGGGCGTGGCTTGGTGTGCGTGGCAGGGCTTGGTGGGGGTAGCGTGGCGAGCGTGGCAGGGGAAGGTTACTGTAAAATCTTCATTCCCTCCCCACCCCTATAACCTGCTTTCCAGCTCCGTTTTCCTCTGCAGGGCAACAAAAGAAGACCCAGCCAATGAGCTGGGACTCGGGAGGCAGAGAATAGATGGGGGCGGGGCCAGTCAGAGGTGGCATTTGCCGGTTCTCTGAACTACTCAAAATTTCTGCTACCGGTTCTCCAGAACTGATCAGAACCTGATGAATACCACCTCTGAGTATGTGGCTATCCCAAAGGTAAGAGCCTTGATGGTGCAGGCTGTTAAATGCCTAGCACTTAGTTCCAGCTGCCTACAATTAGTGCACGCTCGAATCCCACCAAGCTCAAGGTTGACTCAGCCTTCCATCCTCTCGGGGTAGGTAAACTGAGGACCCAAGATTGTTGGGGGCAATTAGCTGACTTTGTAAAAATGCCGCTTAGTAATAAGCAGGCATATACAATGGAAGGAAGGCTATTGCTGAGCACACTGGGTCGTATCCCAAAAATTGTAAGCCGCCCTGAGTCTTCGGAGAAGGGCGGCATATAAATGTAATTTTAAAAAAATTCTGTATGCTAATTAAAAGAGTAACAGAAAGATGAGAAGCAGGATTGAAATAATTGAAAACTCCAGATGATTTTAATTGTCATCTTTTCAGAACCTGTTCAGAAGCATGCATCACTTGGCTCAGCTTTTACAAGGAAGAAAAAAAAAGAAAAGCTGAATCTTAAAAGCTTTTTTTAATGCTAATTTTATCTGACTGCATTTTGATGAAGAATCATGCATTACAGAGAATCAGGCGTTTTACGGACTTCAATATGTGATTTTTGAAAATATATTATTTCAACTTTGTTATGGCCATTCTTTTTCCTTCTTCATTTCTGAGCTTGTTTTTTCAGAATAACACCCCAGGGTTTGTATAAGAGATTTTCCAAACATGGCAACTTTAAGATGTATGGACTTCAATTCCCAGAATTCCCCAGGTAGCATGCTACTTTGGGAATTCTGGGAGATGAAGTCCACCCACCTAAAAGCATACAGGCTGGGGAACTCTGGGAGTTGAAGTCCACACTTCCTAAAACTGCCAAGTCTGAAAAACATTGTTTTTGAGCAATAGAATGGAGTAGAATAGAATAGAATAGAATAGAATAGAATAGAATAGAATAGAATAGAATAGAATTCTTTATTGGCCAAGTGTGACTGGACACACAAGGAATTTGTCTTGGTGCAAATGTTCTCAGTGTACATAAAAGAAAAGATACATTTGGGAAGGGTCAAAAAATCATCATGTACAACACTTAATAATAGTCATAGGGTACAATAAGCAATCAAATTATACTAGGAAACAGTCAATAAAAATTGTTAGGTTACAGTCATACAGTCATAAGTGGGAGGAGATGGGTGAAAGGAAGGATGGGAGGATTGATAGTAATAGCAGCCAGGGTTCCTTCCTGGCCTAATTTTGTTTGTTTTATTCTTTTAATTTCAACACAACATGAAGCTGACATGATACAAAGCAGGCTAACAACTTCTAGCATCATCATTTTCATCCGAATACCCTTGCACCCAGCATAGGCTCTAGGGACATTCATAGGAAATAAAAAATGGAGAATAGTGACATCTTAATGCTCTAACTGGTAATTTCCCATTTGCCTTAAAAAAATAAAATCAGCAAATAGTAAAAAAAAACTTCTTCAGAGACTGGTTGAAGACACAGGAAACATCCTGGCCAGTGTGTCTTCTGAGTATTAAGTGGAATGGAGCCCCTTTGTAGAGAGTACCCCATAAGTTGTTCTCAAAATTCCGAATGTGCCCTCGAACTGTTGTAAGTCATCCAGAGTTTAATGGTTGTCTAATCTCTTATTAAAAAGCTCCAGTGACGGAGTGCCCATAACTTCTGGGGTCAAGCCATTCCATCGATTAATTGTTCTCACTGTCAGGAAATTTCTCCTTAGCTTCTCTCCTTTTTTAGCCTCCATCCATTGCTTCTGTCCTGCCTTCGGAGGCTTTGGAAAATAGGTTGAGCCCCTCTTCTTTGTGGCAGCCCCATAGATATTGGAACATTGCTATCATAATATCCCTACTCCGTCTTTTCACTAAACTAGACATACCCAATTCCTGCAACTGTTCTTCCTATGTTTTAGCCTCCAGTCCCCTAATCATCTTGGTTGCTCTTCTCTGCTCTCTTTCTAGAGTCTCAACATCTTTTTTACATCGTGGTGACCAAAACTGGATACTGTATTCCAACAAGATATTATAAAGTAGTACGGAGACCTTAAGTGATCTTCATTCTATCGCTCTGTTAATGCAGCCCAGGACGGCTTCAGACTGAAGTTGCACGTCGACTGGCTATCCCGACAACTTTTGCAGCCAAATTCAAAAAGCCCCTGCTTGAGGAAAAAAGCTGTTAACTTTCACAAAAGAGATTTTGTCAAAGAATATATACTTATTTGGGGGCTTACTCTGCTGCCTTGGGAAATATACTTATTTTCCAGAGCGTAGGACAAGAAAAGTTGATGGAAAAGAATCAAGGAGGGAAGCAACCTGGAATTAAGAAGAAACTTCCAAACAGTGAGGACGATTAACCAACGGAACAGCTTGCTTGTTCAGAAGTTGTGGGTGTTTCATCACTGGAGGCTTTTAAGAAGAGACTGGATAGCCAGTTGTCTGAAATAGTATAGGGCCTCTTGATTAGACTTCGAAGGTCCCTTCCAGCTCTTCCTTCCTTCCTTCCTTCCTTCCTTCCTTCCTTCCTTCCTTCCTTCCTTCCTTCCTTCCTTCTTTCCTTCCTTCCTTCCTTCCTTCCTTCCTTCCTTGTCTTCCTTCTTCTTCTTCCTCCTCTTCTTTTACTTCTTCCTCCTCCTCCTCTATCACCACCACCACCACCACTTCCTCCTCCTCCTCCTCCTCCTCCTCCTCTCCTCCTCCTCCTCCTTCTTGTTTTTCTTCTTCTTCTTCTTCTTCTTCTTCTTCTTCTTCTTCTTCCTCTTCTTCTTCCTCCTTCAACTTCTTCCTCCCCATCAATATCACCACCTCCTCCTCTTCCTCCTCCTCTTCTTCTCTTCCTCTTCTCCTCCTCCTCTTCTTCTTCTTCTCCTCTTCCTCCTCCTCTTCCTCCTCCTCCCCTCCTCCTCCTCCTCCTCCTTCTTCTTGTTTTCTTCTTCTTCTTCTTCTTCTTCTTCTTCTTCTTCTTCCTCTTCTTCTTCCTCCTTCAACTTCTTCCTCCCCATCAATATCACCACCTCCTCCTCTTCCTCCTCCTCTTCTTCTCTTCCTCTTCTTCTCCTCCTCTTCTTCTTCTTCTCCTCTTCCTCCTCCTCTTCCTCTTCCTCCTCCTCCTCCTCCTCCTCTCTTTTTTCCTTCTTCCTTTTTTAAAAATTTGGATCCAAAGAATTCTCAACAAAGCTAAGCCTTTGCAGACAGGGGTGGGGAGCACCAACTGTATCTGAATCCATTGACGGGGTCTTTGTTCCTTGATAGGAAAACAAAATTAGATTGTTCATTTCATTTGGTTGCTCCAAGCAGCCCCTTCAGAAATTTGATCAATATTCATTTAATTCAGCTGAGACTGTGTCATCCAATTTTCACCCCTGCAGCCAATTTCATGGGGCAGAAGCCGGTTGCCTTCCTGAGTCCCCATTCCATCGATTAATGCTGA
Organism: Naja naja; assembly: GCA_009733165.1. Lineage (NCBI taxonomy): Eukaryota > Metazoa > Chordata > Lepidosauria > Squamata > Elapidae > Naja > Naja naja. The sequence goes on from CM019154.1 coordinate 46,488,168, forward strand.
AAAGCATCTGATAATTCTCCTTTTCTAAATTGCCATTACCTTAAAAATCTGTGGCGGCTCTAAGAGAATATAGAATTTTCTGTTGCTCGTACAAATAGCACATTTTTAAGAAGAAAAAGAGAGACCTTCTGTGCGTAGAAATGTGTGACGTGGCTTTAGTAGGAGTGTGTGCGTATGTGTGCAATAGAACCACAAAACCAAGACCAAAATCTGTTTTCTCCCCTCCACAAATTAGCATTTCCCCCCCCCCAATCAGTTTTCATTCATGAAAATGGAAAGGTGACATAATTAGCTTTTGAAATGTATTCTGAAGGAGAGGAAAACTTTGGTGCAATTCCCCTACTCAAAGCAAAGGTTTTGCCCTCATTGAGTTAGGATATCACTGTCAGTTGTGAGTGTGTGAGTTGGAAGGGACCTTGGAGGTCTTCTAGTCCAACCCCCTGCTTGAGCAGGAGTCCCTATAGTACCATTTCAGACAAATGGCTGTCCAATCTCTTCTTAAAAACCTCCCCAGTATTGGAGCATTCACAACTTCTGGAGGCCAGTTGTTCCACTGCTTAATTGTTCTCATTATCAGGATATTCTTCCTTAGTTCTAAGCTGGTTTCTCTCCTTGGTTAGTTTCCATCCAATGCTTCTTGTCCTATCTTCAGGTGCTTTGGTCGCCAACCTTTTGGACCTCAGGAAATTCATAATTTTAAATCCCAGGGACCGCTAACCGGTTCTGTGGGTGTGGTCTAATTTGTGGGTGTGGCTTAGTTGTCATGTGACGGGCTGGGCATGGCTTGTATGTAAATATTATAAATATTTATATAAATATTGATTTTTTTAAATTAAAAAAAGAGCAACTTTTACCCAAAATCAGGCAAAGCAGGCAGGCAGATTGAGTTGCTCACAGAATCATTCAGTGATCTATCTATCTGCCATCGGCTACCTGAGTCTGTCACATAAAATTTGCTTGTCGTGAGTCTGCACTGAATAATAGAACCTTCAGTCCTAAGGGAGGTTCGGCTGTGCTTAAAAGCAGAGCCGAAGATCTAAAGACTAGCTAGAAAGCAAGCAATCCAACCATTTCCTGCTTCCTAGCTAATCTAAATCTCCTGGCACAGCAGAACAGATGATGGTCGGAAAAAGGAAAAATAGCAATTTAGCAGGCAAGTTTGCCGGGTAAGGAGTGAGTGGGCAGGGAGGGTTCCCATGGGCCATGTGGGTGGCGCAGCTTTGTGTTCCTGTACAGCCTGGATTAATTGCTTTGGGGGGGGGTGTGCTTTGGGGGTGAGATTTCTCTGCGGCCCACCAAAACTTTCTCACAGCCGCCCAGTGGGCTGCAGCCCACCAGTTGGTGCCTGCTGCTTTGGAGAATACATTGCCCACTCATCTTTAGGGCAGCCCCTCAAATATTGGAAGACTGCTATCATGTCACTCCTTAATCCTTCTTCTCATTAAACTCGACAAATCCAGTTCCTGCAGCTGTTCTTCATATGTTTTAGCTTCCAGTCCCCTAATCATTTTTGTTGCTCTTCTCTGCACTCTTTCTACAGTCTCGTGATCTTTTTTGTAGCATGGTGACCAGAACTGGATACGTACAAAGCAAAGCTATCCCAAAACACTCTATTAATTAATTAATCCTACTTTATTTGTTTATAAGTTGACTACACTGGGTCTGTGTTTTGTTATTGTAATGATAAATGTTGCTCAACTGGACTTTTGATCCGATGCCTGATCATATATTAACAGAGTTGAAAGGACCTTCATCTAGTCCACACACACACACACACACACACCCCTGTCTAAGCAGGAGACCCCACACCATTTCTGACAGAGGGCAGTCCAGTCTCTTCTTCAAAGCTTCCAGTGATGAAGCTCCCACAACTTCTGAAGGCAAAGCTGTTCCATTGGTTCATTGCTCTCACTATCACAGAATTTCTCCTTATTTCCAGGTTGAATCTCTCCTTTATCAGTTTCCATCCATTAGTCCTTGTCTGGCCTTCAGGTGTTTTGACCCTTTCCTCTCTGTGGCAGTCCCTCAAATACACTGCTTAAATATCTAAATATCACAGCACCTTCCTTTATTCCAATAATGGTTCATTTGCCAGGTGCTGTCAACTCATAAAATATGAGAGCAGTGCAGCAGCTTGGAAAACCAAAACTGCATTCCATAAAAGTTTTCTTTTTTTCTTTTCTTTTTTTTTTTGAGGGTTTTTATAAATATTTTATTTTTTGAAAACAAAAATACAAATCTCTATTCACATTAACAGTGTTCATGCCATTATTAATACATACCTCTCCTTTTATACCTAAGCATCAACTCTTATTTCTATCCTCCATCATCCTTGCCTCTCAATTCTATTGTGAATTTATCTAGTTCCACACAATCCATTGTTTTTTTGTATCAAATCTTCTTCAGATGGTGTCTTTTCTTTCTTCCATCCCTGTGCGAAGGCTATTCTCGCTGCCGTTATGATATGTATAATGATGTATCGGATGACCTTGCTCAATTTTCCCTTAATTATTCCTAATAAGAATGTTTCCGGTTCGAGTTCTAATTTGTGCTCTGTAATTTCTAATAACCATCTTTGTACCCGCATCCAATATTTTTTAACCTGTGGACACTGCCACCACATATTCCATAAATGTTTTCAAAGATAGTAACTAGATGACTGAAGTTTCTGCCATGCAAAATTCTAACTGGAAAGTGTGATAGATGACTCTTGGCTATGGATGTGTCCCATTGGAGAATATGAATTATGATACGCCCAGGAGGTGGAGGGAAAACCAGGGTCAAGGGTGACAATGAGTGATGTGTCTCAGAGTCGGCTACACCCAGGCAGTGCCGGACATGTTAACTCCCAATCCTTTTGAAGTTTTGGAAGTTTGGCTTGAGATGATTTAAATGGGGGTAACTACCAGAATCCTGATAGGTACCTTAGCTGAGTATTAAAGCCACAATCTGCCACTCATTCTACTTAGGAAATATTTGTGGTCAGACTATGGCAGGGGTATCAAACTCACATCATCAGGGCTGCATCACGTGACATATCAGGACTTCCCCCCCCCCCTTTGCTAAACTGGGGGGGCAGGGCCAGCACATGACACATCTGGCCTGAGGGCCATGAGTTTGACATCTTTGGCCTATGGAATGTTTATGGTCGACCTTTCTATCTATTGCTGGCAGATGTTACAGGAATGTAACTTCTGGCAGGCAGTGACACAGGTAATAACTCTGGCTAAACTTAATTCCTAGCTTACAGAAGTCTCTGACTACAGCTAATAACCACAACTGAGCCCAAAATTTCCATTGCTAAGTGAGACTGTTGTTGAGCTTTGTCCCATTTTACAACCTGTCTTGCCACAGTTGTTAAGTGAATCTGACTTAGAATAACCTTATTGTCACTTTGAATGTACACCAATCGGCATACATTAAAGTCACATTTCACTGCATACAACTCTCAAAGGGTTACCACCTCCCATACACAGTACATCAGCATGATAAAATAAATAAATACAAAATTATGCATAAACCCACATATATTATCTGACACAGAGAAACAACACAGTCTAGTTCAGATGCATCCATGTACATGGCAAGATAAATGAATCTTGTGAGTTTACCAGGTGGGGAACAATGCTGTCACAGAATGTGGTCGTCCTGCTAGAAATACTTCGAAATCTCCTGAAGAAGATTTCAGTGAAGTGGGTGTTTGGGGTCTCTAACAATGCTTTGAACTCTAAGCACATAGCGCTTGTAAGCTGCATCCCGAATAATGGGAAGTGAGCTTCCTATTACCTTCTCCACTGTCCTCACCACTCTCTGTAGGGACTTTCTGTCAGGTTTCCAAGTGATGAAATCCATTTAAAAAGAAAAGGACAAAGTCCATCTTCCAAAACAAATTCTTTTACTTAGGAAAGCATCAAATTGGCAATGTCCATGGTAATTCTGGATCTGACATAACCCGGAATTACCCCAGAATATTACAAGTTAGAAACAACCCCCAAAAGCCACATTCTCCAATAGAAGTAATTCAATGTTGTTTGATGTCATAAATCTCCACCTCAAGGGGCCCAAGCACGGACAGCTCATTTCCCACGGGAAGAAAGATCAACCAGCCAAAACACTCTCTTTATCTCCACTCCTCCCTGCTTAGGAATGTGGTAAGCCCAAAACCCTTCCCCCATGACTGCCACAGAGAAAGTAAGAAAAAGAATATATACTAAGCCTAACTGAAATGGCTACACATATGTCAATTTCGGGCTTGACAGGCTGCCCTTCCTCATTTGAAAAGAAACCCCTGCAACGACAAAATACACAAAGATTGAAATTAGGTTAAACACAACCATACAATGCACATTTTAACCTCCTCTGCCACTCACAGAATTCGATTTTGGCTTGTGTGGATATTTTTCATGGAATTTCCCCACCAATCTATCAGCCTTTACTTTCCAGCTATTAACCCAAGTCACTTGTGAAATTGGATAGCCTTTCCAATAGATTAAATATTGTAACTTCCCCCTGAAAATCCCAGAATCTTGACACTTTCTATCTGCTGCCACCAAGTCAAACAGGCATGTGGTTTGTTAAAACGCTCTCAACCATGCCTCTGTAAAAAGTGGCCAGGACAGGAGGAGAAAGATATGCTCTCCTCATCCGACGTGGGAAATGCAGACACTGGTTTTTGTGCTTCACTAAGGAGAACGCATGGAGAGACCAGTTCAGATTGCTAGTTATCTGTACCCCCCGATACTTAATACTGTTGACCTCCTCTACAGCTGCATCCTTGATACTGAGTGGACTATGACTATGCCGGCTCATTCTAAAATCCCTGCAGCTGTTCAATTAGTAAAATGTTTGTGATGTGTAACTGGCTTCCCCCTTGACTTAGCTTGTCCGAAGAGGACATTGCAACCGTCGTAAATACAAGCCAGTGGCTGAGCATCCCAATTCTGATCACGTGACCACAAGGTTGCCGTAATGGTCGTAAGTGAAAAAAAATTCTTGCAAGTCCCCTTTTTTAGCACCGTTGTAACTTCGAACGGTCACTAAACAAAAGGTTGTAAGTCGAGAATGACCCGTACTTAAGTTCATAAAAACGAGGTTAGTTTGCAGGCCATCTTTTCCAGCTGGATGGGAAATGAGGCCCGTTCTAAATAAATATCGGTCTTTCAGCTTCTAGATATTTTCATTTATCTCCCCAGCTTGCAGTGTTTTTCCATTTGGCTTCATTTCTCTCCTGGACTCGTATCAAGGCCGGCTCGTTCTTTTAACACACTTGATCACTGAGCTAGAGAGAAGCGTATTTTCTTGCTCAGTGTGTGGTGTGTGTGTCTTATTACATCTGTCTGTATCACTCAGTAGACTTCCTGGCCACCCGTGGCTTCTGATCTGAAAGAAATTCCTGTAGGCAACCGTTTCCATATCATCTGATCCCCTTTTGGCCTTTAACTGAAGCTCAAATGCAGAACGAAGCCTCAGAGCATCAAGCCAACCCACAGAGACACAACCTGGGGGTTATTTTGCTAATGAAGAGTGTGTGAATGCCAGAGGTGGTATTCAGTAGGTTCTGACAGGTTCTGGAGAACCGGTAGTGGAAATTTTGAGTAGTTCGGAGAACCGGCAAATACCACCTCTGACTGGCCCCGCCCCCCTCTATTCTCTGCCTCCCGAGTCCCAGCTGATTTGCTGGGTCTTCTTTCGTTGCCCTGCACAGGAGAACGGAGCTGGAAAGCAGGTTAGATGGATGGGGAGGGAATGGGATTTTGCAGTAACCTTCCTCTGCCATGCCCACCAAGCTATGCCGCGCCCACCAAGCCACACCCACAGAACCAGTAGTAAATTTTTTTTGAATCCCACCACTGGTGAGTGCAGTATCTTTCCTAACACTACCGAGTTTGACTTTGGGGGATCTCCTTGGGATTATGAGGTGGCCATCTGGATGGTTGAGGTCCAGATATGGTGGCCCTTGTCTCTGCTGCTATTCTTTTAAAAAAAATTAGGCTTCTGTATAAGGCTGAAAAAAAGGATAATGGAAGTTCCTTGAAGTGGATGTTAATCTTAAGGCAATGGCCCCCCTACCCCTGCCCCTTTTAAATATTTATTTATTTATTGTTATTTTATTTATTGGTATACCAACTTAATTTTTTTTTTTGCAAATAACTTAAGATGGAGAATGTGTCCAATAGAAATTCCAACCCACAATAATAATCCTGTGAGGTGGGTTCGACTGAAAGGGAGTGAGTGACCCAAAGTCACCCAGCTGGCTTTCATGCATAAGGTGGGACTAGAATTCACCATCTCCTGGTGATAGACTCAAAGTCACCCAACTGGCTTTTAGGCCTCAGGCAGTACTAGAAGTTACTGTCTCCTGGTGATTGGCTCAAAGTTACTTTCGTGCCTAAGGCAGAACTAGAACTCACTGTCTCCTGATAATTAGTCCAAAGATACCCAGCCGGCTTTTAGGATAAGGCGAGACTAGAACTCACAGTCTCCTGATTTCTAGCCTGGTGCCTTAACTACTAGACCAAATTGGCTTTCATATATTTTTATTGAAAGTTTTCAATGCTACCTTAAAGATTAATATAAACTAGAATGGAAGGGAAAAAAGAAGGAAGAAATAAAAAAGAAAGCTAAAGCCCAGAGTGAGGAGAGGAGAGGAGAGGAGAGAAGAAGAGAGAAGAGAAAAAAAAATTCTATGATATATTCTGTTATGACTTAACATATTCCTCAAATTCATACCGTACTATAATTTGCGGAGTTCCGGGAGCTGCAGAACAGGAGGGGACCAGGGTGCATCCTTTCTATAGCCAGGGCTGGTCCACCCTTGCCATAAGCCATGCTGAGATATCACCTGGTGCATTTTTACTCTCTGCTTCTGACTCAGGAACAGGTGTTTTTTTTTATGTGAGAGAGGCATATGAAAATCTCAACTTGATATTCAGTCTCAGCAAGCCTCTTTGGATTATCTCAGTGTCTCTTGCATTACCTGCTAGCGGCTGTGGCCTCAAGATCGCAAGTGCCAAAGATACCCTGAGCCAAACAAACCCTTGGATCCACTTAAAAAAAGGGAGGGGGAATATCTCCTTTCACCTTTGCTGCAAAGGAATGCAAGAAAATGAGATCCCTTATCTCATTTCACTTCTCCGGGAGCGCTGCTACTGCAGCTAAATGGGTATTTAAGAAAGAGAATGAGCGAAAGCTGGCTTTTAGACAACAAAATAATGAGCAGAAAACTAATGGCTGGTCCTCCTTTCTTGTGTCTCAGCCATTAAAAAAGGAGACAGAGAAACAGAGACAGAGAAGAGAGAGAGAGACACAGATAGACAGAGACAGAGACAGAGAGAGACAGAAAGAGAGACAGAGACAGACAGAGACAGACAGAGAGGCAGAGAGGCAGAGAGACAGAGAGAGAGACAGACAGACAGAGAGAGAGGGAGAGATAGACAAAGACAGAGACACAGAGAGACAGAGACAGAGAGACAGAGACAGAGAGAGACAGAGAGCGACAGAGAGACAGAAAGACAGAGACAGAGACAGAGAGATAGGGAGAGGCATAGAGACAGAGACAAAGAGAGACAGAGCAGAGACAGAGAAAGAGAGAGAGACTGAGAGACAGAGAGAGACACACACACACACAGAGCGAGACAGAGACAGAGAGACAGAGAGATAGAGACAGACAGAGACAGAGAGGTAGAGAGACACAGAGACAGAGACAGAAAGAGACAGCAGAGACAGAGAAAGAGAGAGATACTCAGAGACAGAGACACAGAGAGAGACACACACACACACACACACACACACAGAGAGCCCTCAGGCAATGTTCATATTATCAAAACTATGGGAAATAATGGGATATCAGATGATAAATCAATCAATTAATCATTTGTCATTAAAACCAACAGTGTGTAAAAGGAGGGTTTTTTTTAAAAAAAAATTAAGATGCTTTACAAGTAATCCTCGACTTATGTCCACCACTGAGCCCCAAATTTCTGTGGCTAAGTGAGACAGTGGTTAAGGGAGCTTTGCTCCATTTTACGACCTTTCTTTTCAGAGCTATTACGTGAAGTTGTTAAGTTAGTGACCCAAGTGCAGTTAGTAAGTGTTAAGTCAGTGGTGAAGATTCGGTTGTTAAGCGAATCTGGGCTTTCCCCTTGACTTTTGCTTGGCAGAAGGTCGCAAAAAGGGGATCACGTCACACACCCACACACACACATACACACATGGAATGCTGCAGTCATCATAAATATGAACCAGTGGCCAAGGGCATGAATTTTGATCATGCAGATGCTGCAATGGTTGTAAGTGTGGAAAAATGGTCATAAGTCACTTTTTCCAGTGACTAACCGGAACAGTCACTAAATGAACTGTTGTAAGTTGAGCATTATCTGTACTAGATTGGGCTGCCTCTGTAACAAGTTGTCACGCCCTTGTTGGAGTCTGATTCTGAGGGGGAAATTGAGCAGCTGACAGGGAGTGGGAGTGTGGCTCTGGTGGCTGTGGAAGAAACAGGGGAAGGGCACAGTCAGGCTGGACATTCAGAGGAAGACCCAGGCCCACCCCCTCTTCATCCTAGGGCACACAGGGAGGAATGGAGAAGGGATCAACATGGCTTACGGGAGAGAAAAGGGCCCTGATCCCTTTCATTAGTTGCAGCTGGGGGGATATAAGAAGGGCGTTTGCACACAGCACCTTGCTGGAAGCAAAACGTGCATTATCTTTATCGAGGCTTATGTGAGTTTTGGCATCCTCCCAACTGTGTGTGCTTCGTTATCTTTTGGAAGTCTGCAATTTATTATCCTGGCCTGTCATGTTAATTATTTCATCATGATTTGTGTTGGTTTTTTTATTTCTAATTTATCTTTACTTTGCGTTCGGACTGCATTTCTTTCCTTTGTAGACTGTTTTTGGAAGAGTCTGATCTCCAGCTGAGGATAATTGGACATTGGGGGTCAAGTTGGAGGCATTAAAGGGAATTTATCTACTTTGGTGACTTTGTTATTTTTGTGCCACGCCCCGGGTCATCACACAAATACTGTAAAAAGCTAGGGTTGAATAAGCACATCTTTTCAAAACCTCCACGCAGGACAGTTACTCACGGATATGTTTTAGATTACCCACCCTGGTGCCTGAAACATACCGTAGGGTTCTTGAAAGAGAGAAGAAATCGGCTGAAAAACAAAAGGTCAGCCTCTGATTGATCTCCACAATTCATTAGAGAGAAGGAAGCTCTTCTTAGCTGTTCTGCAAAGGAGAACATATTCCTCATTAATCTCCCAGACTGTCACCCCCCTCAAGTGCATCCCAATGTTGTAGCGACTAATGTGATACACAGGCATCTTGACAGAAGAGACGTGTTTCTCAGCTAAGCCATACGACAGACGGATGCAACATCAATCCATCAGAGTAGAGCTGGAAGGGACCTTGGAGGTTGTCTAGTCCAACCCCGCCTGCTCAAACAGGAGACCTGATAGCATTCCAGTGTCAACTTGTAAAACATTCCTATGCCTGTTTCCAAGTTGCCATAAGAAAGAGGAGGAGAAAAACCCTGAAGGAGCATACGGCAAATGAATTCGGAAGCACATTCCAAGCTTATCTCACAAAGATTGTTAAGTGAGGCAACCGAGTATTCTGGGCACAAAAATCCTCTATTGGGAGTGTGAGTGATGACACCCAGCCCATAAACATGTTTCATTGGAAAATCTGAATTATGATACACCCGGGGGCGTCGGGAGAAACAGGGTCATAGGTGATTGTAAATTACGTATCTCAGAGTCGGTTTCATACAGGTCATGCCAGTATGTCGCTCCTAATAAATCCTTTGAAGTTTTTTGAAGTTTGGCTTGAGGCTCATGATTTAATTAGGGCGATTGCTGGAATCCTGACATCCAGACAAGAGGCTGTCCAGTCTCTTCTTAAATACATCCAGTGATGGAGCACCCACAACTTCTGAAGGTGAGCTGTTCCAGCAGTTGATTGTCCTCACTGTTAGGAAGTTTATCCTTCATTCCAGATTGCATCTCTCCTTGATTAGATTCCATCCATTGTTTCTTGATCCCCTCTTCTTTGTGGCAGCCTCTTAGATATTGGAAGACTGCTATCATGTCACCCCTAGTCCTTGGAAGTCCAACCCCCTGCTCAAGCAGAAGATCCTATACCATTTCAGACAAAGGATTGTCCAGTCTCTTCTTGAAAACCTCCGATGATGGAACACCAACAATTTCTGAATAAATGCCCTTCTGCTAATTAATTGTTCTCATGGTCAGGAAATTCCTCCTTAGTTCCAAGTTGCTTCTCTCCTTGATTAGTTTCCATCCATTGCTTCTTGTCCTGCCCTCGGGTGCTTTGGAGAATAGCTTGACTCCCTCTTCTTTGTGGCAGCTCATCAAATATTGGAAGACTGCTATCATGTCTCCCCTAGTTCTTCTTTTCATTAGACTAGACGTACCCAATTCTTGCAACTGTTCTCTGTTTTATCCTCCAGGTGCTTTAGAGAATATGTTGACCCTCTATGCTTTGTGGCAGCCCCTCAAATATTGGAATGCTCCTTGGACATAAACTGATAAGCCAGCAGTCTGTTTTAGTTGACCAAAGGAAGACATGCAATTTTGGATTGCATCCAGAGAAGTACAGTTCCAGGATCACTGCTTTCTCTGCCTTGGCATCTACTCACCTTGGAGGTATGGATTCCTCACAGATCCACTGGCCTTCAAGGAAGCAACAAAAAACGGGTTCTTCTTCCAAGCAGTGTCTATGGAGATTCTTAGACATCCAGGTCATGGTTGTTGTCCCAAAGGTGATTTTTTTTCTAAAGGCAACTAGACTTTGTTTTTCCTTGGAGATGTTTCATTTCTCATCCAAGAAGCTTCTTGAGTTCTGATTGAATGGTGGAGAATGGAAGGATTTATATTCCTTGCAATCATCTGGTTGTTAGCATTCTTTCTCAGGGTTGTTGAGGCCTCTTGGAGGTCAATCTGTGCTCTCAGGGCCACCTGAAGCATGCAAATGGGTATGGAACCTTTTTGGAACTGTGTTGTGAACAGGAGACAGGTAGTATCAATAGAGGGGGAGGGGTACCACCTATCTCCTGCTTATAACACAATCTTTTCGGCAGTTCCATACCTATTTTCAGTATACAGGTGACCCTGAGGGCACAGATAAACCTCCAAACAGCCTCAACAACTCTCAGGAAGATTACTAACAACCAGATGACTGCAGTCAGAACTGAAGAAGTTTCTTGGTTGGGAAGCGAAAAACAGTTGCCTTTTTAAAAAAAATCACTTTTGGGATTTCCAGGCAGTGCTGACAGACCTGGCACAATGTGGGTGATCTATGGGTCCAGGGAATCCTTGACTTATGACCTCATAACAGAGGCCACCATTCCAGACGCAAGTCAGCTCTAAAGGAGTAAGCAGTTAGAAGTGGAGGGAAGGAGGTTTGTACCTTCAGACTTGCAAGCTTCTTTTAATGTAGCCTTACCAATAAAGTAGATTTTTAATTCATCTGGTCAGGTCTCCTGTCTGGTTCACCTTGAGGTCTGACATCAAATGTTGATTTTCCTTGCTATTTCTACTCTGCCATGCTTCCTCCTAATTTTGCTCTCAGGAGCAAAAGAAAAGCGGTTGTTTCTTCCGCATCCATTTTATGCACATCATGCTGCGCACAGCCATCCTAGGAGCAACAGGAAATAAAAATAGTACTTAAAAGACCCCGGTGTGACCTTTCCATACTAAGCCTCTGCACGGATCCTGCTTGGCTCTTCTTCCCATTTGCACTGCTGATTGCTAAGTTTTGAAAATGCAGCAGGAAACATAGCAACAGATTTTAACCATCTTCATAAGGTTAGAAATACCACAGCTACGAACTCTTCCTGGGACACAGAACTAGGGTTTGTTTGTTTATTTGTTTGTTGGTTGGTTTTTAACAAGCAGCATCTCTGTCTTGCTGGGGTTAAGGCAGTGGTGGGATTCAAAAATTGTTACTACTGATTCTCTGGGCGTGGCTTGGTGGGCATGGCTTGATGGGTGTGGCTTGATGAATGTGGCTTGGTGGGTGTGGCAGGGGAAGGATAGTGTAAATCTCCATTCCCTCCCCACTCCTGGGAAAGGTTATGTGATGACCCAGAGTGTAACACAATGGTAACAAAATCCAAAACGTAAATAAATGTCCTTTAATGCCTCCAATTTGGCCCCACTGTTCAATAATACTCAGTTGGAGATAAAACATACTCAAAATAGTCTTCAAAAGAAAGCAATACAGTCCGAATTTAATGAGCAGATAGAGGTGAAATAAAAAACCAAACTACAATGATGAAATTTCCACAACGGAACAGGAGAAGTATTTACCAAATTCAAGGAGATAACAAGGCACAGTCTGTTGGAAGGACGCCAACCAAGATAACTTCAGACCAAAATAAAACACGCTTTGTTTCCAGAGTTTGCTAGTACGCAGGTCCAAACACTTATTCAGTTGTCACACCTGCAGTCCATGAAGAGGATCAAGGCCTTCTCCCCCCGAGGAGACCATGTCTCTCCCTTATCCACTCCTCCCTGCGTGCCCTAGGATGGATAGGGGATGGCCCTGGGTCTTCCTCTGACTGCCCAGCTGGCCTCTGCCCTTCCCCAGCCTCCTCCACAACCTCCAGAGCCACACTTTCACTCCCTGTCAGCTGTTCCTCCTCTCCCTCAGAGTCAGTCTCCACCAGGAGCATGACAGGTTGCTGCAAAATCCCCATTCCCTCCCCACCCCACTAACCTGCTGAATTCGCATGCACCCCCAATGTCTCTTAAACTTGCACAAATCGCTTACGCTGCTTCCCCTTGATCACGACGGTAAAACTCGTGTCTCTTAATGAGGCACGATACTTGTGGCGCGTAATGGGCTCTCAACAGCCTTTCCAGATCAGGCCAAGCCATTACCTTTACGTCTGCTGCTCCCGCGAGTGCCTTCGCCATCTTGAAAACCACTGGACCGCAGTACGTAAGAAAGACCGCCTCTTCCGCTGCTCGAAATGGCGCCAGATCGCTTCCTCCAGATACATTTGGAACGATCTGCATACGATTCCCAGTCTTCTGCCGTCGGATCAACAGGGCTGGGGGATGTTCAGCAGCCATCTCGCCTCCTTCTGTTCTATGCTGCCTTCTTCTTCAGGGGAATCCCACCTTCGTCACCAGTGTTAAGTTTGCATGAAGAGGCAGACACGGAGTGCTTCAGCTCTTAAGTTTATTAGTGACTTCAGCTCAGAACGGACCCGATTTGGCTTAGCCGAGGCAGCTATATATAGCTGGCTGCCTCGGCTGACAGCCAATCAGAGTGCAGGGTTTTCCCGCACTTTTTAACCAATGATTTCAAACACTTTACAAGAACAACCAATCAATTCAAACTCTGCATACATAACAAATTCCATACCCACTTGCAATATTCAGGTGACCCTGAGGGCACAGAAGGAGAAAGAGTGAGAAAGAGAGATGAGAGGGAGAAAGAGAGAGAGAGAAAGAGAGAGGTGAGAGAGAGGAAGAAAGAGAGAGATGAGAGAGAGAAAAAGAGGGAGAAAGAGAGATGAGAGGGAGAAAGAGACAGAGACAGAAAGAGACCAGTTTCCCAGAGAAAAGAAAATACCAGGAGCCACAAAACCTGGGTAGGCATGGCTGGGTGCGGGTCATGTGACTGGGTGGGAGTGAGTGACATCGAGTTGGCTATGCCCACCTAGGTTTTGTGGCTCCCAGTGTCTTCTTTTCTGTGGGAAATGGGTCCAAATGGCTCTTTGAGTGTTTAAGGTTGCAAACCCCTGCTCTACTGCCTCCCATCTAAGAAATAGAACACGCCATATGTACGAGAAAAGGACTCTCTCTTCTTCAATTTGCAAGCCATCGGTGCGCTCAGATCCTCTTTCCTGCTGTAAGATGATCTTTATCTACAAAAAATATCTACAGGCTACTCACCTCTCTCAGCAGAAAGTACCGACATGTGAATTTAATGAGGCAAAACACTTGTCCAATCAAGCTCATTTGTCAATGAATAATAATAATTAAAAAAAAAACCAGTCATCTGAGCCTCATCTTACACTGCAGGTATAAAACTGTCGAGACATGGAACTTATGGATGGCACCCCAAGGTTGGAAATGCTTCGGAATATTTATAGGGTTGTCTAACTGGGTCTGGGGAGGAAAGTAAATTCTGCAAGAACTCCATCTGGGTTGCAGAGGCCTGGAAACCATGTTCTCTGGATAGAGAGCCAAGGATGATACATGCACATGATTGTCATCGCTCAAAGGCTTTCATGAATCCCCAAAGTCAAGAGGGAAGTCTTCCATGGGATCCTACTCAGAGGTGGTATTCAGCAGGTTCTGACCAGTTCTGGAGAACCAGTAGTGGAAATTTTGAGTAATTCGAAGAGCCAGCAAATACCACTTCTGACTGGCCCTGCCCCCATCTATTCTCTGCCTCCCAAGTCCCAGCTAATTGGCTGGGTCTTCTTTTGTTGCTCTGCACAGGAGAACGGAGCTAGAAAGCAGGTTAGTGGGGTGGGGAGGGAATGGGGATTTTGCAGTATCTTTCCCCTACCACACCCACCAAGCCATGCCATGCCTACCAAGCCACACCCACAGAACCAGTAGTAAAAAAATTTTTGAATCCCACCACTGATCCTATTGGAATCACAGTCTAAATTGTCACCATAATGGATTCTGGCCTTTGAGAAATATTGGAGATTTTATCTTTCCATCGGAGGGACCTCATTGGAAGTTGAAAAACTGCATGTGATCGGCTCTAAGCAGGAGGACCAAGCAAAAGGAAGAGCTTGTTCCTCTTTCTCTCCATTCCTTCTGAGAGATGTAGTGGCTCAGTGGCACTTATATATTGCTTTACAGTGCTTTACAGTCCTCTCTAAGCGTTTTTACCAAGTCAGCCTATTACCCTGAACAATCTGGATCCTCATTTTACCTACTTGGAAGGATGGAAGGCTGAGTCAACCTTGAGCTTGGTGAGATTTGAACTGCCAAATTGCAGGCAGCCAGCAGGCAGCAGAAGTAGCCTGCTGTACTACACTCTAACCACTGCACCACCGTAGCTCCTAATAACACTGGAGACTCCAGCGGTTTGAATCCTAGCACTATATGGCAGGGTGTGTTCCCATCATTTGCCTCAGCTTCTCTCCATCTAGTGGTTAAAAGCATGTTATATGCAAGTAGATAAATAGGTACCACTTTGGTGGGAAAACGAACCGGTGCTTTGTGCTGATGGTCAGAACCCTGCCAGTGCTGGACCTTCCCAGATGTGTTGCCCATTTGCAAGGCAGGTTTGGTGGAGGGAGAGGGCCCCAGATGATGCTTCAGGAATGGCTTTCGTCTTTCTTTGTGGTGCAGAGCTAGCTCACCTCCTTGGTGCACTTTGGAAAGTGTGTGAGTGTGTACCAAATGGTCTAACAGTCTTAGGCACCCAAACTACTTCTTGTGTTAGCATTGTTGTTGAGATGACCCAGGGCAAGGCACAGAGGCAACACAGTCAGCTGATAGCTCAAACCGCCCCTTTATTGCTCCAACTTTCCCCCAAATGCTCCCACATTTATGGCAAGTCCCAGAGCAAAGTGATCACACACACACACATACATTCCCAGCACAACACTGTGAGCACAACAGCTGCAAAGCAAAAAATCCAGCAGGGCAAGAGAATACGTCAATGAGTCCAGGAAGCAAAGGAACAAGGCAATTAATCCAGGAAGCCAGAAAGAAAACAAGAAGCCCAGGAAACTCCAAACATTGGCACACGACACTCCAGGAATTCAGCATTTGTTCCTGACAAATGCCCCTCCCCACAGCATCTCCTTAAATCTCAGACCCCAGGTGTGCCTTGTGAAGAGGGGCAGGGTGCTCTCCTCCTGAGTTGTTGGGTCAGCTTGCACTGTTCCTGACTTCTCTCTACTCTCTATGCTTGGGGATCAGGAGGGTATGGTCCTTTCTCATTGCCTGAGTTCTGTCATTCCCCATGTTCCCTACATGCCCTGTCTTGGTCATCCTGCCCCATTCCTCTCTGCCTACAAGCTGTCCCAATCCTGAAAGGCCCTGGCCTAACTCAGCCTGCTCTACCCCACATTCCTCCAAAGCCAATGAAGCTGCTCCCTCGATCTCCATCAGCTCCAGCTCTGGCTCATCTTCCTCCCCAGGCTCTGACCAGGGGCATGACAGTAGTCTCCCAGCTAATATAACATCACCATATGCTAAATAAACAAACCATTCCTTCCTTCTTCCCGCCACTGGAGCTCCTCATGGGTGCGATTTAACCAGTGTAACAACTGGTTCGGTAAGCACATGCTTTTCACTCGCTTGTGCACTTCACGCATGTGCGGGCCAAATGCACGCTTCACGCAGGCACAGAGCATTTGCTGCTGACCTACTCCTGAAATCCCTGTGTGTTAAACAGCTGTGTGAATCAGCTGAGCTTGAAAACCAGGATATAAAGTACAGATTAGAGCCAGGGCGGGTGGGTAGGCCCAACAGCTGATCATCGGAGTGAGCTGGTTCACTCCCAGCTGATTGTCAGAGCTACTGGTTCTCCCAAACCAGGCTGAACCAGTAGAACGGTTCCCCTGGAACTCCTCTAGTCACATTATAGAAATGAGAAAAGGAAGAAAAAAGGATTCCAAAAATCCTAAAATCTTTGATGATGGACAAGTTACATGGAGCCAGTAGAAGGATGAGAGAGGGAAAGATGGCCGTGTAATCTTCCCCAACTTCCCATCCATCACTGTAGAACACAAGTCTGAAGAACGCCATCATCTCACAGCTGCGTTGACTGCAGTCCTCCCACACTCTATACCAATCAACATTTCTCCTAAACATCCACGGGGGTGGGGGGATAATTACACACAGTTTCTTTTCCATCCAACTGAACAAGAGTAATTTTTTAAAATGCACACAGCTAATGGCCTTCACTGATGAATGCATGCCAAGGAGTTGCCTGTAATTGAACAACTTCTATATTTAATAATCTCGATCAATTGGCGGATGGAGTTGTGTGTCCATGCTGCAAGGGGTGGTTATGAAAAATTAATTGGCAAGTCTACCCTGTTCTAAACCATATTAGCAAAATCAGATGGTGAACTCTCCGGTGGTAAGAACAGGTGCGACTGTGATGGTGACTCTATCGTGGTTCTGCAGTGCTTGTAGAATGTTTGTTTCTCATTTTACCTTCATTATATTCCTTTTACGTTTTAAGTTAGGAGTGGTGCACAGAGCCATGGAAAGATACATGCTCAGCATCGTAAGACAAGATAGAAAGACCTGAACGTGGATTTAGAGAACAAACGACAGTATAGGAAGCCATTAAGAGGAGGTTTAACTTTGTCACCTGAGTAGTGCAGATGGGTGTGGAGCAGCCTCAGTGACTCCCTAAAAGAACACAAATGACCAGCTGTCTGCAAGGAGTATCAATCCTTCCATTCCCCACCATCCAGTCAGAGTTGAAGAACATTCTTGGAGAAGTGAAACGTCTTCAAAGAAAAACCAGAGAGACCAGCTGCCTCTTGAAAAAGCACCTTTGGGACAATCATGACCTGGAGGCAGTGATGGGATTCAAAAAATGTTACTAGTAGTTCTGTGGGTGTGGCTTGGTGGGCGTGATTTGGCTTGGTGGGCATGACGTGGCTTAGTGGGCATGGCAGGAAGGATACTGTAAAATCTCCATTCCTTCCCCACCCCACTAACCTCCTTTCCAGCTCCATTCTCCTGTGCAGGAAACCAAAGAAGACCCAGCCAATCAGCTGGGACTCGGGAGGCAGAGAATAGATGGGGTTGGCGGGGCCAGTCAGAGGTGGCATTTGCCGGTTCTCTGAACTACTCAAAATTTCCGCTACCGGTTCTGCAGAACCAGTCAGAACCAGCTGGTACCACTTCTGCCTGGAGGACTGAGAATCTCCATAGACATTCAACTATTTTGGTGTCTTCAGAGAGAGTGAGTTGTCTATTGAGGAAGAATCTGTACCACTAAACATATAAAAGCTCTTGCACAACGATAGAGAAGCTGAACAGCAGGAAAACCCGTCCATCTTCATAATAACTTGCCCTTCCCTCAACACAAGCCACGCATCTGGATGATGGATGTTTTCTTACGTGATCCCCTAACAAAACGTCTCTGTAGAGCTACCTGGCACAAAGCAGCAATGGCAAAACTCGTAAAATGTCTTTATCCCTTTATTCCACTAGAAAATATCAGTAGAAAATCAAATCAAGTCATTCCAAAAATACATGTCAGCTGTAGAAAAAAAATTTACTGTATATTTGCCAAAGTTTTTTCTTTTTTTCTTTTGCACTATGCATAGATTCCATGGAGAAGAAAGGGAAGGGGAAGGGGAAGAGGAAGGGAAGAAAAGGAAAGGAAAGGAAAGGAAAGGAAAGGAAAGAAAGGAAAAGGAAAGGAAGAAAGAGGGAGGAGGAGGAAAGAGAGAAGGAAGAAAGAAAAGGAAGAAGGAAGGAGAAAAAGGGAGGAAAGAAGGAAGGAAAAGGAGGAGGAAAATTAGTGTGTGTGAAACTAAGACAAAGTATGCAATACCTAGTTTTTAACTGCATTTTTATCACATTTGTGAAAAGAAAGATAGACAAAAATAAAAATAAAACACCCAAAGAGAACATTCAGACATGACTTGTTAACTGTCCACTGTATAATATCAACAGGTTGGGCCTGTTATAAAAGGCCTGCCATTTAGACACATCATCATAGCAATGGCAATCTTCCCTCATAGCGGAGCTGAGTTCTGCTTTATAGACTTCCTAGTTTCCCATTTTGTTCTCTTACCATACAGAGGACATTGCACTGGTCTGCATATGTAATGATATGTGCGAATGATCTTGGGAGACAGAGCGAGGAGATGCAACCAATAGGGAATAATCATAATCACCTAGCCTGCAGTAGGAATGTGGCAGTGTCAAGATGCTCAGAAGGGAATTTCCCTAGTTCTGGTTGAGAGAAGGAGATTGGTACTTTCAAGCGTGCAAGATTCTGTTAATGTAACCTTACAATAAAGGTAGGATTAGGTCATCTGGTCATATTTCGTATCTGGTCCACCTCGGATGGCTAACAGAACAGGTAGAGAGTTCCACCGATCTTGCCACTGAGCAGATGTGATCGAAGCAACCGTAAAAGTAGCCACTGAGGCTATTCCAAAACCTGAGTGTCAGGATTCCGGCAGTTATTCCAATTAAATCATGAGCCTCGAGCCACACTCCCAAAACTAAAAAAGATTTATTTGAAGGTAACATTTTACGTCTGGCATTTACCTGGGCGTAGCCAACTCTGAGATACGTAATTCACTGTCACCCTTGATCCTGCTTTTCCCCCACCCCTCTGGATGTATCACCCAAAAAACATCCATAGCCAAGAGTCATCAATCATGCTCTCCAATTAGATTTTTGTGCAGCAGAAGCTTCAGACATCTAATCGGTCTTTGAAGAAAATATGAATGGAATGTACTTTCGATTCCACACTGCCGCCTGCTCTTTGAAACTCCCCCCCTCCTTTCTGTTGTCAACTATAAAATGTGTATACAAAATTTTTTATGAGTTGACACTGAGAAGCAAACGTATGTTTGATCATCCCCACAGATAAGGGGATTGGATGAACCGATAGGACAGGGGTGTCAAACTCAATTTCATTGAGGGCTGCATCAAGGTTGTGTTTGACCTCAGGGGGCCAGGGTGGGTGTGGCTGGGGTAGGTGTGGTCAGGGTAGGCATGACCAGCTTGACGTCACTCATATTGGGGGCACCTACGATGGCCAAGTGCTAAGGCAGGACTTCCTTCAGACCCTCACTCACTCTCAGTGTAATCTCCTTCCTTCCTTCCTCCCTCTCTCCCTTTCTTCCTTCCTTCCTTTTCTTCTTTTTCCTTCTCTCTTCCTTCTCCTTTCTTCTTCCTTCCCCTCTTTTTTTCCTTGCTCTCTTCCCATTTTTCCTTCCTTTTGTTTGCCTTTCCTCTTTCCCTTCCTCCTTTCTTGTCCCTTCTTGCATGCTCAAATGCAAAAGGGCAAACATTTCTCCTTTCGTTTGGTTTTTCGTTTAGTTTTGCTAGCCCACTGCCAGCAAAAATGGAGCTTGGGAAAGGTGGGGGCTGTTTGCAGCCCCGCAGGCCCCATTTTCAGCCGCGACGGCCTCCTGCAGCCTTCTGTCAGCAAAAATGGAGCCCAGGCATGTGCGGCCCTCATGAACTCTATTTTCACTGGCAGAGGCACCACAAGCCGGTCCTTTGTTATTTCCAGGGTGGCCCCATGAGCCAGATTTAAATACCCAGTGGGCCAGGTCCAGCCTGTGGGTCTTGAGTTTGACACCCCTGCACTATGACAAAGGACAGAAGGTTGGTGGAGGAAATAAAAAAGAAGTATATTATCCAGAACAGTGGTGGGCAGCAACGGTTTCACAACCGGATCTGTAAGCGCGCGCATTTCGAAAAACACCAATTTGAACCTCTGCAGGGCAGCCCTGGTAAGTAGAACAGCTGAGGTGCGCGAAATCCACCGTGCCACAGAAATCAGCTGATCTAAAAAGACGGAAATGTAGGACAGGATAGGGCGGTGGGTGGGTGGGGCGGTGGGGCCAGCTGATCATCAGAACAACCGGTTCACTAAAACCGGTCTGAACCGGCAGCAACTGGTCCAGAAGCAACATCATTATTTGAAACAAACATACTTTTTGATGGGGGCGTGATGGCTCAGTGGTTAAAGATGCCGAATTTGTCAGCCCGGACAGCCCAGGTTTGAGACCCAAGCGCTATGTCACAGGGTGAGCTCCTGTTCCTTGCTCCAACTCCTTCCCACCTAGCAGTTTGAAAGCATGTAAATGCGAGTAGATAAATAGGTACCACTTCGGTGGGAAAATAAGTGTTTTGTGCACCTTTGACATACAGTCATGCTGGCCACATGACCACGGAAATGTCTTCAGACAATGATGACTCCCTTGGCTAAGAAACAGAGATAAGCACTGTCCCTAGAATTAGACACAACTGGACAGGGCTTTACCATTATATTTTGCTAAAATAAATTGCTTTCGCTGGAAGAAAGGTTTATTTTGACCACAAATATCCAAATCAAGGAACATGTTGTACGCAGTACTTTTTCTGAGAGAGCTTGGCATAGCAGGAAGTTCTTTCTTCTTTACAACTTGTGAAAGAGAAAAAACAAAGAAAGGAAAAGGGGAAAAATGGAAATCTCTGGTGAGCATCGTCTATCCAGAGTTCCATCTTCCTCTTTATCGTCAGTTTATGCAGCACACCAAGGCATCATAAATTTGGGGAATGTTAAATGACCACGATTATAGCCCACTTAGGAAGCGATAATTAATTATCTGTCTAACAAATCAAACTGTTGGCAAATCAGGAAGCAAAACTGCCATTGGACCATATGGGCTTGAGAAATAGCACTGGAAAAACGATAATGGTGGGTCATTGTGAAGCAAATGGGGTATGAGCTGCAGAATGCAATGAAGTTAAGTATATATATAAAAATTCCCCCCTCTCTTTCTCTCTTTCTTTTTCTTGCTCTCTTTCTCTCTCTCTCTCTCTCTTTTCTCTCCCTCACTATCTCTCTCTCTCTCTCTTTCCCTCCCTCTCTTTTTCTTCCTCTCTTCCTCTCCCTCTCTCTTTCTGTCCTTCTCTCTTTCTCACTCTTTTCTCTCTCTTTCTCTCCCTCACTTTCTCTCTCTCTCTTTTTCTCTCTTTCTCTATCTCTCTTTCTCTCCCTCACTTTCTCTTTGTCTCCCTCTCTCTCTCTCTTTTTTCTTTCTCTCCTCTTTCTCTTTCTTTTTTTCTGTCTTTCTCTCTTTTTCTCTCTCTTTCCCAGTCTCTCTCTCCCTCTTTCTCTCCCTCCCTCCCGCTCTGTCTCTCTTTCTCTCTCTCTCTGTCTCTCTCTCTCTCACACACACACACACACACATACTACTTCAGACTGTTTCATGAAAATTTTACAATGGGAGAGGAGCTGACAAGCTCAGCATCTTTAACCACTGAGCCATCACTCCCCCTTAAAATACAAATATATGTACATGAATCAATAAATTCCCCTAATTTTCCTATTCTCTGCCTTCCCCATTCAGAAAAAAAAAAGATGGCTGAGTTTCTTCCCAATGAATCTCCTTCCCATTCAGAAAAAAAAAGATGGCTGAGTTTCTTCCCAATGAATTAGGAGTGATGTGAATTCGTCCTTCATCCAACAAATAGCTGGACAGAAACCCCACAACTGAAAGCAGATGATTAAGGCTCTTCACACGTCCAACTGATATGTGGTTCTAGGGCTCCCTATGTTTATTGTGTATGCCCTCGGAAGTTGTGGGAGCGCCATCACTTGAGACTTTCAAGAAGAGATTGGACTGCCATTTGTCAGAAATGGTGTAGGGTCTCCCGCTTGGGCGGGGGGTTGGACTAGATGACCTACAAGGTCCCTTCCAACTCTGATTATCTGTTATCTGTTATCTGTCTGCTTTCCAAAGCTCCACCTCCTCTCCTTTCTCGTTGAGCTTGCAACGGTCTGCAGGAGGCCCAAGGCACATCTTTCAAACGGACTAGTTTACACACCTCTGCTTGTAGAACAACGAAGCCATCCATGTCCTGTCCCAATTTATGGTGAAAAATGTCTTTTCCCCGCGTCTCGTGAAAGATGCTTTCTTCCCCTTCTCCTTCTTTGCCCACTCCTTACCATTGGAATAAAGCCCTTTGAAACCAATTAATAGTTGACCTACATAGTAATGCAGTTGTTTCCTGCTCTCCACTCTACTTCGTGTCATAGCGAGGATTTTGTGCTTGGTAGGAAATGAATGGGCGTGCTCACTGAAGCTTGCATTAAGAGCTTGGAGTTTACCACGCAACGGTCTTTTGTAACAGCTTTAAAACAATCTCTCCTGGCCATGTTTTCCAAGCATGTAAGTCTGCTTTACAAACCCTGGAACAGATTAGGTGCGATCCGGCCCTTTCTATCTCAATGGCTTGTCAGCCTCATAATGGTTGTCATGCTGCAAATAACACTTTGCCCGTAGCTCTGTCTGGACACAAAAAAGGGGTTCAGGTGAGAAAGTTTCCCCTTAGAGATTTCTAAATTGGTCTCCTTCTTCTAAGCTGCTGAGATCTACCGATAGCCTTCAATTTATGGCTACGTTTGGGACCAGAACTTCAATTCCTAAGCAATCTGGTCATTCGGTGAGTCCTGACTGATTTTAGGACCCGGTCATTATGCAAATCACATAGCCCTTAAGCAAGTCCCCATTGATTTTGTTTTGTCAGTGGCGTTCATAACTTTGAATGGTCATTCAAGAAATGATCTAGCACTGCAAGCACTGATGATGTTACCTAGCCAGGTAATGAAAAGTCTGCAAGAAAACAATCAAGCTCAGAGAGCACCAAGGACCCCACATTTCAACCCTGAGCTACAATATTCAAGAAATGATGGAATGAATGGAATAGAATGAAGAATAGAATAGAATAGAATAGAATAGAATAGAATAGAATAGAAAATATGGAATGGAATGGAATGGAATGAGAAAATAATGGAATGGAGTAGAATAGAGTAGAGTAGAGTAGAGAGTAGAGTAGAAGAATAGAATAGAATAGAATAGAATAGAATAGAATATGGAATGGAATGGAATGGAATGGAATGGAATAGAACAGAACAGAACAGAACAGAACAGAATAGAATAGAATAGGGAATGGAATGGAATGGAATGAGAAAATAATGGAATGGAGTAGAATAGAGTAGAGTAGAGTAGAGTAGAGAGTAGAGTAGAATAGAATAGAATAGAATAGAATAGAATAGAATATGGAATGGAATGGAATAGAACAGAACAGAACAGAACAGAACAGAACAGAACAGAATAGAATAGAATAGAATAGGAAATGGAATGGAATGGAATGGAATGAGAAAATAATGGAATGGAGTAGAGTAGAGTAGAGTAGAGAATAGAATAGAATAGAATAGAATAGAATCCTCTTTTAGCGTTGATGATGTTATCTAGTTAGGTAATGAAACCAGTGGTAGAATTCACATTTTTTTTACTACCGGTTCTGCGGGCGTGGCTTGGTCGGCATGGCAGGGGAAGGATACTGTAAAATCTCCAGTCAGAGGTGATATTTGCTGGTTCTCAGAACTACTCAAAATTTCCACTTCCAGTTCTCCAGAACTGGTCAGAACCTGTTGAAGACCACTTCTGAATGAAACATCTGCAAGAAAACAGCCCAGCTCAGAGAGAACCAAGGGCCCCACAGTTCCAACTCTGAGCTACAAATGTTTTCCTTTACCAGAGTTCTTTCTTTCTGCTTTGTTTAGTAACAGGTCCAAGAGTTCTCCATTAATGTGTCTCTACTCTTGAGTGGGGGGTGGGGTTAGCATTAAAAAAAGGGAATGAACAGAAATAAGAAGAGTAAAGAATTAGTTTTGAAATTTGCTAAAGGAAGGAATGCCTGGTGGAGTCCGGATGGTGGAATGTCATGTTGGAGGTGATTACTTGATTAAAGACAGATTAATGGACAGATTAACCTTAAAAATAAAAGATAAAGAAGACACAGAATACTATCTGATATGGAATAGATTTTACAAATGGTTAGAGACAAGAGAAAGAAATTACAGGAAGAAAGACAATGAACGTGCATCAAAAATAGAGATGGTTTATAATTATAATCATTACAGCTACTAAAAAAATTGTAAATAAGATAATATAAAAAGAAACTTAGTTAACAATACTAGGTAATATTATTACTATTATTATGTGTTATTATTAGTATTGTTATCTTTATGTGTGCTAATATTTAATGTGGTATTCTTCCCCAAAAATATTTTTATTGTACTTTTCCTTAAATTATTGCACAATTTTCTTGGTTATGTATAGGATTTCATTATTCATAGTAACAGTATACCGTCTGGATGCAACCTCTACATTCTTAATTACATACTGATAATAAATCTTATACATAGAATAGTTACAGCCAATTAACTGTATATAATCCTAATGTTTACTTATCTTATTCTCTGTTCATTAGGCATCTATGTTTATATATCCAGATTTCTAACTTCTGCCATTATTTCTACTATAGAATAGTTCCCAAATCAAAAAGGTAATCTTCTCCCATTTCTAATTTCTATCTTAGTACTAATTCTTGATGGTGTAGCTTCTGTGTTAAACAATATTCTGCATTTATCTCTCATCTCTTATCTGTTTTCATATCTCAACTCTTGCTGACCTTGATATTCACAGTAACAGTATACCATCTGGATGCAATCTCTACATTCTTAATTATATACCGATAATAAATCTTATACATACAATAGTTATAACTATTATTCTCAATATCTATTCATCTTCACTTATCTTTGTTATGAATTTTGCATTGTATGTTTAGGCCCTCTATTTATTTTTATCTGTGGTCCATTAATACTATTAAACAACTATAAACACCAAGTTGACATCACAATTATAGCCAATTAACTGCCAAATAATCCTAAAGAGTACTAATCTTAGTTATTCTCTATTCATTAGGCATCTATGTTTACATATCCAGCTTTCTTAACTTCTGCCATTATTTCTACTATAGAATAGTTTTAATGTGGTATTCTTTATAGGTTGTGGTTTTGTTTTGTTTTTTGGCTTGTAATTGGTATACCCTGACAATACACTGTATTCAAAATGTTTATGAATAAAATTATGGGGGGAAAAAAGAAAAGAAATGATCCCACCTCCACTCCATCGTATACCCCCTCCGCCATTTTACCTATTTGTTTGTTAATTTGAATGCTATATTTATTGTCTTACTGTTTTAAAATGTTATAATATTGTTTTATCCGATTGTAAACCGGCAAGAGTCATGGGACAGCGAGATGAACAGGCAAATGAATTTAAAAACTAAACTAAACTAAACTAAACTAAACTAAACTAAACTAAACTAAACTAAACTAAACTAAACTAAACTACACTAAACTAAACTAAACTAAATAATAAAGGAAAGGAAAGGAAGTAATAAAATAAAATAAAATATAAAATATAAACCATTAGTTTAGTGACTGTTCAAAGTTATAATGGCAGTGAAAAAAGTTATTTATGACCGTTTTTCACACTTAATGACCATTACAGCATCCCATTGGTCACGTGACCACCTTTCCTGACCTTCTGACCCTTAACAACCACCTAACTAACTTAGCAACCGTGGCACTTCACTGAACAACTGTTTCAAGAAAGGTCATAAAATGGGGCAAAACTCACTTAACTACTGTCTCCCTTAGCAATAGAATTTTGGGGCTCAGATATGGCCATAAGTCGACTACCTATAAAAAATAAAACACAATAAACTAAAGAGGTCGGAAGTCCTGTCTGCTTTTCCTTTAGCCTCCAGTCATGTGCAACCCTGAGTTTTCATCTTCTCTCTTGATAACCTTTTATTTTTGTGCTAGTTCTAGGTCACTGTATTATCAATTACACAACCCGTCTCTTTGCAGTCAGAAAGGCCTCATCGCCTGCTATCTTGTTCACATTCCTCTCCTTCAAGCTCCAGGTGTAAATTTTTCTTCGACGTCTGCACTCCGCTCTTATTTTCACGTCACGCCTTGCAACACATTTCCCCTTCCTAATATTCTTCGCAAATGATTCTTTTGACATTCGGGCATGATGAGCCATGAAACCCGTGTTGTCAACAGCTCTTCCCGCCTCGGTGGCCTTTTTTTTGACCTGCCATTCCCAATTAGGATGTCTTTCAAACTGGGCCAGTTATTCATTTTAATGGGAAAAGAAAAGCAATCGCTATTTTCATTAGAATCGCCACTAACCTGCAGATCGAGAGAGAAAGACAAACACGTTGAGTTTGATGAGAGCCTGGGGGGGCTATTTCACAAATGTGCCAACTCATTAAATTGATCCCAGAGGAAGTGAAATAAACATTTGGAGATCCACTCTGGAATTCTGATCACCTTTCCTAGGTATAACTGTAATTTTCCCCCCACCTCCCATTTCTAAATAAGGCAAGAATCTAACAACAGCTGGCCTTCCTCTATTAAATACAGGTAGTCTTCTTCTGTCAAATCACAAGCTCACTGCTCAGTGGTGTGTTTCCGAATTGTCTACCACTGGTTCAGTGGGTGTGGTTTGGTGGGTGCACTTTGTGTGCGTGCACATACTTTGCGTGCGCACCAAACACGTACTTTGCACAGGCGCAGAGGCATTCCAACACACCTTCTGCAAGCCTGCACTCTCCTGGTCACTTCAGCAGCTGCCACATGGTACTCTGCTGTGCCGCGCAAAGCAGCTGTGCATCAAAAGCCGGGAATAAAAGGGGAATATGGGATTCTGGGCGGGCAGATGGGCCCAACAGCAGAGCAGCGGAGAGGACTGGTTCGGTCTCCGCTGCTCATTGGTGCTACCGGCTCAGCAGAACCGGGCCAAACCGGTAGAATACCACAACTGTCACTGCTACTTTATTTTATTTGTAAAAATAATAAAGTTGGCAGATAGCAATAGCTCTTAGATTTATATACCGCTTCACAGTGCTTTGCAGCCCTCTCTAAGTGGTTTACAGAGTCAGCCTATTGCCCCCAACAATTTTGGGTCCTCATTTTACCCACCTCGGAAGGATGGAAGGCTGAGTCCGCCTTGAGCCTGGTGAGATTCGATCTGCCAAATTGCAGGCAGCTGGCAGTCAGCAGAAGTAGCCTGCAGTACTGCTCTCTAACCACTGTACCACCGAGGCTCATGATAGATAGATAGATAGATAGATAGATAGATAGATAGATAGATGGATGGATGGATGGAAGGATGGATGGATGGATAGATGGATAGATGGAGACAGATGAGAGAGAGAGAGATGATAGATAGAGGATAGATAGATGATAGATAGATAGATAGATAGATAGATAGATAGACAGACAGATAGATAATGGATGGATGGATGGATGATGGATGGATGGATGATAGATAGAGACAAATGATAGATAGAGAGTTAGATGGTAGATAGATAGAAATGATAGAAGATAGAGAGAGAGAGAGATGAATGATAGAAAATTAGATAGATAGATAGATAGATAGATAGATAGATAGATAGATAGAAGAGATTTATTCGACTGGGTTGAGAAAGAACAAAACTGGATAGAGAGCTACCATCTCACAACCTTTGGTTTTGTTTTTTGAAAAAAAACCCAAAAGCAATTTCACTCTGTCCCTGAATATTTTCTTTATTTTGAAAATCTCCCCACCCGGGTCTCAAAGAGAGGCCTTAACGTGCCCTTGAAAGGATTAAAAAAACTAAAGAACAAGAACAAGAAATCTGCTTGCTCTACAAGTGCGGATTCCGCATTCGGCAGTGGCATCAATTAGATGCATGAAACGCAGCAACAAACAGGGTAATTGAACGCAAAGTATATTATGCTCGCTAGGGCAAAGAGTTCTCCCACGGTTTCTTCCTTAAAAAGAAAAGTTTCGGGATCGTTTAATCCTCGTCCCTTAATTACCACGGCCCGCTTTTCAAATGCCTCTTATATGGCACAGAGGGGAAGCCAGGCCAGTGGGTGGCACGAAGGGGCGAAACTGGTCCAAATGGCTTGTTTTTACATTTAAACCCGTGTTCTGGCAACGGAGTTAAAAGGTAGGGAAGGGAGAATGTGTAGAAGAATGCAACGTCCTGTAATTTATGCCCCAGTAGGGTAGGCTTCCTTAAATCTTAAAGAGCCGGTTCACACTGTGAACGAAATAAAAAGTTTTTAAAATATGTACTGCAGGAGGGGGGGGTTGGAAACGTTGCCATGACAACAGGCCGACCTCAGGATGCTGATAATGGTGGGCTGAGAAATTAGCCAAGCTTCCATGGGGGACATAATCAAGCTTCATGTAAGGAGATGGAGGAAAGAGAGAAACTGGTAGAAACTTGTGAATTTTGATCAATGACTCGCCATGACGCAAGGTACAATCATGATAGGAAGGTCAAGATTCACAGACTAGGCCATGTCAATGACTTTTTTGGGGGGAGGGGGATGGCACCCTCTGGTAGATAATTTTATTCCCGGTGTACCAAACTTTTAAAATGGTTCCAGGCCTTGATTTGTCTGAATGCAAATTCAGGTGGTCCTTAACATTCCGCCGCCACTGAGCCCAAAATTTCTGTGGTTAAGGGAGACATTTGTTAAGTGAATTTCATGATCCAACGAGGTAACATCATCAGTGCTAGAAGAGAGGGGAGTTTGCAGAGTGGAAGAGGATGAGGGGAGGGGAGGGGAAGGAGAAGAGGACTGTGAGGTCCTTTGTGGCCTCTGAGCTTGGTTGCTTTCTTGCAGATGTTTCATGACCCAACTAGGTAACAACACTGTAGGACAAATAGTCAGAAGACCAGCACAATGGCTTCAATGAACACCAACCCACCATCAGAAGACAGGATGAAAACTTTTTAATTTCACAATTCATGAACAGATTTAACCATAGTTTCAACGGGGAAAGTGTGAGCATCTTGGATCAAGCCAAATCCCCCCAAAAACTGACTTTTTTTATCCTGTTCTTCAAAACATGGGTAAGCAAATTTGCTCACAGAGGCTCATTATTTTTGAACTGATGAATATTAACCTTTCCTTCAAGCCAACTTTAACTTCTGCTGAATAACCAGAGCCAACCATGCTTAGTTTCGGAGTCCAGACAGGCTCAGCCAAATCCTGTCGCTTTACAGTTCGGGAATAAGCAAATGTTCCCCAGGCAACGAAAGGGTTCTGGGGATGCCAATTGGGAAAAAAAAACACAACAACATAAACTTCTCTATTGCAACTTATCAAGTTTCTTTGGAGCTAAGCTTGAATCCTGGCCACCTTCACAGACACTTCATGTAGCGACAATATGAAAAAACATTGACCGTTGCATTATTAATTTGTTGAACTTGAAAGCAGGGGTTCGCTTCAGGGGTTCTCAGGGGTTCGGGAGAGCCCCTAGCTAAGATTCTTATTTATTTATTTATTTATTTATTTATTTATTTAATGAGATTTCTATGCCGCCCTATCTCCCGAAGGACTCAGGGTGGCTTACAACAATAAAAAGAATATAATACAAAAATTAAAAGACAATTAAATACGAAATCTCACTAGGCCAGTAAAATTCATAATACTATTGCTAAAATCCCATCCCCTTCATCAGTCCGGGTCGGCGAGTTGGAAAAAGCCATGTTTTTAGGCCACGATGGAAGGAGCAGAGGTTGGGGGCCACCTGAAGCTCCAGGGGCAGTTGATTCCATAGGGTGGGTGCTACCCCTACCCCTAGGGGTCGCCAGCCGACATTGTCTGGCCGACGGCACCCCAAGGAGGCCCTGCCTATGGGAGCGCACGGGATGTTGGGAAGCCGTTACTGGCAGCAGGGTTCCCTGCAAATACCCTGGTCCTAAGCCAAGAAGGGCTTTATAGGTCAACACCAGCACCTTGAATCTCACATGGAGGGCAACTGGTAACCAGTGCAGCTCACACAGGAGGGGTGTGATATGGGAGTATCGGGACCCTCCCATCACAACCCATGCAGTTCAGAGAATCCCCAAATCCCACTCCTGGCTGGCCCCGCCCATCCTGCCCCTTTCCTCCCCAGAGTCCCCACGCGGCCCATTTTGGAGGCCAAACAACATGTTACGCTTACTAATAACCCAACACCCACACCGTAGACACCATCTCTAACCCTCCACCAGTAGTAATCCATGCTGCCATCCAGGTCTCAGTCCGACCCCGTCCCTGCAGCCACGAAACACCATCTGGGTTTGCTGTATGCTGCATAGCGTCCCCAAACATCATCACAAAGCGCTGCTGCAAAGTCGCTCCAGGCAAACCACGTTGAACAGTCCACAACAGTCCAGCACATCCCACAATGGAACAGAGCTAACATGGCCAGATGCCAGGATAGTTGTGTCGCGCGGTGTGGGGGCGCGACAGGTAAGTGCAGGGCACACGCGGCGGCTCAGGGAGGGTGAAAAATGGGCTTCCTAGAAGTTTGAGAAGGCCGAAAATGAGCCCGTTTCCAACTTCCAGAGAGCCTCCAGAGCCCGGGGATGGCAAAAATGCCCACCCCATCCCAAGCCTTGGAAACTGGTAAAAAACACTTGCTAAGCAACTGGCCACTAAGCGAGGACCTGGCCATTAAGCGAGGACCACTTGCATTTTTTTTGCCAGTCACCTGGCCACCTGTCCAGGGCTCCCCAGGCCTTGGAAAGTGGCAAAAAACACTTGCTAAGCAACTGGCCATTAAGTGAGGACCACTTGCATTTGGTTTGCCAGTCACATGGCCACCTGCCCACGCCCACCCCAGTCACATGACCATCTAGCCACTCCCAGTCAGCAAGCCACTCCCACCCCAGTCACATGACCACCAAGCCACACCCACAAATTAGGCCACGGTTGTTAAGAAATTTGAATCCCATCCCTGCCCCCTTGGTGCAGGAAGACAACTAGGCCACACCATCATGGCCACGCCCACCCAGCAACTGGGCAGAGAACCTTTGGCTAAAATTTTTGAAGCCCACCTTTGTTTAGAAAGCTCCCCCAATTCCATTAAGACCAAAGGTGGCATAAAGGAATAAAATATACTATGAATAATCCTCGACGTATGACCACAAGGGAGCCCAAAACTGTTATGTATGTAGGTTTGAAGTCATCGGTTTAGTTTGAACTGTTCTTGTAAAATGTTGGAAATGATTGGTTTAAAAAGTGCGGGAAAACCCTGCACTCTGATTGGCTGGCAACTGCGGCTGCTGGCTATAAGTAGCAGCCACAGACCAGCCAAGTTGGGTCCGTTCTGAGCTGTAATCACTAATAAACTAAGAGCTTGAAGCACTCCGTGTCTGTCTCTTTGTTATGTATGTAGGTTTAAATGTTATTGGTTTATTTGAATTGGTCTTGTAAAATGTCAAATGGTATTGGTTTAAATAGTGCGGGAAGAAACCCTGCACTCCCATTGGCTAGCAGCTACGGCTGCCGGCTATAAGAAGCAGCCGTAGCCTTACTCGGACGGGTCCATTCGAGCTGTTGTCATTAATAAAGTCTTTTGCTGGAATTCCTCGCGTCTGACTCTTCATGCAAACTTAACACTGGCGGCGAGGTGGGATTTCCCTGAAGAGAAGACGACGCGACGAACAAGCAACTGAGCGAGATGGCTGCGCTGAACACCCCCAGCACCGTTCGATCCGGCGACGGAAGACTGGGAATCGTATGCAGACCGGTTCCACATGTTCCTGGAAGGGAACGATCTCGCCGGCATCCCGAGAGACGGAAGAGGGCGGTCTTTCTCACACACTGCGGTCCGGCAGTCTTCAAAATGGCGAAGGCGTTGGCGGGAGCAGCA
Source organism: Naja naja (assembly GCA_009733165.1). Taxonomy (NCBI): domain Eukaryota; kingdom Metazoa; phylum Chordata; class Lepidosauria; order Squamata; family Elapidae; genus Naja; species Naja naja. Next base: position 46,520,449 of record CM019154.1, read on the forward strand.
GAATTGAAGGTAATAGAATGGCCCGAATTAGAAAGACTTTTAAGAGCCCATTCGCCCCACAAGTATCGTGCCTCATTAAGAGACACGAATTTTACCGTCGGGATCAAGGGGATAGCGAGAGTGTTAATGACTTCGTGGCAAGCTTAAGGGACATTGGGGTGCTTGTGACTTTACCAACGTAGAAGAGGCCATGCGTGATCGGTTTGTTTTGGGCCTTAAAGATAAGATCTTACAAAGCAAACTGTTAATGAAACCAAAAATCACGCTTAAAGAGGCTATTGAAGAGGCTGTTTCAGCAGAAGCCACCAAGTCCTCAGCTGCGGCCATGAAAAGATTAACAAGGCCTCGAGCCAGGCCTCAAGCCATTCTGATGGGGAAAAATCCTCAACAACTCATTGCAAACAAATAGACTCTGATTCGGATAGCAGTGAGGAAGAAGAGGGGATTTTAAGCTCAGAATGGAGAAGAAAAGAAAAGACTCTGAGAAAAACAGGCAAGGATTCGTTTGCAGAGGCTGTGGGGGCCACCCCGCACTGAATGCAAGTTCTTTGACTCCATTTGCCTACGTTGTGAGAAACGGGGCCATATAGCCAGAGTCTGCAAATCATCCAGAACTCCACCATTCAGGAAGAAATTTCCTGAGGAAGATTTTAAGCCCAACAATTTAATTGGAAAAATGGGGCGAAATCCAAAAGCAAATGGCAAGAGTGAAACTCACCAAACAATATCCATTGGTCAGTCTTCACATTTAAATAGCAGAAAAGTACATGTGAAGGTGTTTATTGAAGGGAGACCGTGCCACATGGAAGTGGACTCAGGCTCTTATTTATCTATGGTGTCATGGGACACTATACACAGACTCTTTCCAAGAATTCAGAAAAACATTTCCAGAAGCAAGCACTGACCCTCAAAGACTACCAAGGGAACAAGATTCCAGTAGTTGGAGCGAGGGAATTCAACGTGCAGTTTAAAGGCCACACCAAACGTTTGCCACTGACCATCGTGGACAAGGATCGCCCAAGTTTGCTGGGACTTGAGTGGTTCAAGCCACTTGGCATCGAGGTGACTGGCATCCATCACGTGAGCAGTTCTGACTGGGAAGAGTCCTTGAAGTCTGAGTTTCCAGAGGTCTTCAGCGAAGGACTGGGCAAGTATATGGGGACCCCTATTGCTTTCAGTTTAGACCCCAAGGTGCCCCAATTCGTTTAAAGCCCAGGAGGGTTCCATTTGCTTTAAAGGAAAAAATTGATGCACAATTAGATAAGCTCATCGCCCAAGGGGTTTTGGAACCTACTGACCACTCCAGATGGGAAACACCCATAGTCACACCAGTCAAGGCTGATGGGTCAGTGAGAATCTGTGGTGACTACAAGGGGACACTTAACCATGCGCTGCAGCAGAGCGCATACCCTGTACCTGTTGTGCATCATCTGCTCCATTCCCTTGGCAGGGGTACAGTATTTGCTAAACTGGACTTAGCTCAGGCATATCAACAATTAACAGTTGATGATGCCACTGCAGAGGCACAAACAATTGTGACTCATAGAGGTGCCTTCAAATGTAAAAGACTACAATTTGGAGTAAGCGTGGCACCTGGCATTTTTCAAAGTCTTATGGAAAGAATGTTGCAAGGACTGCCTGGGGTAGTGCCTTATTTTGATGATGTGTTAATCTCTGCTGAAAATGACACTCAGCTTCAAGAGAGACTCAGAGAAGTCCTTACCAGATTCAGAAAAGCAGGTTTGAAAGTCAAGGAAGACAAATGCACTCTCAAAACAGACAGAGTTGAATTCCTGGGGTACATGATTGATAAACAGGGCATCCACCCCACTGATGCCAAGGTTAAAGCGATCAAGGAAGCCCCTAAACCTCGTTGCAAGTCAGATCTGCAAGCCTTCCTTGGCCTTATTAACTTTTATCACATGTTTCTACCTCACAAAGCATCTATTGCTGAACCCTTACATCGTTTACTTGATAAGAAGGCTGCTTGGATCTGGGGCGGAAGGAACAGTCAGCATTTAACAGTATTAAGAGACTAATCACGTCTGATGCTGTGTTGATTCAATTCTCTGAGAATTTACCTGTTGTTCTGACTTGTGATGCATCCCCTTTTGGAGTGGGAGGGGTTTTGAGCCACAGGCTTCCCAATGGCCGGGAAGCCCCAATTGCATTCTACTCTGCACGCTGTCCAAAGCAGAGAGGAACTACAGCCAATTGGACAAGGAGGCTTTAGCAGTTGTTGCAGCTGTTAAGAAATTTCATGAATATCTGTATGGCAGGTCATTCACCATTGTTACAGATCACAAACCTTTGCTTGGCATCGTGGCAGGAGACAAACCTACACCTATTATCCTGTCACCAAGAATGCTGAGGTGGACTGAATTTCTTGCAGCCTACTCCTACAAACTGATTCACAGGCCTGGCAAGGACATTGGACATGCTGATGCACTGAGTCGTTGCCCACTACCTTGCCACAAGGAAGACTGTGAACTTGAGACTCACACCTTTTTCCTGGAGACCGTTGCTAAGCTTCCAGTCCATGCTGCTGAGATTGCCAGAGAATCTGCCAAAGATGCTGTGTTGGCACCTGTTATGGGCTGGATTAAGAAAGGTTGGCCTCTTCAAGATCTACCTCACTTTGCTCAACCTTTCAAATCCAGGCAAACTGAATTATCTGTATTAAGAGGATGTATTTTGTGGGGTAACAGGGTGGTTATTCCTGCAAAACTGCAAAGGGAGGTTTTGGAAATGTTACATGAGGGTCATCCTGGGATTGTAAGGATGAAAGGTTTGGCCAGGAGTTATGTATGGTGGCCAGGTATTGACAAAATGGTTGAAAACTGGGTTGCATCTTGTCCCAATTGCCAGGTAGTCAGGCCTGCCCCACCTCACGCCCCCACACAGGAATGGGAATGTCCTAGGGGCCCATGGTCTAGAATCCACATTGATTTTGCAGGTCCTACAAGAGGGCACACGTTTCTAGTAATTGTTGATGCATACTCCAAATGGCTAGAGGTTATTCTCATGACTTCTACTACTACTGAGGCTGTTATCAAGCAGCTCAAAAGCTCTTTGTAACCCATGGGTTACCAGATGTCCTTGTCTCTGACAATGGCCCTCAATTCACGTCTAACATTTTTGAATCCTTTCTAGCTCAACAGGGCATCAGACATGCCCTTACAGCCCCTGGGCACCCTTCGCCAACGGCCGGGCTGAACGTATGGTACGCTTTACCAAAGAAAAGCTTCAGCAGCTGGGTCCTGGGGACATCTCTGAGAAGCTTGAAAAGCTTCTTAGTGTTCAGCACATCACTCCTAGCCCATCAACTAACTTGTCCCCAGCAGAGTTGTTAATGGGCAGGAAACTTAGGTCTTCCCTTGACCGACTTCATCCCACTTATGCACCCAATACACCACTGGATTCCACTTCCAAAGTTCGTTCTTTCAGTGTGGGAGATTCTGTCTATGCTAGGAACCTTACAGGTGAACCTTTGTGGATTCCTGCTGAAATAACTCACATCACTGGCCCTCTTTCTTACAGGGTTCAAACAGAGGATGGCCTCCTCTGGAGCAGGCACATTGACCAACTTAGATCCCGGTTCACTCAGGAACATCGCCCTGTCTCTCTCTAGGTCCCTCACCTGATGTCTCTTCTAGGGGAAGGGGAGGAACAGGAGGAATATCAGCAAACAGGAATCAACCCCTTGTGTAACGAGCCATTGCGGCAGGAACCATCCCGAACCCTGTCACAATGCCAAGATCCATCCTTAGAAGTAGAGTCATTACGACAGGAACCATCCCGAACCCTGTCACAATGCCTAGATCCATCCTTAGAAGTGGAAGATTGTACATCACTACCAGACTTGGGTGTTGACATTGGAATGGAGATGGGTTGGGAGGAGAGACCAGATTCTAACAGTCTAACAGGGTCTTCTTTCACAGGAAGTCCTAACAGGGAAATGTCAGCAGACACATTTCCCTCTCACTGGGTGAGAACAATAAAGATTCTGAACCACGAAGGTCTCAACGTACACGTAAGAGCCCCACCTATTTAAGGAATACATTAGATAGGTTGGGGTTTGGTATGGACTGAACCTAGTGGGGAGGGGTGTTATGTATGTAGGTTTAAATGTTATTGGTTTATTTGAATTGGTCTTGTAAAATGTCAAATGGTATTGGTTTAAATAGTGCGGGAAGAAACCCTGCACTCCCATTGGCTAGCAGCTACGGCTGCCGGCTATAGAAGCAGCCGTAGCCTTACCCGGACGGGTCCATTCGAGCTGTTGTCATTAATAAAGTCTTTTGCTGGAATTCCTCGTCTGACTCTTCATGCAAACTTAACATGTCAGGTGTCAAGCATCTGAATGTAAATCATGTCACCATGGGGATGCTGCAAGGGTCATAAGTGTGAAAAAGGGTCGTAGGTCACTTTACTCAGTGTTGTAACTTTGAACAGTCACTAAATAAACAGTTGTAACTCCTTCCTTCCTTCCTTCCTTCCTTCCTTCCTTCCTTCCTTCATTCATTCATTCATTTATTTGATTTGTCAATCGCTTACAAGATAATAGGTATAAGTATAAACATAGTTATGAATACATGGAATGGATACATATAAGAAAAATAAAAATAAAAATAAAAAGAATCAATAGGACAGGGATGGTAGGCACGTTGGTGCGCTTATGCACGCCCCCTACAGACCTCTTAGGAAAGGGGTGAGGTCAATAGTAGACAGTCTAAGGTTAAAGTTTTTGGGGTTTGGGGAAGAAACCACAGAGTCTGGTAGAGTATTCCAGACATTACCACTCTGTTGCTGAAGTCATATTTCCTGCAATCAAGTTTGATGCAGTTAACCTTGAGTTTGTATCTATTGTGTGCTCTTGTATTGTTATGATTGAAGCTGAAGTATTCATTGACCGGTAGGACATTGCAATGTATGATTTTATATACTATACTTAGATCGGACCGGAGGGGGCGTTGTTCTAGGTTTTCTAGGTCTAGAATTTCAAGTCTGGTGGCATAAGGTATTCTGCAACGAGTAGAGGAGTGGAGAACTCTTCTTGTGAAATATTTCTGGACTTTCTCTACTGTGTTAATATCAGATACTTGATGAGGGTTCCAGACTGATGAGCTGTATTCAAGCATTGGTCTAGCAAATGTTTTGTATGCCCTAGTTAGTAGTGTGATATTACCAGAGAAAAAGCTACGTAAGATTAGGTTAACAACTCTTAATGCCTTTTTGGCTATGTAGTTACAGTGGGCTCTAGCACTTAGAACATTAGAGATGAGCAACTGACAGAGTTCTTCTCCTTCTTTTCCACTTCATTTTTTTCTTGCCTCCTTCCTTTCTTTCTTCCTTCTTAACCTTTCCTGTTCTCCTTTTCCTTTTCCTCCCTTCCTCCCGTGCTTGCCTTCTCTCTTCTCTCTCCCTAAGCTCCCTACTATCCCGTTCCTCCGTCTTCCCTCCCTCCCTCCTTCCCTCCTCCCTCCCGCCCTCCATCTTGGTGGCTCGGCCTCCCCTCTTCTAATTTCAACAATCCGCCTTTTGCTCTCTCGGGCTCGGGCACATTTTGTTTGCGTCTTCCTCCTTCTCATCATAATCTAACTTCATGAGCTGCCTCATTCCAATGACCTCGCCTTCTTTTCCTGGTTTGCTCTTTAAGCGGAAGCAATCACACTTCTAAAACCTGATGGACGGTGCAAAGAAATTGGGCAATCTCATTCGGGCGAGACATACCCTCTCCCCACTCCTGCCTCTCCTTCCCCTCTTTCAACTTTCGTTCTCCCTTTCTCACGTTCCCTCCCTAACTCGTCATTCAGTCTTCCAATCTCTTGGCTACTTTTTCTAAGCCTTGAAGATACACCACGAAACCTGATGGACGGTGCAAAGAAAAGGTTTCAGTCTCAGTCGGGCGAGACCTCCCAAAGCAAAGGAGATATTGCAAGAAAATACAAAAAAAAAAAAAAAAACAGCAGTCAGGCCGTAGTGCTCCATTTACACTCCAACAGGCTGAGTTGGCATCACTTATCACACTTGTCACCTTTCTCTAGAATCCCATCATCGGTGCTAATAATGGGTACGTACTGTCACATTTTTTGAAATCTTAAAGCTTCAGGCAGGCTTGCAAGCAGCAGGGGTACATTTGGTGATAATCATTAAGGCCCAGCAAAGATATTTATAATCTGGGGGAAAATGAACCCACACACACACACACACTCATACACACATACACACATGCACACACTGAAACAGTAAAATCTTGATTTACTGGATTTCATTGCAATGGGCCATAGGCAAAAAAATTCCTGCTGCATTCTCTGTATGATGCCATCATACAAAGGGTGTGATTTAGCTGATGACATCACACCGATGATGTAATATGAGCAAAATTGATGACGTCAGTATGACAAGGGCATCCCAGAAAGGACATAAACGCCCGCAAAGCCTGATTTAAAGGAGAACATTTGTCGATCTGGGTCAGGGATGGGATTCAAATTTCTTAACAACTGGTTCTGTGGGCGTGGCCTAATTTGTGGGTGTGGTTTGGTGGTCATGTGACTGGGTGGGCGTAGCCTGTATGTACATATTGTAAATATTGATGTAAATATTGATTTTTTTATATTAAAAAAAGAGCAACTTTTACCCAAAATCAGGCAAAGCAGGCGGGCAGATTGAGTTGCTTGCAGAATCGCAGAGTCGCTCACAGATCTACCTTTCTGCAATCTGCTGCCTGAGTCTGCACTGAAAAATAAAAGCTTCAGTCCTAAGGAAGCTTCAGCTCTGCTCTCAGGCCACTTCTCCCCCCCACCAACCCCCTAAATACCACCCCTGACTGGACCTCAGGGAAGCCTCCTGGGCGAAGGTGAAGCAGTACAACAGTGATTTAGATTAGCTAGAAAGCAAGAAATCTGATGATTTCCTGCTTTCTAGCTAATCTAAATCGTGTGACACAGCTGATAGTCGGAACAGCTGATCATTGGGGGGGAAAAAGGAAAAATAGCAACTTACCAAAAATTAGGCGAAGGCACAACGCAGGCAAATTGGATGGTACACATGCGAGATAAGGAGTGACTGGGTGGGACGGGGCAGGTGGGGAGGGGATGGGTCAGCCAGTGGCGCAATTTGCCGATTCTCTGACCTGCATGGAATCATAACAACAAGTTCTATAGCCGGTAGAATCCCACCCCTGATCTGGGTTGAAATGAGGGATTCCTTCGTACTCTCTGAACTTGGTTGTTTTCTTGCAGAGGTTGCATTATCCAAACTAGGTAACATTGTTTGGTTCTGCAACCCAACAAGACAGGCTCAGACTTCAATGAATAATTAGGACTACAGAACAAACAATTGCTACCAACCTACCTTCCATGGAGGACCTGTATACTGCATGAGTCAAAAAGAGGACTGTGAAAATATCTACAGACCCCTCACATCCTGGACATAAATTGTTTCAACTTCTACCCTCAAAATGACGCTGTAGAGCACTGCACACCAGAACAACTAGACACATTTTTTTCTTGAATGCCATCACTCTGCTAAACAAATAATTCCCTCAACGCTGTCCAACTATTTACAAAGTCTGCACTACTATTCTTCTTCTCATCCTTCCTACCGTGTTTCCCCGAAAATAAGACACTGTCTTATATTTTTTTGGGCTCCCAAAAACACACTAGGTCTTATTTTCGGGGTAGGTCTTATATACATATATATATATGTAGGTCTTGGTATTGGTCTTGTCGTGTAGATTACCTTGGCGTTTGAAATCTCATCCATTATCTTCAGGCTGGTGTCTTCAGCTTCATTCTGAGAATGAAGCTGAAGACACCAGCCTGAAGATGACGGATGAGATTCAACATTGCCAAGGTATTCTCAATCTTACATGGGACAAGACCCGAATACACCAAGACCTACATACCTTTACCCGTGAAAATCTACGAAAACATATATATATATATTAATGAAAAAAAACACCATATTCATGTAGAACAATGTACATTTATTCATGTACGAAACCACGAACAAATCGCATACTGTGTTTCCCCTAACATAAGACACTGTCTTATATTTTTTTTTGGTTCCCAAAAACACACTAGGTCTTATTTTCAGGGTAGGTCTTATTTTCGGGGTAGGTCTTATTTTGGGGGTAGGTCTTATTTTGGGGGTAGGTCTTATTTTCGGGGTAGGTCTTATTTTCGGGGAAACACGGTAGTACCTATCTCTTCCCACTTATGACTATAACCGTGTTGCTTGTATCTTTACTATTTATATTGTTTTATTTGTTCCCTAGTATGATTTGATTGCTTATTAGTAACCTATGACTATCACTAAGTGTTGTATCTTATGATTCTTGATGAATGTATTTTATTTTTTCTTTGTGTACACTGAGAGCATAGGCACCAAAGACAAATTCCTTGTGTGTCCAATCACACTTGGCCAATAAAGAATTCTATTCTATTCTATCATCAGTGCATTCTCCTTTGAGCATAATGTGGTTGATTGATTGATGATTGATTATGTGCTACCAAGTCATTGATGACTCTTAGCAAACACAGAGGTGGTTTCTCCCCCACCCCCAAGATGATCTGTCCCTAACCTGGGTCCTTCAGGTCTTGTTCTGACCCAGGCTTAGCAGAACCAAGAAATAGGCTCCTTGTCCTGAAAAACCGCTCTTTATTTAGTTACTGTAAGTTCATGGCATTCACACACAGAAAAGTCCCAGCAATAATCCTTCCCAAGGGTTAATTGCAAGAACAGACCTTATCAGTCCTTGGATAGTTGCCAGGCAGAGAGCTTCCAGTTGCAAAGCTGCAAACCAAATACCTAGGAAGGAGTCTCTATGAGGCACAAACTCCGACAAGCAAATCTTCCACAAGAAATATGAACTAATTGTCTCCTGCAACCACCACTCCACTTTTGCCTCTATTTATTCCCCAGAGAGGGGCCATTCACTGTCCACATGTGCCTTTCATTATGAGTTGGTCCCCGTTCCTTAATTGTTCTGCTCTCCTGACAGCTTTGTACATGCACGCATCTGGAACAGGCTCCAGCCATTCCTCCTCCCCACTTATCTCCGACTCCATAGGCAGCTGGGAAATATCAGATGGCACCGGCCCCATCTCGCCTCCAACATAGAGCACCCATCAGAGCCTTCCCCAGACTCCAGGACTGGCCCTCCCCAACCTCCTCACTGTCTGAGTCTGCTGCCAGCTCTGCTGGCAGCTGGTGGGCCACAACAGGTTTTCCAATGGTGGACTCGTCACCACCTTAACTGAATACACCCACCTTCCTGCTGGTTCTCCTTCCCTTTCCTTCCACCCTTCCTGCATTAGAGTTTTCTCTAGAGAGCTAGCGTATCATGCGTCTGAAGTAGGATAATTTCAGTCTGGTCATTGGTGCTTCAAATGACAACTTGGTTTATTCATGATCCAGTTGGCTTGTTTTTTGGCTGTCCATGGGTATTCTCAGGAATCTTCTCCAATAAAATGGTTGAAATACATCAGTGTTCTTCTGATCCTGCTTTAACTTTCATTTCCTTGGACTGAGAATACCATAGATTACAAAATTCTGATCTTTGTAGATACATCACATGATTTAAATGTTTTCTAAGGCCTTCAGGAACTTACCAGATATTGACTCCTCTTTCCATTGAAGACAAAATTTGTGCAGCTCCAAACAACCTTTGACCTCCATTGAGCAAGATGGATTACATCCACTTCCTTCCAAATGGGTAGACTGTCAATTTCTGAATTCCCAACAGCATGGAAAGACTTCTTTCATCATCATCATCATCATCACCATCATCATCACCATCATCATCATTCATCATTCATCATTTAACCAACCCATCATCCCTTGTGGGGTGGAGTCTGGGCAACTGTGATGATTCAGGGTGGGATACAAAATAAACACAATTACAAAAATCAGGTAAATCCCCTTTTATTCCTTCACTTTGCTTCCAAGCTCCAAATATTCTTGACTGAAGACAAAAAACAGTTACAAGAAGGAGGAAATGCCATTTAAATTATAAAGAGTAAAAGTCAACACAAACCAGGCAAGATAAGGGCTGGAAGACGTCCACAGATATCGGGACACACACTGGGAAGGACGCCAAACTCAGAGAGGAACCATAAACTAGAGATATTTCCATGCTTTGTTTCCAGCACTCACCCGTACGCATGTCTGTCCTCTTATTCAGTTGTCACAGCTGCAGCCCATGAAGAGGATCAACGCCCTCTCTTCCTGAGTAGACCACATCTCTCCCTTATCCTCTCCTCCCTGCATGCCCTGGGATGCAGAGGGGATGGGCCTGAGTCCTCCTTTGACTGCTCAGACGGCCTCTGCCCTTCCCCAGCCTCCTCCACAACCTCCGGAGCAACACTTCCACTCGCTGTCGGCTGTTCCTCCTCTCCCTCAGAGTCAGACTCCACCAGGGGCATGACAGCAACCGAATGGAGCTAGCAGAGTATTTTAATGGCCAGATGCCCTTCCTGTCACCAATGCGGAGTTTTGTTCAGCAGATATATTCTACTTCTCCCCAGAGAGAGAGAAATATCTTCCTCTATCTGGGATCGAACTCACAGTCTCCTGATTGTGAGGCAATAGTTCCACCTCTAGGCCACCGCACCACTCACGGAAAGACTTCTTTCCGTCGAATAAAAATTGGTTTGGCTGAAGTACTTTTTTTTTTTTCATCTCATGAGCTATCTGGCTGCAGATGATTTCCTCTTGCTCTCGTCGTTTAACAAAATTAAGGTTGAAGTGCATGTTTGCATTGGAGACAAGTAATTATCTCTTCCCCACTTATTAAGAGAGAATTACGATTGTTGAGCAGCAATATGTATCCACTTTATACAGGTAATTGCACCGGTAATTGCACTGCTCCTATCACACCAGGCCATCCAACCTGCAACGCGATCATTTGGCAGGTTTAAATGACTGATTGTTTTTTTGGGGAAAAAAAAAGAAGTAAACCATCCAGGTTGGGTTTGGAATACAAGTGAACCGCAGGTAATGGTTCGACTTAGGGCCACAATCAAGCCCCACATTTCTGTGGCTGGGTGAAACATTTCTTAAGTGAATGTTGTCTCCCTTCACGACCGCTCTTACCGCTGCTCTTAAGTGAATCACTGCCGTTGTTGAGTTACTAACACGGCCATTAAGGGCATCTGATTTTCCACTTGTCAGAAAGTCGAAAAGAGGATCACATAATACTTGTTGCAAGCATCGTAAATATGAGTCAGCGGCCAAGCACCTGAATCTGGATGCAGTCACAGTCATAAGGGTGAAAAGTGGTCGTTTCAGTGCTGTTGTAACTTGTGGCAGTCACTAAACGAACTGTTGTAAGTCGAGGATGTACAGGATGGAGAGCTTGCAGTCCATATCTAGAGACCAGATTCTATCCTTTCCTCATCTCTTGCACATCCTTAAGATTGCCCTGCTGAAATTTTGAATATCATTGGTATAACTCTCCCGAGTTCTTTTATACATAATAATAATATATTAAATACAGGTAGTCTTCGACTTATGACCATACTTAAGCCCCAAATCTGTTAAGCTAGAGGTGTGTCCAATGAGTTTTGCCCCATTTTATGACTTTTCTTGCCACCGTTCTTAAGAGCCTTGGTGGTGCAGGCTGTTAAACACCTAGCACTTCGCTGCAGCTGCCTGCAATTAGTGCAGGCTCGAATCCCACCAGGCTCAAGGTTGACTCAGCCTTCCATCCTCTCTGGGTAGGTAAACTGAGGACCCAAGATTGTTGGGGGCAATAAGCTGACTTCGTAAAAATGCCGCTTAGTAATAAGCAGGCATATACAATGGAATGAAGGCTATTGCTGAGCGCATTGGGTTGTATCCCAAAAATTGTAAGCCGCCCTGAGTCTTCAGAGAAGGGCGGCATATAAATATGAATTTTTTTTAAAAAAAGTGAATCACTGCACAGTTGATAAGTGAGTAACCTGGTTGTTAAGTGAATCTGGATTCCCCATTGACTTTGCACATCAGAAGGTTGCAAAAGGGGATCATGTGACCTTGGGATACAACAATGGTCATAAATATGAAGCAGCATCTGAATTTTAATCGCACGACCATGGGAGAGTTCTGAAAGTTCTGGGTTTTCCCTTCCCAAAAGAGAAATCAAAGATCCATCCCCTGCACCCATCAGTTCATCCCATGGCCCAATCAAATCTTTGTCCCAACTGGAGACATCCTTCCAGTCCCTCCCCTCCAGGTTCAGGGCAACATGTCCTTGACTCTCTGAGAAAGAATGTTGTTGTGTCTGATCTTCTACCTCACTTTAAAATCCCTCCTCCCAAATTCCCAGGCACTGAATGTGGCAGCCTCGATGCTTCCAAGTAAAAAATGGCTTCCAAAGCTGAAAGCATCTTTCTACCAAGCCTGCCATTAGCCTTCCCACGTCCCTCGATAATTGTAATATAACTGTAGATGGACTATTGGATGCTAAAATGCAGCTGTTCTTTTGGGCTATATCTAAAGTATTTGGAATCTATCAAGACATAAAGGATTGTGGATCTGGAAGCATAAATGTTAGATAAAAGAATGATGCTTTTTTGGGGGGAAGAATGGATTGCTGACATGCCTCATTTATTAACATCTGAAATTAGATGTTAGTTTGTTTTCTTTCTTTACTTCTTTGACCAAGGGATTTCTTTCTTCTTTTTTTTAGCAATATCAACATTTTAAAAAATCTACTGCAGTACTTAATTTTCCAGGTCCATTTTTATCTTTTTTGTTTTTTAGTGTTGTCATGGCAATTAGTGTGAAAGTTATGTTATGCCTGTATATTGATTATGTGCTGGCAGGTTGCGTGAAGTCTTAGAGCCACACAGATAGGTTTTTCTCCCTAATCGGAGCCTTCAGTATGTGTTACATCTGAAATACTATTGCATCTATCCAGTGGTGGGATTCAAAAAAAATGTTACTACCAGTTCTTTGGGTGTGGCTTGGTGGGCATGGCAGGGGAATTTCCTGACAGTGAGAACAATCAACCCATGGAACAGCTTTGCCTTCAGAAGTTTGTGGGAGCTTCATCACTGGAAGATTTTGAGAAGAGATTGGACTGCCGTTTGTCAGAAATGGTGTAGGGTCTCCTGCTTGGGCTGGGGGGGTTGGACTAGATGACCTACAAGGTCCCTTCCAACTCTGTTAACCTGTAACGAACAATGGGGAACAAGGAATTCCTGGCATGCTGTGGTCCATGGAGCCATAAAGAGTCGGACACAAATAGCGACAACGACAATTAACAGAATAAACTAGTGACTTGGTTTGGCCTGCAACAGCTTTATCTTGTATGCTTTTAGGCAGCTGCAGAATCGTCAAACGAAAAATCTCCGCAAATGAACTTGTGTGCTAAGGAGAAGTTGGGGGTTGGAAGGGAGAGAAAGAAAAGATTCATTTGATGAGACGTTCTCATGCAAAGACAGATCAGTCAGGTTATAATTAGCTCTAATTGGTATTCCCAAAAAGCCGCAATGCTCTTTATATTGCAGCCAAGTGACAATCAAATTAGCCAAAAAGAAAAGAAAAGAAAAGAAAATGTTGAAAAGGAATTTTTAAAAAGGTGAGAAATTGCTTCTCGTCTTTGCAAAAATGGAGAAATCTAAGAAGAGGTAGGTTGGGTTGTTCTTTATCTTTTAGAAGATCAGAGCAGGGCACCCAGAGATGTCCCTTGAGATTGCAAATTGGTCAATCTTGGATAGTTTAGAGCAGGGGTCGCCAACCTTTTGGACCTCAGGGACCACCAAACTCATAATTTTAAATCCTGCAGACCAGAGACCCTGGGAAAATCCCCAAAAATGTCTGCAGGACAATTCCCCACCCCGTTTTCCTACCGATCGATCGTTCTTTATTTGGGATTGCAGGATACCAGCTCCAGCTCCATTCTCAGGGGGAGAGAGAGAGAGAGAGAGAGAGACTTTTGGCTTCATGCAAGGAAAGCAGCAGAAGCAGCAGAAGTCTTTCTTTCTCTCCCCCAAACGCCGCCATAAATGAGTCTTTGTGAGACTTGTCATGTCGGCGCAGCCTCTTGGAGCAGGAGGCCTTGCAGGGTCCCAAAGACTCATTTCTGCTGGAGTTTGGGGGAGAGCAAGAAAGTCTTTTGCTGCTTTCCTTGCATGCAGCCAAAAGCAGAAGAAGAAAGAAATGGAAAGAAGCAGCCTGGTGGCCAAGCGAGGTACGTGGGGCACATGGGACAAGTTCCCCCCCTCTGCCCTTCCCCTCCTCCCTTCACTACCTCATGTTGTTTGCAATGCAAGTGATGCAAGCCTTGTGTTCCTGCGGGCTATGCGGGCAGCACAGCCTTGTGTCCCTGCACAACTTGGATTATTTGTTTTGGGGGGTGCTTTGGGTGTTACCTTTCTCTGCAGACCACCAAAATTTTCTTGCAGACCACCAGTGGTCTCCGGCCCACTGGTTGGTGACCACTGCTTTAGAGCAGGGATGTCAAACTCAATGCCCGGGGGCCAGATCCGGTGCTTAGATCTAGCCTGCAGGGCTGCCCTGGAAACCACAAAGGACCGGACTGCAGTGCCCCTGCCAGTGAATATGAAGCTCAGGAGGGCTCTGTGTGGCCCTCCCGAGCTCCACTTTCACTGGCAGAGGGTTCCAGGAGGCCTTGGCATCCGAAAACGGAGCTTGGGAGCCTGTTTTCAGTGGCAGAGCACTTTCCGCTTGGAACTGAACCAGATGGATATTTCTCCCAACACATCCCTTTTCCTATCTGTTGCCATCAATGAAATCCATGTATTCCAAGTCTCTTCCTTTCATGCTGCAAACTCTTTTCCTAGGTAGTTCATTTTTGTCACAATCAAATTTAATTAAAATTGCAGAGGTGGTATTCAGCAGGTCCTGATCAGTTCTGGAGAACCAGTAGTGGAAATTTGTAGTAGTTTGGAGAACCGGCAAATCCCACCTCTGACTGGCCCCGCCCCCATCTCTTCTCTGCCTCACAAGTCTCAGCTGATTGCCCTGCACAGGAGAACGGAGCTGGAAAGCAGGTTAGTGGGGTGGGGTAGGAATGGGGATTTTGCAGTAACCTTTCCCTGCCACTCCCACCAAGCCATGCCATGCTCACCAAGCCACACCCTCAGAACCGGTAGTAAAAAAATTTGAAGCCCACCACTGGCAAATCAGCCACCCAAAGTCGTTCAATTGTGAGATGTGTATAAATTTATATCAATTTAATAAATGAAATTAGAGGACGGTGTGAAGCCTAGCGTGTTCAGCCATATATTTTAAGGTATCCAAAAAGAGTGTTAATTTCATGCAAGATACACACACACATACACACACAGGGGCAAAGAGAGAGAGTAAGGAAGCTCATTGGGAGACAGGAAGGAGTGACAGACACTTAAATCCCAAAGCCCCCTAGACTTCAAAAGGAACTGGGCAAAATTATTGTATGCCCTAGCTGGCTTTCACATACTGCGCTACACAATTAAATTTTCATGGTGTCAGGATTATCCTACTTCATGTTTTTGCTGCAGGTGCCCCGTTGCTATACAGAGAATCAGGGAGCGGATAGAATAATTAGCAGATTTCTAACTCTTGAATGGTAGCATTACCCCCCCTGCCCCCCCTCTTGCTCTTGAAAATCATTTTCCTGCCTAAAACAACTGAAGGATCTTAAAAGCTTGTTTAGATTTGCTTCTTGGCCATCTAACGGCATAATAAGAAAGGATACGGAAAAGTACGATCGACTCCTTCATTAATTTGCAGATGTCAAAACTGGGTCTCGTCTGGCTGTGCTGTGGTTTATAATGACAGTGTGTCAATTTCAGGCTTAAGTTAATGCACTTCCCGGTACTTGAGTTCTGATCCGGAGCCCACTTTAAAGCAGAAGGCAAACTCAGATGGAACTGACTTGCTTGCTAAGTGGCACTTGCTGGCAGAGACAGGGACGGTGTGCATCTGTAGGCTGGAAATATGCCTTTGGGCACTCACATAATGACGTGCTATTACCGAAGATTCAGGGTTTCTATGACAGCCTCAATTTCTCTCTCTCTCTCTCTCTCTCTCTCTCTCTCTCTCTCTCTCTTTCTAAAAAAAATAGTTGTTCCTTTTGGAGATGCTGACAAACTTTATTTGGTTTCCCTTAAGGAATTTTTGACAGCAAGGCACCAAAACAGCAGACAGAAAGCTGAACAGGACGAGGGGAAAGGAACCAGGCTCATTGTGAGAAATTTGCGGGGAAGGAAACAAGCTGCATCCCCATGTGTAGCCCTTATCGCTCCCCTTCAAGCTTACCAGATCGAAGGTTACAATGTCCGGCCAACCACAAGAGGGCAGTGGAGAGTTTGTTTGAAATCTCTCTCTCTCTCTGTTGCCATCTAGTGGTCTGGAATTTAACAGCTTGGAATGTCAAAAAACTTAATCAGACACATTTGTTGCTCTTCTGGTTAGCATAGGTAATCCTCACAACCTTACAACCACAATGGAGCTCAAATTTTCTGTAGCTGAGTGAGACATTGGCTAAGTGAATTTTGCCCCATTTTATGACTTTTCTTACCCCAGGTTACCAATGGATGTTAAGGGACTCACTGCAGTTGTTAAGTTAGTAACATGGTTGTTAAGGGAATTCCCTTTGCTTGTCAGAAGGTCACAAAAGGGGATCACACAACCCCAGGGACACTGCAAGCATCATAAATATGAGTCCGTTTCCAAGTGTCTTAATTTTGATGAATGCTGCATGAGTCGTAAGTGTGACAAACGGTCATAAGCCTCTTGTTTCAGTGCTGTTGTAACTTTGAATGGTCACAAAATGAACTGTTGTAAGTCAAGGATTGTCTTCATTGTAGGCAGATAAACATTATGTTTTTTTTCCAGGACATTGTGAGTTTTCCTCCCATCTTAGGTATGTAAACGAGCTGGGTGACTTTGGGGCACTCACCAGGACCCAGTGAGTTCTTGTCCCACCATAGCCATGAGAGCTATCTGGATGACTTAGGGCCAATCATTCTCTCTCAACCCAAACACACCTCACAGGGTTGTTGTGTGGAAAAATAAGAGGAGGAAGCAAAAGTATTAGGTATGGTCACCACCCTGAGTTACATATAAAGCAATGAAGGTGGGATAGATAGATAGATAGATAGATAGATAGATAGATAGATAGATAGATGATGGATAGATAGATAGATGATAGGTAGATAGATAGATAGATAGATGATGGGTAGATAGATAGATAGATAGATAGATAGATAGATAGATAGATAGATAGATAGATAGATAGATAGATAGATAGATAGACAGATAGACAGATAGACATAGATAGACAGATAGACAGATGACGAGATAGATAGATAGATAGATAGATAGATGCATTGATAGAGACAGATAGCAGATCAGCATCACAGACAGACAGACAGACAGACAGACAGATAGATAGAAATGGATGCATGGATATAGATAGATAGATAGACAGATAGACAGACAGACAGACAGATAGACAGATGGATGCATGGATAGAGATAGATAGAAGACAGAAGATAGATAGACAGATAGACAGATAGATAGATGAGGTAGGAGGCAGATAGACAGATAGATGATAGGCAGGTAAGCAGATAGATAGATGATAGATAGATAGATAGATAGATGATAGGTAGGTAGGTAGATAGACAGATAGATAGATAGATAGATAGATAGATGATAGGTAGGTAGATAGATAGATAGATAGATAGATAGATAGATAGACAGACAGACATAGAGATAGAGATGGATAGATGGATGGATGGATAGATGGATGGAAGGATAGATGGGTAGATGGGTAGATAGATAGATAGATATAGATGAATGGATAGATCGATGATAGATGGATAGATGGGTGAGTGGGTGGATAGATGGATAGATAGATAGATATAGATAGATGATGGATGGATAGATGGATGGCTCTTGTTAGAAGGCCAGTAACAACAAAACAGCAACTCACACAGGCATCAACGTTTAGAAGCAGTGGTCCTCACTGCAGCTGATGTATTTAATCCCCTCTCTCCAGATTCCAACCTATTAGAATTCCTTGTGCAGCAAATAACTTTGCTTCCCCCACACACACACTCACACATACCCTACATCACCCTCTTGCTCGGACCCTCCCCTTAAAGCCAAATTGTCATTGTTCAAGCAAGGAAAAGCCATTCTTAATAACCGTGCTATCTGTGCCATCAGATCTCCAGATGTGAAAGGGTGGGGGAAGCAGATTCATTTGCTCAAAGGTGACGGAGGTCAGGAGAAAGAGAAGCCGGAGAAAACCAGAAAGAGATTGCTTATCGCGAACGAAGCGGCACAGCTGGAATGGCAGGAGGGCTAAATGGGGGGGATTTCTAATCTAAAGACTCGTTGAGCGAGACGAGCAAGTTGGAATGGTGGCAGAGAAAGAAAAGTGAGGCGGTGACAGGTTTTGTGATGATGGGATTTTATTTTTTTCTTTCGGGTGTGTGGGGGGAGGGAGAAACTGGGCGAGGGGGTGAGGCCTTCTTGAGGCTGAGCCACAGTTTCCCAGTTATGAAGGCAAGGGTAGACTGCTGGGGGGTTAGCAGGGGTTCAGGCGAGCCCCTAGCTAAGATTCTGTGCAGTTCAGAGAACCCCCAAATCCCACGCCTGGCTGACCCTGCCCACCCCACCCCACCCCTCCCAGGAGTCCCCACATGGCCTGTTTTGGATGCAGGAAAGTGCAAGGCGCATGCGGAGGCTTGGGGAAGGTGAAAAACCAGCTTCCTGTTAGTCCAGGAAGGCCAGAGATGGGCCCATTTCCAGCTTCCAGAGAGCCTCCAGAGCCCGGGGAGGCTGTTTTGTCTTCCCAGAGGCTCAAAGAAAGCCTCCGGAGTCCGGGGAGGGCAAAAATGCCTCCCCACCATGGTGCAGGAGGCCAACTAGGCCATGCCCACTATGGCCACTCCCACCCAGCAACCGGGCAGAGGGCCTGTTGCTAAAATTTTTGAAGCCCACCCCTGTATGAAGGCAAGAGGAAATGGAGAAGGTAATGGAGGTTAAGAGGTCCTTGGGGTTCTCTGAGCTTGGTTGTTCTCTTGCAGGGGTTTGATTACTCAAACTAGGTAGCATCATTCACATGATGGTGTTATCTAGTTCAGGTGGTGAAGCATCTACAAGCAGACAACCAAGCTCAGAGAGCACCAAGGACCTCACAATTCAATCTGGAATAGAATAGAATAGAATAGAATAGAATAGAATAGAATAGAATAGAATAGAATAGAATAGAATAGAACAGAATACCACACACCCTTCTAGCACTGATTATGTTATCTAGTTGGGTAATGAAATGTCTGCAAGAAAACAAACCAGTTCAGAGAGCACCAAGGTCCCCATAGTTCTCCTCCCCCCCTCCTCCTCCTCCACTCCACTTCCTTCTAGCACTGATGACATTACCTTACTTGGATAATGAAATGTCTGCAAGAAACAACCAAGCTCAGACAGCACCAATGACCCCCCCTCCTAAACCAGACTCTCTTCTAGCACTGATGACATTACCTAGTTGGTAATGAAATGTCTGCAAGAAAACAACAGAGTTTAGAGAGCACCAAGGACCCCTCATTTCCTGAGCTACAAATATTCAGTAGGGTAGGGTAGGGTAGAGGAGAGGAGAGGAGAGGAGAGAGAGAGGGGAGGGGAGAGGAGAGGAGAGAAGGGAGAGGAGTGGAGAGAGAGGAGAGGAGGAGAGGGGAGGGGAGGAGGGAAGGAGAGGAGAGGAGGGGAGGAGAGGAGAGGGAGGAGGGAGGGGAGGGAGGAGGGAGGGGAGGGAGAGGAGAGGAGAGGAGGAGAGGAGTGGAGAGGAGAGGAGAGGAGAGGAGAGGAGAGGAGGGGAGGGGAGGGGAGGGGAGAGGAGAGGAGAGGAGAGGAGAGGAGGGAGGAGGGAGGGAGAGGAGAGGAGAGAGAGGAGAGAAGAGAAGAAGAGAAGAGAAGAGAAGAGAAGAGAAGAGAAGAGAAGAGAAGAGAAGAGAAGAGAAGAGAAGAGAAGAGAAAACTCCTTCCTAACACTGATGATATAGCCTAGCTGGGTCATGAAATGACTCTAAGAAAACAACCAAGCTCTGACAACACAGATGACTTCTGACTTCAATCCCGAGCTACAAATATTTTCCTTTTTTATTGGAGAAGGATAAGTTTTCAAGAGAAGGATAAGTTTTCAAGCCAATTAATGAATGCCCAGCTCATAATCTTGGCCAGTTTTGACTGACTGCAAAGGCTAAGCTTAATATTTGGTATGGCTAAGCTCCACTGAGAACCTGGGAGAAAACAAGTCGTGGAGAAAGGCAGTGAAGAAATATTTCTGCAGTAGGAAGACGCCTCCTCTGATGGGCCCACCAAGACCCCAGAAGATGAGCTCAAGCCAGATGAGATTTTGACCTTTATCCCAATGCAATGTTTTTTTTCCAAACTTGGCAACTTTAAGATGCATGGCTAGGGAATTCTGGGAGTTGAAGTCCACACATCTTAAAGTTGCCAAGTTTGAAAACCACTGCACGAGAGGCATTTCAGCTTGAATTAAAAGTGAACTAAATGTTGCTTTCTCCTGGTTCTACTCCCCTTTCAGAATGTGGTAATCTGGTTTGCTTCTTAGGATCCAGGATGCTTTTGGCTTGGGGAACCAAACTGCCTTTGGATTTAACAAGTGGTGAAATGCTACTGGTTTGGACCGGTTCAGCCCAACCAGTAGTTAAAAAAAGCTCCAACGATCAGCTGACAGAAGAAAGAAGAGAAAAGTTAAGGATTGGCCCTCCCACCTGCTCCTGCATTTTTCTGTTCTTTATCCTCTCAGCCGATTGGCATGGCAGAGCCTCAGATGGTGTTTGCAAAGCTGCGCACAGGCTGCTTTAGGTGCGCGCGCGATCACCAAACTGGTAGGGAAACGGGTAGAATCCCACCACTGGATTTAACTGAATGTGTACAGAGGGGGCCGTAGCTTCAGCAAATGTACCTTTTCGTTTGTTCTTTGACAAGGTGTAAATGTTCGTTTTATAGAAGGGGTGTTATGTATATGTACATAACGTAGTTGGGTTCACAATATATAAATCACAAATATATATGTCTGTAGCTTTAAGGGAAAATACTGTAATGTATTATGCTGTGTTCTGGTTGCTTGAATATACTGCAAGTTGCCATAAGAGGGAGCTATAGATCATGGTTTTACTCTCTCTCCCACTGAAGATCTCTCTTGATGCTGATATTGACTTTCTCTCTGACTGAATACGGACTGATACTGACTAACTCTGTTTACTTTGATATTCTGTTGATATCGAAGATTATCTGTTGTATTATGGTTGGATATTTGTCTGCTGTAAAAGACATGAAAAGGGTAAGAAGACTTTATAACTGGATACTGCTGGACTGTTAAAACGTGTATGACCTGGACTGTTTATTGGACTGTGCTATTTCTTCAAGTAAACATTAACACAATTTGGTGCATCTCTGTGTGGCTGTGTATTTATTCATAACTGTTCTCACAACGCTTCAATGTGCATATCCTTGCTACACAAGGGTTACTCTGCACATATCCTAATAAGGGGGCACTCAAGAGAGGAAAGATGTCTCTCTGTATTGCTCCTTTGATTCTTTTCTAGTCAAATTTTGATTTGTCTAAGAATTAACATATTAACAGAGTGGGAAGGGACCTTGGAGGTCTTCTAGTCTAACCCTCTGCTCAAGTACATTTCAGATAAGCGTCCGTCCAGTCTCTTTTTGAAAGCCTCCAGTGATGGAGCACGCACAACTTCTGAAGGCAAGTCGTTGCAACAGGTTAATATTTCCCCTGCGTTCTAGATGGTTTCTCTCCTTCATTAATTTTCTATCCATTGTTTTTTTTTTGTCTTGCCTTCTGGTGCTTTGGAGAATAGGTTGACCTCCCCCTCCTCTTCATTATGGCAGTCCCTCAAATATTGGAACACTGCAATCAAACGACTCCTAATCCTCCTTTTCACTAGACATACCCAATTCCTGCAACCGTTCTTCATATATTTTAGCCTCCAATCCAGGGGTGGGCTTCAACATTTTTAGCAAAGGGTTCTTTGCTGGGTTGCTGAATGGGCGTGGCCATGGTGGGCGTGGCCTAGTTGGCCTCCTGCCCCACAGTGGGGGTGGGGGTGTGTTTGGCCTCCCCTGGGCTCCGGAGGCTCTCTGGAAGCTGGAAATGAGCCTTGGTGGTGCAGGCTGTTAAACACCTAGCACTTAGCTCCAGCTGCCTGTAATTAGTGCAGGCTCGAATCCCACCAGGCTCAAGGTTGACTCAGCCTTCCATCCTCTCGGGGTAGGTAAATTGAGGCCCCAAGATTGTTGGGGGCAATAAGCTGACTTTGTAAAAATGCCGCTTAGTAATAAGCAGGCATATACAATGGAATGAAGGCTATTGCTGAGCACATTGGGTTGCGCTCCAAAGACTGTAAGCCGCCCTGAGTCTCCGGAGAAGGGCGGCATATAAATATGAATTTTTTAAAAAATTCCAGCCTTCCTGAACTTCCGGGAGGCCCGTTTTCCACCCTCCCTGAGCTTCCGTGTGCAACCTGCACTTACCTGCATCCAAAGCGGGCCGTGTGGGGACTCCTGGGAGGGGAGGGGATGGGTGGGCAGTGCCAGCCAGGAGTGGGATTTGGGGGTGTTCTCCAAACTGCACAGAATCTTAGCTAGGGGCTCTTCCGAACGCCTACGAACCCCCCCGCAGCCCACCCCTGCTGCAGCCTCTTAATCATTTTTGCTGCCCTTTTCTGCACTCTTTCTAGAGTTTCAATGTCCTTTTTCTAATATGGGGCTCCGAACTGGATGCATAGGTGTCTGTGGTCTTATTAAGGCTGCATAAAGTGGTGCTAAAAAGGGTTTCCAATTAAATCCTGACTTCCGTGTAGTGAAATTTTCTGCAGTGCCTGCAGATGGGGGAGGCGAACAGAAAATGCTGCATGCATCCATATCTGTGCTCTAGCATTCCCTCCCCCGAGTGCTACATTGATTGCGGCCTTCTCCATTAAAACCAACACATTGCCTGGAACTCTTGGCTATCAAAGTGTTCCCTGTTGCTGATAGGCCTTCCAGTTTATTCCCCCTTATCTTTTGGATCAGTAGAACACCCTGATCACTTGCCTGATTGTGCCATGAAGGTATTTTCACAGAAAAGCAGAGTATGATGGAGGAGGTAAAGGGGAAGGAGAAGCACCAGGGGAGGAGGAGGAGGAGGAGGAGGAGGAGGAGGAGGAGGAGGAGGACAAGAAGAGGAAGGAAGGAAGGGTGGAAGGAAGGAGGGAGGGAGGGACAGAAGAAGAAAAAGTAGGAAGTGGGAGGGAAGAGGAAGGGAAGGGAAGAAGGAAGGAAGGAAGAGAAGGGAGGGAGGGAAGAAGGAAGGAAGGAAGAAGGAAAGGAAGAGGGAGAGGAAGGGAGGGAAGGAAGGAAGGAAGAGGAAGAAGGAAGGGAAGGAAGGAAGGAAGGAAGGAAGGAAGGAAGGAAGGGAAGGAAGGAGGAAAGAGAAAAGAAAAGGAAGGAAAATGAGGGGGAAGGAAGGAAAAGAATGAGAAAGAGAAGAAAGGGAGCAATTAACCATCCAATGAGCGACTGTATTTCTAAATGACCCTTTTGTCTAAAGTTCCAGCTTTGGAGTTACGAAATGGAACGACCCTATTAGATTTAATTTAGCATCTGAACGGGCTGGATGTGGATCCCGTCATCTCTCCTCTTGGCTACTAATCCATCTCTTCCCTCCTTTGAAGTCCTTCCTATTTTGCTGCCCCCAATGTCTTTTTTTTTTTTTGAGAATGTTTGGTTCGATTGCTGCTGTTTTTTGGGGGGGTGGGGTGGGGTGGGAATATAATGCTGCTGGTTTAACATTCCCTTCACCCTGGGGGTTTTATAACTGACAGCAAATGAAACACGCGGTTGTCTTTTGGTCTGGGACGGAATCTTCCCTGTTGGTGAATAAAACATTTTTTATTGTATTGTGTTTTTATAGTTCTGCTAGGATCTCACGCCTGGGAGAGAAAGGTGCCAGGGGACAATGCCAGTTAGGAAATGTTTCTCTTTGACACCAGTAAAAGCATCCTGCCACTTCTTTTCTCCCCTCTGCCTCTGAAGCGCATGGTGGCTGCATGTCGAACATTTTTCAAAAGCTTTTGCATCGGGAAGCGGGCTGAAAACTAGGACATTCTTGCATTCCCGTTAATTGGATGGAGCATAATATGTGGCTGCCACTTCCTCCTTCTTCCTCTTAGTCCTCATCT
>CM019154.1:46545660-46582495 GCA_009733165.1 Naja naja
TCCTTCCTTCCTTCCTCCCTCCACCCGTCCCACCTCCCTTCTATTTTTCCTTCATTCATTCCTTAATTCCTTCCTTTCCTTCCTTCCTCCTTTCCTTCTATTCCTCTTCCCTCCCACCTCCCTTCTATTTTTCCTTCCTTCCTTCCTTCCTTCGTCCCTCCCTCCCTCCAGATCAAATCTAAAAAGTGTGAAGCGAAGGGGAAGAGAGACAGATAGAAGAGGGAGGAGAAAGGACGTTCCAGATTGAAGTCATACATTTATCTACTGCATGTAATACAATTTTATTGCATTTATATTTTGCAGTGATTTGAGATGATGAACGTGGCATTCTCCAAATCCAGCCATCCACATTTTATCCTCAACATAACCCCGCAGCTGGCTTTTCATTGCTAAGTTTTTATCCTAAGAAGATGTATAGGGAAGATACCAAGGAGAACAGGAATCAAACAAGGCCATGAAACATTCCTGTTTTTCCTTCCCTTCCCCTTTCTTCTCCTTCTTTAGTCTCTACATAATAAGACGAGCGGATCTTCTTATTAACAGACTTTGCAGTCAGAAATGTTCCACGCTGGCATCTTGTAAGCTGTTCTGTGCTTTTTAAATAGCTGGAATTTTAGAGTGTTTTTTTCCCCAACATGTTAAAGTCGTTTTAACGTATGGTAAGTTGTTTTTAATAGTTCCCTATTTCAGTTTGTTTTTTCCTTCAAAAAAAGTTGCAGGCTAGACATTAAAAAAGAAAAAACATAACCCGTCAAGTTACAGGTTGCTCTTGACTTAGGGCCACAAGCGAGGCCAAAATTTATGTTGTTAAGTGAGACATTGGTTAAGTGAATTTTGCTCCCATTTTATGACCTTTCTTGCCTCAGTTAAGTGAATCACCGCAATTGATAAGTTAGTAACCTGGTTGTTAAGTGAATCTGGCTTCCTCAGTGCCTTTGCTTGTCAGAAGGTCCCAAAAGGATTCACTAAATGAACTGTTGCAAGTTGAGAACTAACCATATTGCTTCTTTTCATTTCACAATATACCCTGGGTGATTTTACAATTGAATGTTAATCCACAGACTTCTTTTCTTTTTTTTTTTAATTACATTTATATGCCGCCCTTCTCCGAAGACTCAGGGCGGCTTACAATTTTGGGATACAACCCAGTGTGCTCAGCAATAGCCTTCATTCCATTGTATATGCCTGCTTATTACTAAGCGGCATTTTTACAAGGTCAGCTAATTGCCCCCAACAATCTTGGGTCCTCAATTTACCTACCCCGAGAGGATGGAAGGCTGAGTCAACCTTGAGCCTGGTGGGATTCGAGCCTACAGTAATTGTAGACAGCTGGACCTTAAGAGCAGGCATTTACAGCCTGAGCCACCCAAGGCCCAGCCACCCATTCCCATCAAGATTCAGACTTCTGCTTTTTGGTTCCTGCCATTTTTGCAAGTCTTGTTATAACGTTTATTTCCCGAGTCCATAATGGTGCTGAACCTTTGACTAACATACTTTTGACTAACATACCCTGTTTCCCCGAAAATATGACCTACCTTGAAAGTAAGTCCTAGCTTGATTTTTACATGTGGGCTCAATATAAGCCCTACCCCCCAAAATAAGCCCTAATTAAGATCCAGCTGTCAGCTTTGAAATTCAGCTGCCAACATAATGGGAAGGGGGGTGGAGGAGTTGACAAGTTCAAGGTTATTCTGTATGTCGTACTAAGAAATTCCAGTTGCAGTTAATTGGTTCTCGTGATTTATGAAGTGTAGAAGTGGGAGGAGAAAAAGGTGGATTCTGCGTAGCATGTGAAAATTCTTTCACTTTGGAAAATGCCTTAGATGTACCAGATCTGTTTCTAATAAATCAATTGGAGAGAATATGTCTTGGAGTGATTGATATCCTGGATACTTTCTGGATGCCTTACACCAGCCCATTCCAGAGTGGACGGGTAAAAATTAAGCTAGGGTGGGGATGGGGGTGTCTGGAGCTGCCCTACTACTTACCTTCAGACAGTTGTAGCCACACACCCCGACACCTGCCTTGTTGGCCCATTTCTTCTGCAGCTGGCAAGGCTGCCACGGCTTTCCTGAAGGCCTCTGTAGCTGAGAACAAAGCTCCGGATCGATCCAGAGCTCCGTTATGGGATTCAGAGGCCTTCAGGAAAGTCTTGCCAGCCACGGAAGAAGTTCCTGAAGGCCTCTGACAGTGAAAAGGAGGCCGGGGGCAATGCGTGCAAGTCAGGTTAGTCAGTGGATGACACCCCCCCCCTGAAAATAAGACCTGGTGCCTTTTTTGCTGGCAAAAATATATAAGACAGGGTCTTATTTTCGGAGAAACATGGTACATAAAAGAATTAATGACAGGTTTTCTGAAGTGGCGGCCAGGGGCTTTGTCTGCCTTTCCATCTCCCCAAATTGTATTCCTCCATGCAGACGTTTTCACACTACCACTTACACTTTAACAAACAGACAAACCAAAAACAAATCCTTCATACTTAAACCAGACGTTTAATACCTCGGGGAGAGGGAAAGAGAGCTCAGCTCGGAAGGAAATTACCAAGCTGAGGATTTAAAAGAATGTTTCTGAAATCTAATGATGAACATGGCATTGCAATTATGTTCACCGATATATTTCTTTCCGCAATTGTGCCGCGCAGTTAAATTAACTACATGAATCGAGCTGCACAAAAAGACGTACATTGTCGGAAGGCAGTTAAAACACTCTGATAGCTAAAAAAAACATTAACTTAATTATCTACATATTATACTTGGAGGGAAACCATTAACTTCCTGTTTATGGGGAGGCATTGGTGGCCACCCTGTTTGGCTCAAGAAAAGAGCTCATAAAGAACAAGAAATAAAATGAACTTTCATGGAAGAAAAAGAAAGAATACAAAATGCATACCGCACATGCCTTAAATGGGTCTGGAAACGAGGAAGAGAAAGAAGGATTCACCCCAAAGTTCCCCCTTTATATTTTAATTTGTAAAATATTTAATTGCAACATGGGCAATTGGTAATACAGAAACACATCCTTTTCTCATCAGTTCACACAAATATAGAATAACAAAGATGGAAGGGACCTTGTAGGTCTTCTAGTCCAGGGGTCGCCAACATTTTGGACCTCAGGGACCACCAAAACTCATAATTTTAAATCCTGCGGACCAAAGACCATGGGAAAATCCCCAAAAAAGTCTGCAGGAAAATTCCCTACCCCACTTTCCTACCAATCAATCATTCTTTATTTGGTATCACAGGATACTGTCTCCAGCTCCATTCTCAGGGGGAGAGAGAGAGAGACTTTTGGCTTCATGCAAGGAAAGCAACAGAAGTCTTTCTTTCTCTCCCCCAATTTCCTCCAGAAATGAGTCTTTCCGCCCATTCCCCCCTCCCCTCACTACCTCGTGTTGTTCGCAATGCAAGCAACACAAGCCTTGTGTTCCCATAGGCCATGTGGGTGGTGCAGCCTTGTGCTCCCATGCAGCCTGGATTAATTGCTTTGGGGACTCTGCGGTCTCTGCGGACTACCAAAATTTTCTCATGGAACACCAGTGGTCCCCGGCTCACTGATTGGTGACCACTGTTCTAGTCCAACCTCCTGCTAAGACAGCAGGCCCTATACCACTTCAGACAAATGGCTTTCCAATGTCTTCTGAAGAACCTCCATTGATGGAACACCCACAAATTCTGGAGGCAAGCTATTCCACTGAAAAATGATCTTGGTCAGTTGTTGGGGTATTTTTAGTGCCTATCTAGAATAGAATTCTTTATTGGCCAAGTGAGATTGGACACACAAGGAATTTGTCTTGGTGCAAATGCTGTCAGTGTACATAAAAGAAAAAAATACATTCGTCAAGAGTCAAGAATCATAAGGTGCAACACTTAATAATAGACATAGGATACAATAAGTAATCAAATGGAATTGAGACCTTTGTTCTTCCCTCGTGTATGTTTGGATGGTATGAATGAGTTTTTTGATTTTATATTGTATAGGCAACTGTTTTTATCTTGTTATGCGCGCTCGAGTTCCCGATGGGGAAGAAGCGGGATATAAATCTAATAAATAAATAAATAAATAAATAAATAAATAAATAAATAAATAAATCATACTAGGAAATAGTCAATATAAATCATAAGGATACAAGCAACAAAGTTACAGTCATACAGTCACAAGTGGGAGGGGATGGGTGATAAGGAGTGATGAGAAGATTAATAGTAATAGTAATGTAGACTTAGTACCTGTAGAACAGTTCCTTCCTTGAATCTCCCAACTAGGTAACATTATCAGGGCTAGAAGGGAGCATGGTTTGTGGAAAGGAGGGGAGGAGGAGGAGGAGGAGGAGGAGGAAAAGGACATGATTTTTAAGATGGGTTGTTTTCTTCCAGATGTTTCATCACCCAACTAGGCGACATCATCTCTCATGAATGGAGTGTGATTTGGGGGGAAGGAGGAGGAGGGCTCTGTGGTTCTTGGTGCACTCTGAGCTTCATTGCTGGCAGGCTTTTCATTACCCAACTAGGTAACATAGTCAGTGCTGGTGGTGTTACCTAGTTGGGTAATAAAACTTCTGCAAGAAAGCAACCAAGCTGAGGACCATCGAAGATCCCGCACAGTTCAACCCTGAGCTACAAATAATGCCTTCTACTGGAAGCACCGGTCACACTGTGGACCAGACTATTTCTGGTTTGAAGAAGGAGTTCCCAGTATGCCTGTGGATTCCTCTCAGATTTACTAGGCTGTTTTGGTTCTTCCAACGTTCTTTAGAACATTCCGTTCTCAGATTTTCCACACATCTATTGCACTTTTGTGTGTGTTGCAAACAGCTCGATCTCTGCTCGCTCCAAAGTTACACAGGCCTTGTTACTATTTACTTCAGTACTTAGGCCTTGATTTACCACATCAAATATACTTAGCCGCCTTCCTTGTTGAATGGCTCAGTTTGTAAATCTGTCCCAAGACTGCTGTTCTCCCACTGGAAAATCATGGAAGACGTTTAGGGCCCAGCTATTATTGGCTATTAAAGACCTCTGTGCTTTGTGTATGTATGTGCTCCTCATCCATTGCACCTCTCAGACTGCCAAATCTTGATGATGTTGTGGAGCGTGTTGCCATGGCAAAAATGGTTCAGCGAGAAGTAAATGCACGCAAGTACAGACGTTTTTGTGGTGTAAGTGTGGCAAAGAATAGCTTCATCCCAGCTACTTAGGAACAATTTCACCTGTAATTTTGACAATACAAAACACCTTTCCTTTCAATGTTCCAATTTCCATTAGTGTCCTGAACTGAGAAGAAAGTACTTGGCTGGTTTTAGTTTTCTTTCAAAACACGAAGCCGAGAAATGTTTTCATTCAGGACCATACAAAGCCTTCATTCAATGCCCAAGAATTTATTTCTCCAGTGCCTATTTACAATGCAGCAGCTGCCAAGATGCGGAGGATTCAACAAGTTTAAGAATGGCCTTTGTGGATTGAAATGAAGGTCCTCTTTTCTTTGATAGCAGCCAAATAGAACCTCTGAAATCTTGCACGGAGGACAACCACAACAACAATCAAACAAAGCGTCTGTTTGTTCTCAGCCGCTACTACTCAGAAATAGGCATCTCTGGGTAGATCAGTTTTATTTCACTGTTGTGCTTGAGAGCTGTAGAGTTGAAGAAGAGCTGGTAGATTCTACAGGGTGGCCCTCTTCCATATCAGGACCCCATCAATCAGTGGTCTTCTTCCATATCACCACCCCATCAACCAGTGGTCTTCTTCCATATCACGAACCCATCATCCAGTATCTTCTTCCATATCAGAACCTCATCAACCAGTGATCTTTTTCCATATCAAGACCACATCAACCAGTGGTCTTCTTCCATATCACGAACCCATCATCCAGTATCTTTTTCCATATCAGAACGTCATCAACCAGTGATCTTTTTCCATATCAAGACCTCATCAACCAGTGGTCTTCTTCCATATCACGAACCCATCATCCAGTATCTTCTTCCATATCAGAACCTCATCAACCAGTGATCTTTTTCCATATCAAGACCACATCAACCAGTGGTCTTCTTCCATATCACCACCCCATCAACCAGTGGTCTTCTTCCATATCACGAACCCATCAACCAGTGGTCTTTTTTCATATCAGGACCCCATCAACCAGTGGTCTTTTTCCATATCAGGACCCCATCAACCATGGTCTTCTTCCATATCATGAACCCATGAACCAGTGGTCTTCTTCCATATCACAAACCCATCAACCAGTGGTCTTCTTCCATATCAGGACCACATCAACCAGTGGTCTTCTTCCATATCACCACCCCATCAACCACTGGTCTTCTTCTGTTTTTGCTGGCAGAGGCACCATGGGCCAATCCTTTCCTGTTTCCAGGTTGGCCCTGCAAGCCAGATCTAAACACCCCTTGGACTGGATCCAGCCTTCGAGCCTTGAGTTTGACACCCCTGATTTAGAGAAATTGTGTAATGAACAGAAATGACTTACAATATTCATTTGAAAATATGTTCAATTAAAATTTGTGTTCATGAACATTCCAGCAGCTTATGGGTATCCCACATTTTAAGGATCTTTGAAAAGCAACATTTAAATGGAAATCAACTGTTCAATTTTATAAGTAATTAAATAATAACATGGAAGTTGGCATAAGCTACATAAATGCAATGAAAAACTGAATGGATCCTGGGTTGAGGAATGTGAAATACATTTTCTTCTGATTTAAAAATGAAATTAATTCATCCAAAAATATTATTTTATATTGATTGAACAAAGATTGTTTAAGAAAGATTGGATGGTAGATTAATCTGTGTTGGCGTTGCAAGAAATTTGAACTTGATTTTATACATATGTTTTGGTCGCAACCAACTCTATTTTGATACCAAATAATTCACATGTCCCAAGGACAATTTTGGAAAGAAATATTATAGATAAGGATCTCAGTGGGATGTTGAACTATATTCGTAAAATGTGGAATTTGTCATCCTATGAAGAGCTTTGGTTATATTAAGCCCAGGTTAAAATAGGATAATGAGGATAATTTTACATATCTTTTTTTACATAAAAAACCTCTTTTCTGATTTTAAAGAACAGGCTTGGTAAATGAGTCTTTATCTAACTTTGAAAAGTCTCTCTGTGTTTTCAGCCATGCGAAAATGAAGCAGTATGTTTCTAGGAGGTCTATCAAGAAAATGGAATATATTAAATGTACACATATAGATGAGGTGAAACCAGGCTCATTAGCACTAACTGTGAGAGGGATCTTGGACAACCAGCTAAATAAGAGCCAGCAGTGTGCAGCAGCTGCCAAAAAAGCCAATGCAATCGTAAGTTGCATTAACAGAGGGATACAATCGAGATCAAGTGAGGTACAAATACCACTCTATAAAGCCTTAGTAAGATCACACTTAGATTACTGCATCCAGTTTTGGTCACCACATTATAAAAAAGATGTTCAGACTCTAGAAAAAGTACAGAGAAAAGCAACCAGGATGGTTAGGGGACTGGAGACTAAAACATACAGTGAACAGTTGCAGGAACCGGGCATGGCTAGTCTAGGGAAGAGAAGGACCAGGGGAGACAGGCTAGCAGTCTTCCAATATTTGAGGGACTGCCCAGAGAGGAGGGGGTCAAGCTATTTTCTAAAGCACCCGAAGGCCAGGCAAGGAATAATGGATGGACACTGAACAAGGAGAGATTTAACCTGGAAATAAGGAGAAACTTTCTGACAGTGAGAACAATCAACCCATGGAACAGCTTTGCCCTCAGAAGTTGTGGGAATGCCATCACTTGAGACTTTCAAGAAGAGATTGGACTGCCATTTGTCAGAAATGGTGTAGGGTCTCCCGCTTGAGTGGGGGGTTGGACTAGATGACCTATAAGGTCCCTTCCAACTCTGATTATCTGATCTGAAATATGACCCCAAAACCAATAGAAGCATCAGCATTGACTTGACTTGACTTGACTTGAAGAAAGTAGAGCAATTCAAATATCTTGGCTCCAGTCCTGTGTGATCATCGGATGCCCCTATGCCTCAAGTTAAAGATTCCCAAGTCAAATCAAGTCTGATACACAGAGGAACATATGGTTGTGGTGATTGACTGGTTAGAACAGGGGTCCCCAAACTTGGCAACTTTAAGAATTAAAGTTGCCAAGTTTGGAGACCTTTGGGTTAGAACCTCCTCAAGGAGACACCTAAATGCTGATGGACAGAACAGATGGACAGTAGAAGGCTCCGGAGAGAAGCACAGCTTTGGCTCAAGAACAGAAGTGCGCCCAATTGTCCTCCATGGATCGGAGAGCTGGCCAGGAACATCAAAGCATGAGCAGGCCCTATGTGTGATGGAAAGAGCCATGGCGTCGCAGTGGTGAGAATGCAGTATTGCAGAGCTAACTCTGCCCGCTGCCAGGAGTTCGATCCTGACCGGCTCAAGGTTGATTCAGCCTTCCATCTTTCCAAGGTCGGTAAAATGAGGACCCAGATTGTTGGGGGCAATAGGCTAACTCTGTAAACCACTTAGAGAGTTCTGTGAAGCACTGTGAAGTGGTATATAAGTCTGCTATTGCTATTGCTCCATCGGGGCCGTGGACTCATGTGATTCAACCATGCCACGAACGACATCCAGCATTAACTGGGAGTCGTGCCAATCATAGCAAAACTGAGGGAAGGAAGACTTCGATGGTAGGGAGATGTACATCATAAAAGAAGACTTGGTGTTAGGGCCATTCCAGGCAGCCAGGGTCATTCCAGGAAGTGTTAGAGCCATTCCAAGAAGTTCTAGGGCCATTCCAGGAAGTGCTAGTGTCAGTGTTCCAAGTAATGCAGAACTTGAGGCAGGTAGATTCCTCAAAGAACATGTTTATTGGATACATCATATTGGCACAGCTGGTGAAAACCAACTCTAAAAGTTCCTGCGGTTTAATTTAATCGAAAGAGCAAATATTTCCCTCTGCAGATGTCACCTTTCACACTGTCCAATGAAAGTAGCTGGGAGGCTGCTTGTTCGCTCTTCTTCTCCTTCACTTGCCATCTGTTAGGATGACCTTGGTTCCCAAAAGAAAACTTTTTGTTTTGACTGGTAGCCAGTCTATTTATTTCCCTCCTCCCTTCACCCTTTGAAAGTTTGTGGCAACTATGAGGCCAGAAAAGATGGCTTCAGCCAGGCTCACTTCAGAGTTGACAGGGCCATTCCAGGAAATCCTAACACCATTCCAGGAAGTGCTACAGCCATTCCAAGAACTGCTAGGACCACTCCAGGAAATGCTAGGGCCATTCCAGGAAATACTAGAGCCATTCCAGGAAATCCTAACACCACTCCAGGAAGTGCTAGCGAAGCTGATTTGGCTCTTCCAAGAGATCAGAGCTGCTGCAAGTCTCTCGTGTTCTAAATAAGAATAGACAAGATTCCCTCGGATACCTACCACAGCTTTTTAATTAAACCCAGTTCTCTATTTTGGATATTCACTGAATGAAGGAGGCAATTAAACAATTAAAATTACCAGCAAGAACCTGCAGCGGCATGGAAGCCTCTGCCATTATTAATAGAAACTAGATGTTATCAAAATGAGGTTCGCAAAGGTCAATCCAGAGCCAACACAAAATTTCTCCAGCTTAGCATTATTTTTTCTTCAGACGATCATTTGGCTGCACACACAACAGGTTTTGTGGAATCTGCAGGCATGGGATTCGGATGGTAAGGACCAGTTCAAGCGAACTGGTAGTTCCAACAATCAGTTGGCCCTGCCCACCCATCCCCTGTGGTAGTCTGTCCTTTATTTCCATGTTTTGAACCTCAGCTGATTCATGCAGCACAGAGGATGGCCGCGCCTCAGCTGCAGTAGAAGGTAAGTTTTAGAGCTGAAAACAGGCAGTTTAAAACAGTGCATGCTCACCAAACTGGTTGTTACACCAGTTGAATCCCACCACTGGAATCACGTGATTATTTACGCCTAGGTGTCCACATGTGCAAAGAGGAATGCAGATAGACTTCGACTTACAACAGTTCATTTAGGGACACACTCAAAGTTACAACAACACTGAAAAAAGTGACTTATGACCATTTTCCACACTTATGTCCATTGCAGCACTCCTAGGGTCACGTGATTTACATTCAGATGCTTGGCAGCTGGATTTACGATGGTTGCAGTGTCCTGGGGTCCCGTGATCCCCTTTTTCAACCTTCTGACAAGCACAGTCAAAGCCCGATTCACTTAATGGCTGTGTTACTCATTTAACAACCACAGTGATTCACTTAGCAAATGTGGCAGGAAAAGTCGTAAAAAAAGTCACTTCACAAATTTCTCACTTAGCAATGTAAACCCTGGGCTCAGTTGTGGGGATGTGAATGGAGGATTAGGAGCCTCTGTGGCACAGTGGTTAGAGTTCAGTACTGCAAGCTACTTCTGCTGCAGGCAGCTGCCTACAATTTGTAGGACCCAAATTGTTGGGTCAATAGACTGACTCTGTAAACCGCTTAGAGAGGGCTGAAAAGCACTATAAAGCAGTATATAAGTCTAAGTGCTACTGCTATTGCTATTACTTGTACTGCCACGGGCAGAGTAAGAATGCATAATCTTAATATTTATTTATTATTTATTTTGGTTGCTTGGAATAACCATCCGGAGTGCAACCCTAGCCAGCTTTATTGGCATAAAGATTTCATTGAGCGTAGTCCTTATTAAGAGTGCATAGGGAGGGTGTTGTGGTCTGTTGGCCGCCAGTCCCTCCAACAGCTAAATCAGAGGAGAAGGAGGCGTGGGAGTCAGGGCCAGCATTAAGGTAACCTGAGAACTCTGAGGGGGAAGATCAGGGGTGGGATTCTACCGGTTTGGACTGGTTCAGGTGAACTGGATGTTAAAGTTACAGCTGGTCCGCCGAATCGGTATTTCAACCAACCGGCTGGCCCCACCCATCCCAGGAGTCTCCACACGGCCCATTTTTGATGGAGGTAAGTGCAGAGTCTGCGCAGAGGCTCTGGGGGGGGGGGAAACAGGCCTTCTGGAAGTCCAGAAACGGACCTGTTTCTGGCTTCCAGTAGGCCTCCAGAGCCTGGGGGAGGCTGTTTGCATCCTCCCAGAGGCCTGAGGGGGGCTCTGGACCCTTGGGAGGTTGAAAATGGCCTCCCCCAGGCTCTGGAGGCCCACCGGAAGCTGGAAACAGGAAGTTCTGGTTGGCCCCGCCCACCCAGCAACCAAACAGAGAACCGGTTGCTGGGATTTTTGAGCCCCACCCCTGGGAAAGAGGGGATGGAGCTGTCAGAGATAGAGACAGAGGCAGAGCCTGCACTGTCCGCCAGCCCTCAGATGGAGAGTCAACAGCCCTCAGGTCCGGAGGTGGCTGATGAAGAAGAGAAACAGCTGGGTCCAGTGCCTGACACGCGGATATGCAGAGGGCAGAGGAGAGGAGAGCAATGGAAATCTGTGGGCCGGTCCTCAAGATGGAAGAGCCATGGCTGCTAGCGAGTCCCCACCCAAGCGCTGGGGATAAAAGGCAGGGGGCGGAGATGAATAGGTGTAGCAGACAACTATTCATCTCCCTGCTGGATGGACTTGTTAGCCTGCAGTGAGAGAGAAACTTTTTGCCAGAGCTGCTGGTGCTCCTAATAAAGCAATCTTTGAGTTAAATACAGAGGATTTGTCGTATTTGGGGAGCTGGCTCAGAACAGAATAGGTAATCACATTCTCCCAGGAAAAAAAAACCAGACCATTGTTCCTGTGGATTTATTAAGTGATCCTTGTTGATAAACCTTGCTTGGGACTCCTTAGATTAAGGCCAAGGAATGGCATTGTTCAGCCAGGACCCGCGGCAAAAGAATTGCATCTCCTGCAGAATTATGCATTTCCAGCTTGATCAAATTTTCAAATGAAGCAGGTCGATGCGTTCAGAAGGATATGATTCTTTCCATTTAAAGTAATAACTGAACCTTATGAAGTGCTCTGTGACACACAAGGGAGGAGGAATGTGGTGAGGGAGAGAGAATTGGTGCACAGAGTTTACTCAACCTGTTGCAACAGCTCCCTCTACGGACCCTGAAGTAGAGTCTAGTATTTGCTGCGACCAACAGCATCTATTGCTGGGTGCCTTTCAGGTGTGGGGCTCATCCTTCCTAGCATTTCCCCTTTGGGGTGAGACATCTGGGGTTTGAAGTCAGGAGAACATCTGGAGCAGGTATCGATTAGGAACGGCCGACTCATGCTTGAGAAGAACAAAGCAGTGACAATGGGATATGTTCCTTCCTTTCCAATTATTCATAGCCAGTTTGGTCCAGGGGTTAAGGCACCAGTCTGGAAACTAGGAGACAGTGAGTTCTAGTTCTGTCTTACACATGAAAGTCACCTGGGTGACTTTAGGTCAATTACTAGGAAATAGGGAGTTCTAGTCCAGCCATAGAAAAAAGTGAGCTGGGTGACTTTGGGCCAATCACTAGGAGACAGTGAGTTCTAGTCCTGCCTTAGGCAGGAAAGTGGGCTGAGCCAACTACCAGGAGACCGTGAGTTCTAGACCCACCTTAGGCCTAAAAACCCAACTGGGTGACTTTGGGCCAATCCCTAGGAGTCTGTAAGTTCTAGACCCACCTTAGGCATGAAAGCCAGCTGGGTGACCTTGGCCCAATCACCAGGAGACAGTGAGTTCTAGTCCTGGCATGGGCAGGAAAGTGGGCTGGGTGACTTTGGGCTAATCACTAGGAGACAGTGAGTTCTAGTTCTGTATTACACATGAAAGTCACCTCAGTGACTTTTAGGTCAATTACCAGGAGACCATGAGTTCTAGTCCTGCCTTAGGCAGGAAAATGGGTTGGGTAACTTTGGGCCAATCACTAGGAGACAGTGAGTTCTAGTCCTGCCTTAGGCAGGAAAGTGGGTTGGGTAACTTTGGGCCAATCACTAGGAGACAATGAGTTCTAGTCCTGCCTTAGGCAGGAAAGTGGGCTGGGTGACTTTGGGCCAATCACTAGGAGACAGTGAGTTCTAGTCCTGGCATGGGCAGGAAAGTGGGCTGGGTGACTTTGGGCCAATCACTAGGAGACAGTGAGTACTAGTTCTGTATTACACATGAAAGTCACTTCGGTGACTTTTAGGTCAATTACCAGGAGACTGTGAGTTCTAGTCCTGCCTTAGGCAGAATAGTAGGCTGGGTGACTTTGACCCAGTTCTTCTTTTTACCTCCTTGAGTTTATAAAAAATAATAAAAGTCATGTATAAATAAAATAATTGGATTTATAGAGTTGTCCATCTCACATCGATTGCAAGACTTTCTTGCACAAGTGCAAATGAATTGTTACCCCCAACAAAATAATTCGTGGATTCTACCCCATCATGCAACCCGATGCAAATTAAGGTGCTTTACCACCCAGGGAACAAGCAACCTTTGGCTTCCTTGGGGTCAGAAATGATTATTTATTTTCTCCCCCATTTCCTTCAATCTTTTATTTACTTTTGCACGCCCAAAACCAAATCACCTCCAAGCCTATTTAGCTTCCTCCTTGATGTGCCTCCTCCCCCTCTTCTTCCTTCCTCCTTCCTCCTCCTCCTTTCCTTTTCTTTCTTCTGCCTCTTCCTCCTATTCCTCCTCCTCTTCTTCCCCCTCTTCTTCTTCCTCCCCCCCTCTTCTTTCCTCCTCCTCCTTCTCTTCTTCCTCCTTTTCTTTCTTTCTTCCTTCCTCCTCCTCCCCTCCTTTCTTCTTTCTCTTCTTCTTCTGCCTCCCCCTCCCCCCCTCCTCCTCCTCCTTCTTCCTCCTCCTCCTCCTCCTCCACTTCCTCTTCCTCTTCCTCTTTTTCTCTCAACCTGCTACCAAGCTCTCCCTCTCCCTCATTTGCTAAATTAAAAAGCTTTCAGCCTCGACTCGCTGCGCCGTGCAACTCCGCAGACGCGCGGCATGAAAACTCCGCAATCCGCAAGCTCGGGCAGCCAATCAGGGGCTGAGCTGTAAGCAGTCGCCTAGGCAACCGAACTCCGCAGCCCACCCACCCGCTCCAAGAGGCTAATGAAACAGAGGAGGAATTTAATGCGGAGCTTAAGGTGCGGATATTTTTATTTTTTTGCTCCCGCGCTTTTTTGCTTAAAAATAAATAAATGAAATCAAATGAAAACAGCAATCCAGGGAGAAGAAGCGCTTGCACAGCGCCTAAGGAAATCCTATGGTCCATACGGCAGCTCTCGGGCTCCCTCTCGTGGCCGGTTAGCAAAGCGTCCGAAAGAGACGCGCCTCGATCGGTCGGTCGCTTTCTAAGGCAAACCTGCGTTTTAAATCCTGGGTTTGAAGCGTGTTTAAGCTAATATTGCAAGCTCAGCCTTCGGAAAAATGGGATTTCTATTAGGAAAGATCCCGTTCCGCCTTCACTCGTCCGGTTTTTTTTTTTTTGCTCCTCGGGATTGCACAGGCGATTCTCGGAAGGAACGGAGGCATTTCCTTTTTAATTGTATGTTTGTAGAATGTGTTCGAAACATCCCCGGGATGTTAGAAATTGGTCAATTTTTGAAAACCATCTTACATCTCTCTCGCAGGAGGGTGCTGGATGATGTCATAAGCTAAACTATCAAATCCTAAAAACAGTATACAGAATTTTAAAATTTCAAAAAGCCAAGGAGGAATTTTAAAAAAAATTAGTGTGAAAGTAAGTTCCTTAGAAGGCAGAGGGAGGACTTTCGAGACACACTTTATTTTACTTCTATTGTATTATTTTTTTTATTTTTTTATTTTTATTTTATTATTTTATGTTTGAATGTATCAGAAGTGCAGTTTGGAAGTAGAATGGAATGGAATATAGGATAGAACAGGGAATTGGGGAATGGGGAATGGGGATAGGATAGGGTAAGGGGATTGGGGATAGAGTAGAGTAGAGAATAAAATAGAATAGAGAATAGAATAGAATAGAAAGAATAGAATAGAAATAGAATAGAATAGAATAGAATAGAGAATAGAATAGAATAGAATAGAATAGAGAATAGAATAGAGAATAGAAGAATGAATAGAATGAATAGAGATGAATAGAACAGAATAGAATGAATAGAATAGAATAGAGAATAGAATAGAATAGAATAAAAATAAAGAATAGAATAGAGAATAGAATAGAATTGAGTTGAATTGAATAGAGAATAAAATTGAATAGAATAGAGAATAGAATAGAATAGAACAGAACAGAACTGAATAGAATAGAGAATAGAACAGAACAGAACAGAATAGAATTGAATTGAATAGAATAGAATAGAGTTGGAAGAGACCTTTGAGATCTTCTAGTCCAAACCTCTCCTCAAGTATTTTCAACTGGGTTCAGTGGGATTTACTCCCAAGTTGGCATCAAGCAACTCTGCAAACAACCCATTTGCCAAATCACTCAGTCCCCTGTAGCTGTCAAAATAGGGGTAAAAAAAAACAATTTTCTTTCTCTTGTCAAAGCAGTTCTCAATTCGATGGGAAACTTTTTTGTTTTCAAAAAGAGTTTTTCGAAAGAGAAGTAGACTTTGTATCTCCTACAGTGGTGTTCTTATGTAATGAGGGGGAGTGCAACTGTTCTGTTTTTCATTCTGTAATATTTTCTCCGGCAGCCTGAACTTCACTCCATCCCGCTAAAATGCAAATGGAGTTTTCAGGCATGTGTAGAGAGTAGAATAGAAAAGTGGGCAGTTCTATCTGGGGGGAAGAAAGTTTTAATAGAATAACAGAGTTGGAAGGGACCTTGGAGGTCTTCTAGTCCAACCCCCTGCTCAGGCAGGAAACCCTACACCATTTCAGACAAATGGTTATCCAATCTCTTCTTAAAAACCTCCAGTGTTGGAGCATTCACAACTTCTGGTGGCAAGTCGTTCCACTGTTTAATTGTTCTCACTGTCAGGAAATTCCTCCTTAGTTCTAAGTTGCTTCTCTCCTTGATTAGTTTCTATCCATTATTTCTTATCCTGCCTTCTGGTGCTTTGGAGAATAGCTTGACCTCATCTTCTTTATGGCAGTCTCTCAAATATTGGAAGACTGCTATCATGTCACCCTAATCCTTCTTTAAGGAGATTTGAGTGGCACATTCAATGACATTGAGGGTCTGGCAATTTTACAATCGGATTCATGGATACTGGAGCCAGTGACCAAATATCAGCAGCGTTAAAGAAACCACAAAACTTGCGTTCATTGTTGTCTGTCTGCAATCAACCAGACCTCAAGAAATTGACAAAAAAAAAAAATCAAATAGCAGGAAAAAATTTCCTTAACCATATCTGGAGGCATTGAAAAAAAAGGAAAAAAAGAAAAGCTTTAATGCCTGGAATTGTTCTCCATTACAGTGAGAAATCCTTTAATTATGTTGTAAAGGTCTGATATTCCAGGGAAATGTCATTTCAAAATCAACTTCTAACAGTTAATTATCAGTGATATTTAACTTGTGGAAAAAAAAATTAAATATCACCTCATACCTCTGTGATCATTTTATTGCTTTTATAGACATTTCAATGTTTTTAATGGTTTCCAAGTAACAGTGAGGCAAAAAGAATGACCAAAAGTGAATTAAAATGAGTGGGATCTGACTATCTTACTTCTCCATCCTTTTAACATCCGGTTTGCCTGAATTGGTCCGAACCGGTAGAATCCCAAAGGCAAAGACAGGAATTCACCTGAGAGTTTACTTTTATGTAAGGTTACAGGCAGGGGTGGGATTCTACCAGTTTGCACCTATTTTCTAGAACCGGTTGTTAACAGTCTAAGCAGTTCGGAGAACCTGTTGTTAGAAGAAATTACTGGCCTAATCCTGTAAGGAAGGCAGGAAGGAAACATTCTGGTGTTGCTTACAGAAACTGCCTCTCCGTTAACCCTTATTACGTTCTTGGCAGGACTAGACTTCCTGTCTCAGGAACATCTCTGGAGTTTTTCCCCTCCTTTGCTGGTACTTTGCTTGTGTGGAGTGACCATTCAAAGTTACAATGGCACTGAAAAAGTGACTTATGACCATTTTTCACACTTACGACTGTTGCAGCATCCCCACAGTCATGAGAGGCCAGGCGAGGAGATGCGTGCCTCG
Source organism: Naja naja (assembly GCA_009733165.1). NCBI lineage: Eukaryota > Metazoa > Chordata > Lepidosauria > Squamata > Elapidae > Naja > Naja naja. Next base: position 46,562,646 of record CM019154.1, read on the forward strand.
ATGTGAGTGATATTGAGTTGGCCACACCCAGCCAATAACATGACCACCAAGCCATGTCCACCCAGTCACATGACCACCAAGCCATGCCCATCACCTAAGCCATGCCCACAGAACTGGTTGTTAAAAATTTGAATCCCACCCCTGGTTACAGGTGGAACATTAAATCTGAGTACTTAAGAGACTGTTACCACCCCTGGAATGCTTCAAATCAGTGGAGAAAACCTAAAGAAGGTGGAGATTTTTCGGTATCTGGAATCCCACCTCCAAGGCAATGGTGACATCAATGGTGAGGTGCGAGGAATGTTGAATGCAGCCTGGATGCATTGGCGACAACTCACCAGTGTGCTATGTGACAGACGAATGCCAACCGGTTGTAAATCTAAGATTTACAAGATCTTCCCTGTTGCACTGTATAGCACCGAATGCTGGGCAGCAATAACACCATTCAACAACATTTTGGTGCGGCACCAATTATAGGGAAGATAAGAGAAGGTTGCTTCTGCTGGTTATGGACATATCCATATATCCACATATCCATGGACTGTGACCAAGACTGCCTGCCAACTAGAAGCCAATGGCCGGCAACTTCGCGAGCATCTAAAACAAAGATGGCAAGACACCATCAACAAAGATATGCAAGACTAGGAAAAAGAAGAAGGAGAAGGAGGAGGAGGAGGAGGAAGAGGAGGAAGAAGAGGAGAAGAAGAAAAGAAGAAGAAGAACAGGAGGAGGAAGAGGATGGAACATTACATTTCTCATGAGATTGATGCTGTTACCTTTCCACCAAAATGGTACCTATTTATCTACTCACGCATTTGCATGCTTTCAAACTGCTACGTGAGCAGGAGCTGGAGCAAGAACGGGACTCAACCCATCATGCAGAGTCGGTTCTCAAACCTGGCCTGCCAGCTTTCCAGCTTCTTTAACTGGTCAGCTATCTCACTCCCTCTTTTAACTAAGTGTTGTTTCCAAATCACAAGAAGTCACAATATTTTTCATTTTCTTTCAGGTCTGTGTGAAGATCCAGAGAGCGCCAGTTAAGAAGGACGGAGAAAAAAGTGGAACAGTTTAGGAGAAGACGTGTAAGGAATTTTGCATATATTTCACAAATCAAGACCGGTGTTTGCCAGAGATGTTTTAATTTGAATTTCTGTGCTGAGTGTAGGCTGGAGCAGATGGTCTTGTGGCTATTTCCGTCTTTTGGTTTCTGTGAGTTAATATATCGTTTAGATCTCAGCGATGGTGAAAACAAAAACTTTCCTTCATGGGGCAGAGAGTCATTAACATGGCAATCAGATTAAATGCAACAATATTCAGGCAGCCCTTGACTTACGACCGCAATTGAGCCCCAAATTTCTGTTGCTAAGTGAGACAGTTGTTAAGTGAGTTTTGCTCTGTCTTACAACTTTTCTCATCACGTTTGTTAAGTGAATCACGGCAGCTGTTAAATTAGTAACACGGTTGTTAAGCGAATCTGGATTCCCCATTGCTTCTCAGTAGGTCGCAAAAGATGAATCACGTGACTCCAGGGCACTGCAACCGTCATAAATATGAAGCAGTTGTCAAGCATCGAATCTAAATCACATGACCCCGTGGGATGCTGCAACGGTCGTAAGTGTGAAAAATGGTCATGTCACTTTTTTTCAGTGCAACTTGAAACTTGGAACGGTCACTAAATGAACTGTTGTAAGTCAAGGACTAGTGTTGTGGTTAGCTGGCAACAGGTGCGGACAGCTGAGGAGAGCGAGGACTCAGATGAGGGGCCAGGACCATTAGGGAGTGGACTGCTGCCTTCAGAGATTGTGGGGGCTGGCAGCAGCGATGAGGAGGTTCCCAAGAAGCCTGAGCCAAGTGTGCATGTGCACAGGATTGCTTGCAGGAAAGAGCAGCTGCAACAGCATGGGCGCTCAGGAGTAAGGCTGCAAGGTAATGGCCCCTCCTTCAGGAAGATAAAAGCCAGCTGTGAAGCGAATGTTCTTTGCAGGAAGCAAAGACCTTTTGAAACTCAGCCTCGTGGACATTACAATATTTGAAGTTGGTATTTGAAGACTCTTGTGTTGTGAAATATTCCTTATCTGTGATTCTTGACAGTCTCGCAGAGTTTTGGCAAGGTTTATGCTTGTCAAAGTTAATTAGTTTGCAGCAGCCTTTTAACCGGGGATTCGTAAGACTCATTAAAAGGTTTCTGTTCCCTTTGATTATTGTTTGTTTTCTTGGAAAAGGGTTTGGGTCAGAACAACTCCTTGTACTTTTTTACATTAGCTCTTCCTACCCATCATCCCAAACCCCATTAAGTTAGCAGCAATAGAAGTCGGACTTGCTGTGCTGGTGCAAGGCTGTGATTTAAGGTTGCTCTACTCACCATTCCATGGTTTTACTTTTAATTGGCTGCACAGACTCAAACATCACACAGGGACAAGCCAGCCTTTAAGTAAATATAAAACTGCTGGCACATTATTTTGATGCTCCTGACTGGCAAACTCTCATGCCACGAGCGTAGCTTATTAAAAATAGAATAAAAGAAACACCAATCTGGCTTGTTTAAAAAAAAATAAGAAGAAATCAATGGCTTTAAAAATCTTATTTTCTAAACTACCCTCAGGATGATCGAAGACGTAACAGTTCCTGACCTGACAACCATTTGTGCCATTCCACAAAGCTGAGGGGTGTGTGTGTGTGGGGGTGAAATCAATTTAGCACATGTGAACGCTGAAAAGAGGAGAGATAAAGAATGCATTTTTGCACATACTAAACCCGGAGAAATATAATATAATATTGACGTTCATATCTAAGCTGAGGCTAGAACTTCAAATGTCATCAAAGGTGCAATCAAATCTCAGGGAGTCATTCACAACAGATCGGTTTACATGTTTGTGTGCGTGCATGTACAGAGAAAGATTGTTTGTGTGTGTGTTTGATATTGTATATATTATATGGGAGAGCCCCTCTCCATGGGAAATGGCAGCCTTTTTTTGTTTTGCCAAGACTGACACACACAATTAAAAAGAACCCAATACACAAGCGTGAAGATGGCAGATGAGATTCTGCTGAACGTCGCTATAACTTTAAAAGCACAACTATTAAGACGTGGGAAAATACCCGAAGAAAACTAAATACCATACATATAAATACCCGCGAAAACATAAGAAAACATATGTGTGTGTGTGTGTGTGTGTGTGTGTATGTAGGTCTTGGTGTATTTGGGTCTTGTCCCATGTAAGATTGAGAATACCTTGGTGACGTTTCGATGAGATCCCACTCGCCATCTTCAGGCTGGTGTCTTCGGCTTTGTGCTTCTGCCAGCAAAGCGTGATCTGAGCTGCCTTCTCTCTATAAATACTGGAGGGGAGGTGTGGTGTGCTGGCTCTGCTGTAAGCGGGTTGGTTGGCTGTGTTTTTGGCTGTGTTGTCGCTTCTTGATTGGTTGATGGAATTGGTGTTTGCTGATTGGTTGGCTTTTTTGTAAGAGCCTGTGTGGCTGAGGTAGTGGCTGTGTGTCCTTCAGCCTTTTGTGTTTTAGCTACCTGGGTAGTGGGCTGTGTGATGACCTTCTGAGTATTATTATTATCTTCTCCCAGAAGAACGAAGCTGAAGACACCAGCCTGAAGATGACGGATGAGATTTCATCAACGCTTGCCAAGGTATTCTCAATCTTACATGGGACAAGACCCGAATACACCAAGACCTACATACATACATACATACATACATACATACATACATACATATATATATATGATTGAGCTTAGTTTTTGAGGAGGAAAATAAGGGGAAAATTGTGCTTCTGCCAACCAGCATCCATCAATATTCATCTGGCTAGCGTCCTGTCAGTGTGTGAGAGAGTTGAGGGCTCTTTGGAAAGTGAAACATGGAAACTGAAGCAATATTTGCTGTGTGAGTAAGAAGGAGACAGCAAGGAACCTGAGCGTGGCTTAGCTCAACTGTTCTGTACTAAAGCTGCTTGGTGCTGTGAAACTGAAACTGAAACTCCTCTCCTCTGCTTGTGTTTTGCATTTGGAACAGATTTCTTTTCAGGTGGGGAGGGGGAGTAGAACTCCTTAGCATCAGAGCGTGTTAATAATAATAATATAGGAAATACTAATGCTCTGATGAGCCCAAAATTGCTGTTGTTAAGTGAGGTATTTGTTAAGCGACTTTTGTTTACGACTTTTCTTGCCACCATTGTTAAGCGAATCACTGCAGTTGTTAAGTTAAGTAACACGGTTGTTAAGCGAATCTGGCTTCCCGCATTGACTTTGCTTGTAAGAAGGTCACAAAAGGGGATCACATGATCCATGGAACACAGCAGCGGTCATAAGTATAAACCAGTTGCCAAGTATCCGACCGTTGATCAGATGATCGTGAGGATTCTGCAAAGGTCGTAACTGTGAAAAATTGTCCTAAGTCACTTTTTTCCAGGCCGTTGTAACTTTGAACATTCACTAAATGAATGGTTGTAAGTCGAGGACTATCTGTATTTGTTGTTAGGCATTTTGTTTGAATAGTTTTAATATGGTTTTTAGGTTACAGGTAGTCCTTGACATATGATGACAACGGAGCCCAAAATTTCCATTTTCAGCACTCTTGACAACTGACAAGGGGCCCATTCCCAGGCTATTTTTGTACCTGCCCAACCAACAATCTTAGTAGCTGTGAAATTAAATATATTGTGATGACCTGGAGTGTAACACAAATGTAATAAAATCCAAAATGTAAATAAATGTCCTTTAATGCCTGCAACTTGGCCACACTGTTCAATAATTCTCAGTTGGAGATAAAACTTATTCAAAATAGTCTTCAAAAAAAAAAAAGCAATACAGCCCAAACTTAATAAGCAGATAAGAGGTGAAATAAAAAACTAAAACAAACTACAATGAAGGAATTTCCACAATGGACCAGGATAAGTAATTATCAGCTTCAAGGAGATAACAAGGAACAGTCTGTTAGAAGGACGCCAACCAAGATAACTTCAGACCAAAATAACATATGCTTTGCTTCTGGCAACACTGTGTTTTAACCGTCTCTCTTATATATTATTCTCCCTACCTGCAACCAATGAGGGGGATCATGGCCACTTCCTCTCTCATAAGCCAAGTTGCTTCCTTCTCCGTTCCTCCCTGCGTGTCCTAGGATGAAGAGGGGATGGGCCTGGTTCTTCCTCTGATTGCCCAGCTGGCCTCTGCCCTTCCCCAGCCTCCTCTACAACCTCTGGACCACACCTCCTCTCCCTGTCGGCTGTTCCTCCTCTCCCTCAGAGTCCAGCTCCACCAAGGGCATGACATATATTGACTTCATTCAGCTCCACTGACAAGCGAAGTCAACGGGGGAAGCCAGATTCGCTTAACAATCAAGTTACTCTTAACAACTGCCATGTTTCACTTAACAACGGTGGCAAGAAAGGTTGCTAAAATGAGGCAAAACTCACTTAGCAAATATCTCGCTTAGCAACAGAAATTTTTGGCTCAGTTGTGGCCTTGGGCCTGCATAAACATTTTGCTGAGTGACTTCCTTTCTTCCCCAGAACTAATTCCTAATTCGGAATCAATCCGAATCTAAATCTTCCATTTCCTCTAATATTCTTCTATCCTCCCCTCACAAACAAACCTTATTAACGTCCCGTGTTTGCTTTTTCTGGAAGCATCAGTAGGATTGCAACCCTAGTTCTGAGCGATGGAAGGAGGTCGGACTAGATGACCTCCAGAGGGCCTTTCCTACCGATCCAGAGGAGGATTCTAATGGAAAGGGAAAAAAATAATAATAATTAGTCTTTAGAGTCTTAATGCTGCCAAAGTAGAAGTCACCCTAAGTGCAGGCCTCGTTAGACCTCTATATGGATGTTGCTTAGCAACAGGTTGGGAGGGAGCCATCTTAGTTTGGTTTCTGAGGAACGCTGTGTTGAGTTTGTGCCTTCGATTGTGCATCCTTATCTCAAGATCTTCCAAAGATTGTTAGACATTTCCACCACCCCCTTCCTCTCATTTTGTCGAGCCTGCTTTAAAATCAAAAGTGAATAATACTTTGTGTTATGTATGCAGGTTTGAATGTCATTGGTTAGTTTGAACTGTTCTTGTAAAATGTCAGAAATGATTGGTTTAAAAAGTGCGGGAAAATCCTGCACTCTGATTGGCTGGCAACTGCGGCTGCTGGCTATAAGTAGCAGCCGCAGCCCAGCCAAATCGGGTCTGTTATGAGCTGTAGTCACTAATAAACTCTTCACTGAAGCACTCCGCATCTGACTCTTCATGCAAACTTAACACTTTGCTTTTAATTTTTTGAATCCAATCTCTTATTTGGGTTTCAAAGTCTTCTCAAAGCAAACCATCCATGCAAACCAAATGTGCTTGGTGGAAGAATACAGAATTAACAAGAGTTGGAAGGGACCTTGGAGGTCTTCTAGCCCAACCCCCTGCTGAAGCAGGAAACCTTGTACCATTCTGGACAAATGGCTGTCCAATCTTTTCTTTAAAACCTCTAGTGATGGAGCGCCCACAATAAGGTTTGGTGGATTTAAATAGGAGCATTTTTTTTCCCATTTGTGTCCTGGAGTTCACCATTTATTTGACAGGCTGTTCTGGTCTGGGAGGCTAAATCTGTCTTCACGCCAGTCTAATGGGTACATCAAGGCTTAAAGATGAAGGTCTAATGGGTACATCAAGGCTTAAAGATGAAGGAGAGAGAGAGAGAGAGAGAAGAAGAAAAAGAGAAACATATAGAGAAACAGAGAAACAGAAGAGAAAGAGAGATGAGAGGAGAGAAACGATGAGCTTTTAAGAAGATAAGGAGGAGAGAAACAAAACTGATCATAAGAGGAGAGGAGAAGAGAAGAAATAAAAGGAAGAGATAAAGTTGATGGAAAAGAAGAATAAGAAAACAAAGGATAATGACATATTGAATATGAAAGGTTATTAAGTTGTTGTTAAGGGATTGTTTGGAATAGGGAAGAAAAGAGGGAGCAAGTTTGGTTGTTGAAACCAAATAATGTTGAGAAACAAGAATAAAACATGATAGAAAACGAGAAAATATAAAACAGAAGATAGATTGAAAACGAGTATTATTGCTTTTGTTAATGATGATGAGATATATATAATAGTCGAAGATTATTATAGATGAGAAAAAGGGAAAAGGGGAAAAGAAGAAAAAGAGAGAAGGAAAGAGGGAGAAAAAAGAAAAAAGAAGAAGAAAGGAAGAGAAATGGAAAGGGAGAAAGAAAGAGAGAAGGAGAGAGAGGAGAGAGGGAGGGGGAGAGAGAAAAGGAACAAGAGAGAGGAGAGAAAGAAGAGGGAGAAATGGATCATACTATATCTTCAAATGACAACAAATCCCATCTCCTTGTGGCTTCTCATCCTGGAGGGACTTCTGAGGTTGGCTGAACTCTCTAATAATGAAATTTTACATCCACGACTAATGAACAAATAGCTATTTTTGCAAGAGCTCCCAAAGCAGTGGATGGCACCCCTCCTTGGCTACTTCGAAGAAAGTTTCTGGCTTCCTTTAGGGGCCTCATTATTTTGTGCAGGGCTTCGCCCATAAATCAAATCCACCCCTAAAAAGACATTTAGGGAGAGATGAAGCAGCGTAAGTCGTGGCTCAAAAGAGCTCATTGGGCTCCGGAGCCACAGTCGGCAAAAAAATCCATGTGAACTCTTTCATACGTTATCCCCAAGCATCAGCCGAGATGCCTCGTTTGAATATTAATGACGTGCCAATATTAATTACACCTGGGCAATTGTATGCTAGCATTAAAATGTCACGGCTGGAAATCAGCTTCTGGCCAACGTATTTATTTTTTGAATTGCTACGATTACTTTAAAGGAAAGGGTGGTGCTTTGGTGGTGAAACTATGGTACATTAAGAGCAATGGATGGAAACTAGTCAAGGAGAGAAACAACCTAAAACTAAAGAGACCTCAAACTAAGGAGAAATTTCCTCACAGGGAGAACAATAATCAGTGGAATGACTTGCCTCCAGAAGTTTTAACCTTTGACATACAAGACAACATTCATTAGAGAGAGAAAAACACCAGATTATCATCTTCGTTGGGAAAATTTGAAAAGAAGAATCCTAAGTAAGTAAATCCAACCATTATTTGTGAGGGGCTGCCACAAAGTAGAGGGGTACAAAGCACCAGAAGGCAAGAGATGAAGAAATGGATGGAAACTAACCAAGGAGAGAGGCAACCTAGAACTCAGGAGAAATTTCCTGACAGTGAGAACAATTAATCAGTGGAACAACTTGTCTCCAGAGGTTGTGAATGCTCCAACACTGGAGGTTTTAAAGAAGAGATTGGACAACCAGTTGTCTGAAGTGGTGTAGGGTTTCTCTCCCTGCCTAAGCAGGGGGTTGGACTAGAAGACCTCCAAGGTCCCTTTCAACTCTGTTGCTCTATTTCTTCCATTTCTTAACGTTTCTGCCACGTTCAGCAAAGTTTTCCTCCAGGAAGGAAGCATCACTTGACACTTTCAAGAAGAGATTGGACTGCCATTTGTCAGAAATGGTGTAGGGTCCTCCGCTTGGGCGAGGGGGTTGGATTAGATGACCTACAAGGTCCCTTCCAACTCTCATTATCTGCATCTGTATCCCAGGAACACATTCCCTGCAGGGTCTTGTTGGGGAGAGCCGAATATATAGCCGTCTTGAATGAAATGCTAGTTAGGCTGAAGGAAGGAACGGGTTTAAAATACTAGCTCATTACGCCAATCAATCTGATTCACGCACCTTGAATGAGGCATTCAGCTCGGATCACTTCATCTTCAAAAATATCAGCCTCAGGAATAGAAGAAGGTCCTGCGAAGGGCACCGAGGAATGATTACCGACATGAGGTTGTTTCCATCAATGAGAGATTAAATAGGTGATGATTGATTATTTAACTCAAAAAGAAGACTTAACAAGGAAGATGATGGCAAAGGGTATATCCAGCAATTAATGGTGCAGGCAAGGTCATTGTCTTCCTTAATTCTAGGCCTCTCTCTCTCTCTCTCTCCCTCTCTCTCCTCTGTGTGTGTGTGTGTGTGTGTGTGACAGAGAGAAAGAGTGAGAGGGAGGGGGGGGGAGGGAGGGAGAGGGAACAAGAAAGAAAGAGAAATGGAAAGGAAGAGAGGGGGAGGGAGAAAGAGAAGGAACAAGAGAGAGAGAATGAGAGAGAGGGAGAGAGAGAGAGAGAATGGATCTGGGGTTATGTGAGGATTTTTAAAAGCCAAGTTATTACAGACTACTGAACATTTTGATATTATGCAACTCTTCCAAAATGCAGCATTTTTTTTTTCTTTTAGGAAAAAATAACAATCAAATAGCAAAGAATAAATAGAATTGTGGGAATGTCCTATAGAACGTAGAATAACGGCGTTGGAAAGGACCTTGGAGGGGGGTCTTCTATCCCACCCCCTGTTCAAGTAGGAGGTCCTATTGTCAGCCCTGGAAGCCATGTTTTACTTGGAAGCTTTGAGGCTGCCACATTTAGTGCCTGGGAAAATGGGAGAGGGGATTTCATAGAGAGGTGGAAGATCAGACACAACAACATTCTTTCTCAGAGAGTCAAGGACATGTTGCCCTGCACCTGGAGAGGAGGGACTGGGAGGATGTCTCCAGTTGGGACGAATATTTGATTGGGCCATGTGATGGACTGGTGGGTGCCGAGGATGGGTTTTAAATTTTCAGTGGGAAAGGAAAACCCGGAACTCTCCGATTCGGGTTTTCCCAGATAGGCCAATGTGACTTCTTTAATAAATTCTTACTTGGGTGAACTTTGTTTCTGAGTGCTGAATGGAAATGGAGAGTTTCATTGGAATGCTGACATCTATGCCATTTCAGACAAAATCACAAATAACCCTAAAGGATAACAGTGTTAGAATCATGCAAATGCTGCCCTGACTTTGCTGCCCACATGTATGAATGGTTGTGTTTGCAGAACGAAGTTGTCATGCATCATTTGTCACCCCAAACTCTCCAGAACTAAACCATGTTGCACCTCTATCACATGTATCAAATCTTTTTTTTTTTTGGATCCTGGTTATAGAATAACAGAGTTGGAAGGAGCCTTGGAGGTCTTCTAGTCCAGCTAAGACTCCAACATGCCTCTCGCAGTTACTACTGTTGAACCAGGTACCACCTACACTAGGGGTCCCCAATCTCCCCAGGCCATGGCCTATTCAGAACCAGGCTACGCAAGTGGCAGGGGAGTGTGTATGCGCAGCTCCATTTGCAGGAGTGGCCGGCACTTGCCTGCATGCCCATCGCTCCCTCAAATGGAGTTGTGTATGTGAGTCCACCTGCCACTCACAGTGGAACCACTTCCTATCTCCCTCCCCACCAGTCTGCAAAGCTGGAAAGGTTGGAGACCACTGACCTATACTCAGGAGTGGGCTGCTGGGGGCTCGCACGGGCTCAGGAGAGCCCCTAGCTAAAACTCTGCGGGGCATGGAGAGCCCCCAATAACCTCAGAAAGACAAGCAGCAAGGGAAAGCTCTTAATAGGCTTAATTGAACTTCTGGGCATTCAGCCAAGAGCATTTCATACCTCATAAAATTGTTGCAAGCTAGATAAACAATCCACTCAGCACTTGCGAGGGAGAGCCATTGAGAAAACCAGATAACATAGCCACTAGCCTCCAAGGGGATTAATTCCCAAATAATAAGACTCCCATAACTCACCAGAAACTCCACTAAGACTCCAAGATCCCTCTCACAGTCACTGCTATTAAGCCTGGTTTCACCCAGTCTTTTATTTAAGTATTAAATGCACGAAATAATAAACAACTTTTTGGTATATATATATATATATATTAGGTAATTAAGGGCAAAGAAGAGATGATGAGTTGGCCACACCCACCCAGTCACATGCCCACCCAGCCATGCCAACCCAGCCAGTCATTAGGGCAGAGAGCCCCTTGCTAAAAAAATTTGAACCCCATCCCTGCCTATACTGTACCTGTGCTTTTGATGCATTTCCTCTTGTCTTATTCCCATTATCTCAGAACCAATGTACCATATCTTTCAAAAAATCCTGAAGCCCCGGGGAACTACCAGAGGACTGGAAAAGAGCTGATGATTTGCTAGAACATCCTTGATTTGTCTTTGTTTCATTGGCGGCCTTCTCGCAGGAAGGAAAAAGGCCCCTTTTGTGGGTGAGAGACCCCAACACGCCCTTCAAGATCATTATTCTTTGGGCAGTGGCCATATTTGAGCAGGATTGCTTATGTTTACTTCATCAAATCCACAACCCGTCTCTGATTTGACTGGGACTAAAGCTCTCCGTCTTCCTGTAACAGCTGTTACCCTTTTGCCCAAAATCTCATTGCGCTGGACGTGTCCAGATTCCCTGGACTTAAACTTGGATGCTGGTGACCTCGGGGAAACAAGCCATGTTATTGTCTTGGCAACCATAGGAATGTTGCTTGCCATGGCCTGGTTCTGTTCCTTGGTTTGTGTGTTTGTTTGTAATGACTTCTCAATGGAGCCAACCTCCTCAAGGTTTTCTGGTGTTCTTCCAATGTGTATTAATTAGCTGTGACTCTGCTTAACTTCCCTGAGAAATGAAGACGAGAAACAAGAAGCAGTTGTTCCCAAACCAGACAGACTTTTGATTTATCGATTTACCAATTTGTGGATTGATTGATGTAATCTATGATTTTTAAAAATCCTATCTTTATTATTTTTGTAAATAACTCAGGAAATATGCCTAATATTCTTTTCTTCTGCTATTTTTTCCTCACAATAACAACCCTGTCAAGATGAGTTGGGCTGAAAAACAGTGACTGGCCCTAAGTCATCTTTCAGGCCTAAGGTGGGACTAGAACTCACGGCCTCCTGGTAATTCGTTCAAAGTCACCCAGTTGGGTTTCATGCCTAAGAAAGGACTACAACTCAGAGTCTCCTGGTGATTGGCCCAAAGTCACCCAGCTGGCTGTCAGGCCTAAGGAGGACTAGAACTCACTGTCTCCTAGTGATTGGGCCAAGGTCACCTAGCCGACTTTCATGACTAAGGTGGGGCTAGAACTCACAGTCTCCTGGTGATTGGCCTAAAGTCACCCAGCTGGCTTTCATGCCTAAGGTCGGTCTAGAACTTACAGACTCCTAGGGATTGGCCCAAAGTCACCCAGTTGGGTTTTAGGCCTAAGGTGGGTCTAGAACTCACAGTCTCCTGGTAGTCGGCTTAAAGTCACCCAGCTGGCTTTCTAAACTAAGGTGGGACTAGAACTTCCTTTCACTTGGTGATTGGTCCAAAGTCATTCAGCTAGCTTTTATGCCTAAACCAGAACTAGAACTCAGAGTCTCCTGGTTTTTAGTTTGGGTACATTAATTACTAGACCAAGCTGGCTCGATGTTAGTTTGGGGAGTCTCCTGCTTGGGCAGGGGGTTGGGCTAGATGACCTACAAGGTCCCTTACAACTCTGTTAATCTAAAAGTGATCCAATCTGGTCTCCTTCAATCTCCAGGCCATAATGAGAACTTTCAAATGTTCATTGACCCCAAAGTCAGAAGAAAAAGTTCTGGAATTGAAACTCTAGAGCATGAAACATAAACAGGCTTTTATTACTGTGCACCGGGTTCTGCTATGGGAACATAGGCTCCCCATATACATCACTGTTTTTGCAATAAACAGCTAACCCCATCATTCTGGGTCTTTGAGTTTCTGATGTAAGCAAGTTCTTGAATAAGGAGCAAAGTGGAGATTTATTGCTCTGTCTGGCATGAAGACTGGCTAATTATTTTTAGATCAGCCAAGGTTGCAGAGGGCTGTCATTAGCTGTAGTATAATTTGAAAACTAGATGTGTGTACTTATATACAAGTATACACCTCTGAGAATGAACACATCTAATATATTTTTGTGAAATGAACCTGCGCTGAAAAAATTGGGATGATTATATTCCTGTTCACTGCAAGTTTTAAGTGTATTGAACAAGTTCTTTCTTTCCTGTTTTTAATTCATTTATTTGTTATTGTTCTTTTAAAAAAAAGAACAGTTGTCCTGCAGCACCCTTAATCGGATTTTCATATTGTTTCAAGTGGATTTTATCTTAAACTTGTGAGTCTGGTTGTGTCTGAGTTGTTTGTTTGAGTGTATGTGTAATCATAAGCTTTTCACCAGTTGAATTTCTACAAGGTCAAACCAGGAAGGAAGGAAGGAAGGAAGGAAGGAAGGAAGGAAGGAAGGAAGGAAGGAAGGAAGGAAGGAAGGAAGGAAGAAAAGGAAGGAAGGAAGGAAGGGGAGGAAAGGAAGGAAGGAAAAGGATAGCTAGAAAAAGGGTGAGATTCAAAACAGCTTCGTATAAAAATCACATTAAAATGAAATGTGTAACCTAAAAGATTTGATACAAGCAGATTATAAGGAAAAGGGCAATTGTTATTATTGTTCTTAGAATTGAAATATGGAGTGAAAAAAAACCCATCACCACTGCCTTACAAAATTCTAGACTTTCTTTGAAAAAACCTGAAAGCCAGTGGCATTAAACTAATTAAGATTACCACAAAACTGAAAACCAAATTTCATTTATTTGTTCCACGATCTCTCTCTCCCTCCCTCCTTCCCTCTCTCTCTGTCCCTCTCTCTCTCTCATTCTCCCATTCTCTCTCCCACTCCGCAGCATAAGATTTGGGTGCAAAAGCTTAGTAAATTGCCTTTCTTCCCAGGAAGACAATTAAAACAGTAATAGGTATTCAAAAATTTCAGAAATTAAATCAGAAACTAAATAGCATTTTCATTATCGTTCACATTAAGGATTTGATTATTATTCAAATTAGCCCGCACGCTATTTCCATCTTTCTCTCCCCTCCCTTCTCACACTTGAAGCCACTTTTGATTGAATTCTGACATCTGAGAGAATACATTTCGAGACGTGGAACAAAGAAAAATAGAGTAACGCTGAACGCTGCCAAGAAATCAGCATGAATATGCCAATAAGCGAGAGAGAAGAAGGGAGGAAGAGAGAAGAGAAGGCATGTGTATATTAGTTGCCCCCAAAATGCAAAGCTAGTACAGCTAGTCCTCGACTTAATGACCAAAATTCAGCCCAATATTTCTGTTGCTAAGCGAGATAGTTGTTAAGTGAGTTTTGCCCCATTTTACAACCTTTCTCACCATAGTTGTTAAGTGAATCAATGCAGTTCTTAAATTAGTCACGCGGTTGTTAAGTGAAACCTGGCTTCCCCAATCACTCTGCTTGTCAGAACGTCGCAAAAGGAGATCCCATGACCCCAGGACACTGCAACCGTGATAAATATGAGACAGTTGGCAGGCATCTCAGTTTTGATCACGTGACCGTGGTGACGATTTAACTGCTGTAAGTGTGAAAATTGCTGTTGAATGCTGTTCTAATTTCAGTCACCGAATGAATGGTTGCAAGTAGACCACGGTTACGGAAGCCTATGCTTATTTTGCGAACTGTCTTCTCCTAGGCCCAGTCCTGGCTTGTCCTTAATCACAGTGCTACAATACCTTGATAATTGCAGTTTTCCTCTTGTCCCACAATATGACCCTTATCTTGTGCCCAGTCAGTGACATTGAGACTTTGGAAAAAGAGCAATGAAGATGATTAAGGGCATGGAGACTAGAACATATGAAGAACGGTTGCAGGAACTGGATATGGCTAGTCTAGAGAAAATTAGGACTAGCGGGTGACATGACAGCAGCATTCCAGTATTTGAGGGGCTGCCACAAAGAAGAGGGAGTCAATTTCAGAGGTGGGTATTCAGCAGGTTCTGACCAGTTCTGGAGAACTGGTAGCAGAAATTTTGAGTAGTTTGGAGAACTGGCCAATATTACCTCTGACTGGCCCTGCCTCCATCTATTCTCTGCCTCCTGAGTCCCAGCTGATCGGCTGGGTCTTCTTTGGTTGCCCTGCACAGGAGACCGGAGCTGGAAAGCAGGTTAGTGAGGTGGGGAGGGAATGTGGACTTTGCAGTATCCTTCCCCTGCCACGCCCACCAAGCCACACCACGCCCACTAAGCCACACCCACAGAACTGGTAGTAAAAATATTTGAATCCCACCATGGTCAATTTATTTTCCAAAGCACCAGAGAGAAGGACAAGAAACAACAGATGGAAACTCATCAAGGAGAGAAGCAACCTACAACTAAGGAGGAATTTCCTGACAGTGAGGACAATTAAGCAGTGGAACAATTTGCTTTCAGAAGTTGTGGGTGCTCCATCACTGGAGGTTTTTAAGAAGAGACTGGACAACCATTTGACTGAAATGGTATAGGGTTTCCTGCTTAAGCACGGGGTTGGACTGGAAGACCTCCAAGGTCCCTTACAGCTCTCTTCTGATTAAAGAGGCTTAAGTTATCGTGACTCAACTGATAGGAATGTAGCATTGTGTCCCTCATTCTCACACTGCCCACAGACAACCTTAAAGCGTGTTCTTTTCTGCTAATCGATCCACTATGCTGGAGGGAAAGCTAGGTGGTCAAGCATGGCTGTGATCTAGAAGGATTTGCAAGGGCTGAGTTAAAAAAAGATGGCAGCCAAGCCTGCACGATCAAAGCCCACTCTTCTTTTATTTTTTAATTTAATGTATTCCACAGTGACTCACAAAGAAGAGGCGGTCAACCTATTCTGCAAAGCACCTGAAGGAGGGACAAGAAGCAACAGGTGGAAACTAGCCAGGGAGAGAAGCCACCTAGAACTAAGGAGAAATTTCTTCACAGTGAGAACAGTTAATCAACGGAACAGCCTGTGGGTGCTCCATCACTGGAAGTTTTCGATAAGAGATTGGACAACCGTTTGTCTCAAATGGTATAGGGTTTCCTCCAAGGTCCCTTCCAACCAGTGGTGGGATTCAATTTTTTTCTACTACTGGCTTGGTGGGTGTGGCAGGGGAAGGATACTGTAAAATCTCCAGTCAGAGGTGGGATTTGCTGGTTCTTCAAACTACGCAAAACTTCCACTACCGATTCTCCAGAAGTGGTCAGAACCTGCTGAATCCCACCTCTGCTTCCAACTCTTCTTATTTTCTGTTTTTGCATTTTGTGATCTTCTCCAGTTCTTTCCCTTCTATTCTACTGTTTCCAGGTACTGCCACTTCCACCATCCAGACTTTTTTGTCTTTCTTATCGACAGTTGTTAAGTCCGGGGTGTTATGTCTCCATATTATGCTTGTCTGTTTGAAGTCTAAAGTCCCAGAGCATTTTGACTTCAACTTTTTTTTATTACTTTTTTCTATTTTATAGTACCACCAGTTCTTGCTTGCGGCTAAGTAGAAATGGTTTACTCCCAGATTTGTCTTAAATCAAAAACTCAGCTCTCGAATTTCGACTTTGAATCCAATAGGGTCTAATTCACCTGGGATCAATGATCAAATGCTTATCACCATCTTCTCTGGGATAAATGTAATAATAATAATGTAAGGAGACTATAACATACGATGAATGGTTGCAGGAACTGGGCCTGGCTAGTCTAGGGAAGAGAAGGACCAGGGGAGACAGGATAGCAGTCTTCCAATATTTGAGGGGCTGCCACAGAGAGGAGGGGGTCAAGCTGTCTTCCAAAGCACCTGAAGGCCAGACAAGGAATAATGGATGGAAACTGAACAAGGAGAGATTCAACCTGGAAATAAGGATAAATTTTCCGACAGTGAGAACAATCAACCCATGGAACAGAAGTTGCCTTTGGAAGTTGTGGGAGCTTCATCACTTGAGACTTTCAAGAAGAGACTGGACTGCCATTTGTCAGAAATGGTGTAGGGTCTGCTGCGTGGACAGGGGGTTGCACGGGATGACCTGCAAGGTCCCTTCCAACTCTGTTCATCTGTTAAGGGGTGGTAGCAGTGATCAAAAAAATGGAAGCAAAAATGTTTTTTTAGATTACTTAAACTTCGCTTAATGAGACCTGCAAAGCCCAAAGCATCTGAGTCCTGTTTGCTCTTTGTACTTTGGAGGGGAAAAAATAAACCATGATCCAAAATCAGCTAAAATCGAGCAGCTTGGACTTATGTTGCTATGGAGACAGAACTTGAAGGCCCGGGGGACCAGAAGGGGAAAGGAACACACGTGTTCTTGTATTTGTGTCCACCTTGTCTCTCTACAAGGGTTGTGGACATTTGGAGTGACAAGAATGGGAGAAAGGAAGAACAAAAATGCCAGGTAGTTATCATCATTAAGGGGTTCCAAATGTTATAATTGGTAAGCAATTAGTTCCAAGAGCATTTTATATCTGTCATTTTTTATTTATTTATTAATTTGACTTGTATGCTGCCCCTCTCCCGAACGGACTCGGAGCGGGTCACAATTAAAACCAATACAATAAATTAATTACCTAAAATAGAATTAAACCAACAAGCCAAATTACTAAAACAAATTGTAAAACAAATCCCCCCCCAAGAGGAGTCAGCACAGTGCAGCCTGCTCAAATAACCAGGTTTTCAAGTCGTGGCGGAAGGTGCGGAGGTCAGGGGCCAGGCGGAGCCCCAGAGGTAGTTGATTCCATAGGGCGGGAACCGCCACAGAATAGGCCCTCCCCTGCGTCACCGCCAAACGACATTGAGTCGCAGACGGCATGCCGAAGAGTCCCTGCCTGTGCGTTCGTACCGGGCGGTTGGTATTCGATGCCGGCAATAGACGTTCCCGCAGATAGTCCGGACCCATGTCTCGTAGGACTTTGAATGTCAATACCAAAACCTTGAATCTCATTCGGAGGGCAACCGGGAACCAATGCAGGCCACGCAGGAGGGGCGTAACATGGGAGAACCGGGAAACTCCCATCACAACCCGCGTGGCAGCATTCTGCACCAATTGAAGCCTCCAGATGGTATGCAAGGGCAGTCCTAGATAGAGAGCGTTGCAGTAGTCGAGCGGGTGACAAGTGCCTGAGTGACTGTGCACTGGGCATCTCAGTCCAGATATGGGCGTAACTGGCGAACCAGCCGGACCTGGGCAAAGGCCCCCCTGGCCACGGCTCCCACCTGCTCCTCCAACCTGAGCCGTGAGTCCAGGAGGACCCCCAGATTTTGTGCCCTGTCCAGGGGGGCAACACCTCTCCCCCCATGACCAAAGATGGAATCTCCTGACTGGGCCGAGATGTCTGTATGCACAGCCACTCTGTCTTAGCCGGATTGAGCCGAAGCATGTTACTGTCCATCCAGATCCATACCACATCCAAACAGCAGGACATCACGGAGAGGACATCACTGATGTGGCCTGGGGTGGAGATGTATAACTGTGCATCATCAGTGTACTGATGATACTTCACCCCAAAGCCGTGGATGATCTTGCCCTTCTTTTGAAGATATTTATGTTTAAAAGTCTCTCCGCAGCTGCCTGAAAACAGTGGTTGACTACTATTAGTTAAGTAGTCCTTCACTTAAACAGTTCTCTTAGTGACCATTTACAATGGCACTGAAAAAGTGACTTATGACCATTTTTCACACTTACCACCGTTGCAGCATCCCCATGTGATCAAAATTCCAACTCTGGAACCTGGCTCATATTTATGACAGTTGCATCCTTGGGGTCACATGACCCCCTTTGCTGTTGTGGCCTGCCAGCGGCTAATGGAACTGGCAACAGAGTGAGGAGGTTGGGGTGGAACAAGGGCCAATCCTGGAGACTGAGGAAAGCTCAGACGAGGGCTCTGCATCAGAGGCAGAGATGGGGCCAGGGCCATCTGACATTTATCAGCTACCTTCGGAGTCAGACATCAGTAAGGTAGAAGAACAGCTGGAGCCTGTTCCCAGTGTGAGCATGTGCAGAGCTGCCAGGAGAAGGAAACAGCTAAGGAACAAGGGTCAATGTGGGAGTAAAGCCACAGGTGGATGATGAATGGCCACTCCCATAGGGATTAAAAGAGGAGCAAAAGGAGAGGGGGATTTTGCAGGAAACAATTCGTTCATTACAGCAGTGTGAAGATCTGTCTGTGCATCTCAGAGACTCTGTGCTGAGCCCTTCCTTGTCAGCACTGCATTTGAAAATATGTACTTGGCAGCTCTCCAGGGTAGATAAGGTCTGTGCTCCTAATTAGACCTTTGAAAGACTGTTTGCCAGGCCGTTGTCTGAATGTGAATGCAAGAAATTCACCTTCATTTAATAAAAAGGGTTTTGCCGGGACAAAAAGTCTGCTTAGTGCTTTTTGGGGAACCCTAGGTCAGAACATTTGCGACCTTCTGACAAGCAAAGTCAATGGGGAAGCTAGATTGACTTAACAACCGTGTCACCAACGTAACAATTGCGGCGATTCGTTTAACAACTGCAGCAAGTAAGGTCGTAAAACAGTCTCAAAACTCGCTGAACAACTGTCTCATTTAGCAACAGAAATTTGGGACTCAGTTGTGGACGTACATCGAGGGACCCCTGGGCTGAGTTCCCGGGATGTGATTCCCGCTTTTAAAAATGGAAACTGAGAAATAGTTGAACAGTGTTAAATGTATTGAGATATCTGAGTTTTTGAACTAAATTGAGATTTGTGTGGGGTGGGATGGGGGGTGAAGAATGGGGAGGAAGAATAAATGTATGTACATTATATAAATCTGGATTTAACAGACAGTTGGCTTTCTCAGACACCCCTGCCTCCCAAATGGTACATAAAACTGAGCTTTTGCTGGAAATAACTATGTTCAACCAAAATGCCAGTGTGTGGCTTTTACCACGAATGAGCACTTGCTTCCCACAAAGTAAAAAGACAGTGGCTGAGTTCCTGCAATCATTCGACAGCACCCAGTATTCTGCTTCATTTTAACTTACTCTACTCTGTTGCACAAATCCAGCCAAAATCTCTTTCCCCCACCTCTCTTTCTCTTTTGGGAACTCAGAAGAGGGTCTTCCACCCTGCAGAAGATGCAAAGAAAGGGGGGGATCCTTGGAACATCCTTGCCAGGAAGGCCCCTTCCACTGTTTGGAGAAAGGGAGGGAGGGAAGGAAGGAA
>CM019154.1:46583495-46601957 GCA_009733165.1 Naja naja
CTACCAAGCCATGCCCACAGAACCGGTAGTAAAAAATTGAATCCCACCAGTGGACAAATTCCTTTGTGTCCAGCCACATTTGGCCAATAAATAATTCTGTTCTATTATAGCTGTCCCACTGCTTAATTGTCCTCACTGTTAGGAAATTTCTCCTCAATTCAATAGCTTCAATAGAAGTTATTTTCGCTGGCAGAGGCACCACAGGCTGGTCTTTCATTGTTTCCAGGGCAGCTCCATGGGCCAGATCTAAGCACCCTGTGGGCTGGATTTGGCCCCCAGGCCTTGAGTTTGGCACCTGCATTAAATCTTCAGGATCCTCTATCCAAGCAGTTGGGGATACTAACCAATGTGGCTTTCATCCCATGGCCAAGATCTAAATAACCTAAATCTTTCAGAGGCCTCTGGCTTAACTATTGTCTCAATAGAAATAGGTGTTAGGATTCTGGCGATTGCCCTAATTAAATCATAAGCCTTGAGCCAAGCTTCAAAAACTTCAAAAGATTTATTAGGAGCGACATGCGGCGACCTGTATGAAGCTGACTCTGAGACATGTAATTTACAATCACCTATAACCCTGTTTTTCCCCACCCCTTGGGTGTATAATAATTCAGATTCACCAATGAAACACATTCACGGGCTGGGTGTGTCATCAATCACATTCTCCAATAAAGGATTTTCACGGGCAGAATACCCGGTTGCCTAAGTCACAATCTTTGTGAGATAAGCTTGGAATGTGCTTCTGATTTTTTTTTTTTGCCGTATGCTCCTTCAGGTTTCTGCCCCTCCTCTTTCCCATGGCAACTTGGAAACAGGCATAGGAATGTTTTACAAGTTGACAATAGGACATTCTTGTGATCTGTTAGCTGCAGACTAGACAATCAGCCCACAGAATGAACAAGGGTATGGGAAGCATTTCAGAAGAGACCCTCCCTAGTTTTGCAGAGGGTAAAGGAAGAGGGGGAGAAATAACAGAATAATGGAATAACCAAATCACAGAGTTGGAAGGGACTTTGGGGGTCTTCTAGTTGAGCCCCCTGCTTAAGCAGAGGACCCAATATCATTTCAGACAAATGTTTAGTCTTGCATATAGTACACTTCAAAATAAAGATACGGCTAGTGTTCCTGGTTGTTTTTGCTTGGACTACCTCTCAAGATTAGCAGACAGACTTTTGAAAGCCTCTCCAAGTTTCTATGTTTTATCTTACATGCAACAAGAACAAAGCTGAGATTTTTGAGTATCTCTCATGCTTTCTACTCTTGGGATTGTGTAATCTTTTCTACAAGTCTCCTCTTAATCATTTGCTAGTTATTTTCCTTTCCCTAATATTAGCTCTACATTCCTTTCCACAGTCCTCTTTCAGAACACAGAGTATAAAATAATACAGTTGGAAGGGACCTTGGAGGTTTTCTAGTGCAGGGGTCGCCAACCTTTTGGACCTCAGGGACCACCAAACTCATAATTTTAAATCCCACGGACCAGAGACCCTGGGAAAATCCCCCAAACAAGTCTGCAAGAAAATTCCTACCCCGTTTTCCTACTGATCGATCACTCTTTATTTGGGATCGCAGGAATACTGTTTCCAGCTCTGTTCTTAGGGGGAGAGAGAGATAGAGACTTTTGGCTTCATGCAAGGAAAGCAGCAGAAGCAGCAAAAGTCTTTCTTTCTCTCCCCCAAACTCTGCCAGAAATGAGTCTTTGCTGGCGCAGCCTCTTGGAGCAGGAGGCCTTGCAGGGTCCCAAAGGCAGAGTTTGGGGGAGAGAAAGAAAGATTTTTGCTGCTTTCCTTATGTGCAGTCAAAAGCAAAAGACGAAAGAAGAGGAAAGAAGCAGCCCGGTGGCCAGGCCAGGTGCACGGGGCATGTTCAGGGATGGGATCCGACCAGTATAACTACCGGTTCTGTTGCTCTGCATGCTTTACACATGCATGAGTCGTGCGAGTTGCACAAGTGCAATTTATGACCTGCTGAGCTGCCCGGACAGATGAGCTGTGTGCACGTGCACAGCGGTTGGAAAACCCCCTTTTTTTCCTGCTTTTTCAACCACAGCTGTGTCGTGCAAAGCAGCTGCAGTTGAAAAAGAAGGAAATAAAGGTCAGGTAAGAGCCGGGTGGGCAGGTGTAAAACAGCAGCAGACATAGAACTGGTTCTATGTATGCTCTCTGTTTGCTGCTTTTCCGAGCAACCAGTTCTACAGAAGTGGACAGAACCGGTAGAATCCCACCCCTGGGTGAGTTCCTCCTGCCCTTTCTCCATTCCCCTCACTACCTCGTGTTGTTCGCAATGCAAGCAACGCAAGTCTTGTGTTCCCGTGGGCCATGTGGGTGGCACAGCCTTGTGTTTCCACGCAGCCTGGATTAATTGCTTTGGTGGGTGATTTTGGAGGTGTGTGTGACATTTCTCTGCGGACCACCAAAATTTTCTCACGGACCACCAGTGGTCCCCGGCCCACTGGTTAGCAACCACCGTTCTAGTCCAATCCTCTGCTCAAGGAGACCTTATACCCTTTTCGACAAATGGTTGTCTAAAGAGCACTGCTGACATCTAGTGGGTTTCCATGCTAGATAACAGAATTTATATAATCGGAGTGAAATGGTTGGCTTTTTGAATTTTAACTCCAGATGCCTCTTGATAAATGCAAGAAACCGAAATGACATTTTGCATTGTGACCAACAGGAGCCCTACCCCGATATTTTAGATGGAGATACTCAGCACACACACTTTGGGATTAATTATAATTAATAAATGTCAGCCATGATAGTTATGAATCTAGATTCTAGGCTTATGGCCTGCTGCATCATCTATAGATAAAAATGAGGACATTTACCACAAACTTTCTCTTAATCTCTACAAAACCCAAACAGATGAGAAGATCAGACTATTTTCCCTAGGAGTCAAAGGAATTACATCAACTCTGCTTTTCAAACTGAACAGGGAAAAATAGAAACTTAAAAAATTGAGAACCTAAGAAAGATAGATAGGTAGATAATAGAGATTAGATAGATAGCAGATAGATAGATAGATAGATAGATAGATAGATAGATAGATAGATGATAGATAGATAGATATAGACAGACAGACAGGCTTCCCCAAAAGGCAGTAAGCAGACTCTTTGTCCCGGCAAAACCCCTTTTATTAAACGAAAGTGAATTTCTTATATTCACATTCAGCCAAAGGCCTGGCAAACAGTCTTTCATCAACTAGAAGTCAGAAGATATGGTGAAAATTCTGCAACAGATGGACTGACTAAACCATAGCTTCAACTGGGAAATGATGACCATCCTAGGTTAAATCAAGTCTGAAAATGTCAGTGAATCCTGGAAGCCTGGCCATCAATAAACACATAGACATAAACAACATCTACAGACTGCGCAAAACAGACAATCAACACGCCAAAAAAAAGGAACAAAAAGACCCAAACATCTTCCCAACAGCAATCAACACCCAGAGGAACAAGGATTCTTACCAAGATTAATGTCAGATGAATGCCTCCTGTAGCATCCAAAACAGGGTGTGTGTGTGGGGGGGTCTGTGTGTACCCACCCTACCCCTCGTTTTGCCCTCTATGGCCTCCTGCAGCACTTTGCTGGCCGAAAACGGTCCCTGTGGCCCATTTTTGGGCTGTTTTTTGGTCCATTTTTCAGCCCGGTTTTTGGCCTGGTTTCAGCCAGCGGTGTGCTGCAGGAGGCCAAGGAGGGTGAAAACGAGGTGCAGGAGGGGCTCACATGGCCTATTTTAGCTGCCAGAGGTACCACAGACTGGTCCTTTGATATGTCCAGGCCGGCCACATGGGACAGATTTAAGCACCCCACGGGCCAGATCCTACCCGCGTGCCTCAAGTTTGACACCCCTGGTATAGATTAAACTTGACATGTATATTGTTCTTTTAAATGATATAGGGCACTAGGCAGTGGTGAGATTCAACATTTTTACTACTGGTTCTGTGAGCGTGGCTTGGTGGGTGTGGTGTGCTTTGGTGGGCATGGCGTGGCATGGTGGGCATGGCAGGGGAAGGATAATGTAAAATCTCCATTCCCTCCCCACTCCTGGGGGGAGGTTGCTGCAAAATCCCCATTCCCTCCCCACCCCACTGACCTGTTTTCCAGCTCCGTTCTCCTGTGCAGGGCAACAAAAGAAGACCCAGCCAATCAGGTGGGACTCGATGGGAGGCAGAGAATAGATAGGGCGGGGGCCAGTCAGAGGCAGTATTTGCTGGTTCTCGGAACTCCTCAAAATTCCCACTACCGGTTCTCCAGAACTGGTCAGAACCTGCTGAATACCCACCTCTGTCACTAGGGCAATTTAAATAGTAATGATTTTTGAAACCTCTCAACTTTTGATACCCTCAAAGTTTTTACAGGCTGCATATAGCTTTGGAGTCTCGAATGTTCCCTTTTTCCATCAAATGCGTATATTGCTTCTGCGTCCCTGTCTCCCTCTGATTAGAAATCTTTCATCTGAAGCTACAGAGGTGCCCAACCTCACAGAACATCAATGTGGCTGAGACCTTCTCAGAAGTTGCTAATGAATTGCATCTTTAGTAGAACAGAAGGATAAAGATGATTCGACGCTTAAAGAATAAATATATTGTAATACCTCCTGAGCTGAGTTCAGCTCATGGTGATTACAAAGACACACACTTGTGGTTGTCTTGACAACAATGCAGAAGGCGTTTGCTCTTTCCTTCTGATAGGCTCCTAAACACATAACATTTGAGGCTTGGAAGGGATTTAGATATAATCAATCCAGGCCCTGGCTGGCTGAAGGAATTTATTCCTTCGGCATCTCTGACGGATGGCCATCCAACCTCTGTTGAAACATCTTCAGCAAAACAGAACAACAGAGTTTGGAAGAACAGAAAATAACTTGGATGAAGAAATAACTCAGGGCAGAAGAAGCAATGGTGGGATTCAAAATTTTTTTACTACCAGTTCTTGGTGGGCATGGCAGGGGAAGGTTATTGCAACATCCCCCTTCCCTCCCCATCCCACTAACCTGCTTTCCAGCTCCGTTCTCCTGTGCAGGGCAACCAAAGAAGACCCAGCCAATCAGCTGGGACTCAATGGGAGGCAGAGAATAGATGGGGGCGGGGCCAGTCAGAGGTGGGATTTGCAGGTTCTTTGAACTACTCAAAGTTTCTGCTACCAGTTCTCCAGAACTGGTCAGAACCTGCTGAATACCACCTCTTTTGCTTCTTGGATGAGAAGCAAAACATCTTCAAAGAAAAAAACAGAAAGCCCAGTTGCCTCTTGAAAAAGCACCTTTGGGACAACTTTGATGATGGATTAGAACAAGGCTGTCCCAGTCCAGAATTTTGTTTCAATCAATCAATCTGACGAGAGTTGGAAGGGACCTTGGGGGGGTCATCTAGTCCAACCCCCTACTCAAGCAGGAGACCTTATACCATTCTGGAGAAATCATTGTCTAAGGTCTTCTAAAAAAAAATGCTCCAGTGTTGTACCACCCACAACTTCTGGAGGCAAGTCATTCCACTGATCTATTGTTCTCATAGGAAATTTCTCCTAAGCTCTAGGTTGGTTAATAGAGGCCATCACCCCCTAAAATAGTTAGTTCTGTTGTTGAAGTGCTGTTACCTCCAGGGATTTTTTTTTTTTACTATCCCTCCAAAGTCCATTTCCTTGTAATTCACTATTTCTTGTCGTATCTTATGGAACAATTCTGCTCCTCATTGTATCTCCAAACCCTTTAGATCAGGGGTGTCAAACTCAAGGCCCAGGGGCTGAATCCAGCCCATGGAGTGCTTAGGTCTGGTGCATGGGGCCACCCTGGGAACAGTGAAGGACTGGCCCACGGTGCCTCTGCCAGTGAAAATGGAGCTCACCCATGGCCCTTGTGAACTCCATTTTCGGCAGCGACAGCCTCCTGCGACCCTCTGCCTGCAAAAACGGAACTCAGGACGGCTGTGTGCAGCCCTTCTAAGGTCTTTTTTTTAGCTGTGATGGCCTCCTGCAACCCTCTGCCTTCACACAACCTTTGCAAGCTCCTTTTTGGCTGTGACAGCCTCCTGCAACTGTCTGCCAGTGAAAACGGAGATTGGAAGAGCCACATGCAGCCCTCCTGAGCTCCATTTTCACTGGCAGAGGTGTTGTGGTTCTCCGGGAGCAGGTGCAGACAGCAGAGGTCTCTGACAGTGAGGATAAAAGGGAACCAGACAGGGAGCCTGGCGAGGACTTGGACGAGGGGTCCCATATCTGATGCAGGGATGGGGCCAGGACTATCTGAGGGTGAGGTGCTGCCTTCGGAGTTTTTGGAGACTGGCAGCAGTGACGCAGAGGACTCCGGGGAGCCTGTGCCCAGTGTGCGTGTGCATAGGGCTGCTCGAAGGAGAGAGCAGCTGAAGTATCAAGGGCGACTTGGGAGTAAGGCTGGGAGGTGATTGCCCCTCCCATAAGGGATAAAAACCAGCCCTCAGAGATGTGCTCTTTGCAGGAAGCAAAGAAATTCTTTAGACTCTGAGTCCTGCGAACTCCGGTTAGTTTTTGAAACTTCTGTCGGTTGATATTTATCAGTAATTAGACTTCTGTTCTTGGTGGCCTTTTACAACCTGAAAAGGCTTGCTTTTATCTTGGACAATTAGGTTTAAATGACTCTTGGCTGAGAATGCAAAGAATTCCCAGCGCCGCATTAAAAAAGGTTTGCTTTTATACAGTTTGTGTTTGTTTAATTTGAACAAGGCTTGGGTCAGAACAAGAGGCACTGCAGCCTGGTCCTTCACTGTTTCCATGGTTGGCCCTACGGGCCAGATTTCAGCACCCCACAGGCTGAATCTGGCCTGCAGGCTTTGCGTTTGACACCCTTCTCCTAGTTAGTAGAACCACCACTTAAGTATGAGCCAGCAGTGTGCTGCAGCTGCCAGAAAAAGCAGATGCAATCCTAGGCTACTTCAACAGAGGGATAGCAGCAAGATCACTTGAAGTGTGAATACCACTTTATACTGCACTGGTGAGACCGCGTTTGGAATACTGCATCCAATTCTGGTCACTGTGATACAAAAACAGTGGCAGGATTCAAAAATTTTCACCACCAGTTCTGTGGGCATGGCTTGGTGGGTGTGGCATGGCTGGGTGGGCATGGCTTGGTGGGCATGGCAGGGGAAGGATACTACAAAATCTCATTCTCTCCCCACCCCATTAACCTGCTTTCCAGCTCCATTCTCCTGTCAAGGGCAACAAAAGAAGACCCAGCCGATCAGCTGGGACTCGGGAGGCAGAGAAGAGATAGAGTGAGGCCAGTCAGAGGTGGGATTTGCCAGTTCTCCAAACTACTCAAAATTTCCACTACCGGTTCTCCAGAACTGGTCAGAACCTGCTGAATACCCACCTCTGTACAAAAATATATTTAAACCTTGGAAAGAGTGCAGGAAAGAGCAATAAAGATGGCGGCTAAACCTTACGTTCGATGATTGAGGGAACTAGGTATGACTACTCTAATGAAGAGAAGGACTAGGGGTGACATGATAGCAGTCTTCCAGTACTTGAAGGGCTGCCACAGAGAAGAAGGGGTTGATTTATTCTCCATAGCACCTGAAGGCAGGAGAAGAAGCAATAGATGGAAGCTCATTAAAGAGAGAGACAACCTGGAACTAAGGAGAAATTTCCTGACAGTGAGAACAATTAATCAGTGGAATGACTTGCCTTGGAAAGTTGTGGCTCCTCCATCACTGGAAGTTTTCAAGAAGAGATTGGACAGCTATTGTTCCAGAATGGTATAGGATCTCCTGCCATGGGCAGGGGATTGGATTAGAAGACCTTCCAACTCTATTATGTTTATGTTCTAAGTGGAGTCAGCAAAACACTAAGTAGAGAACAATGCTGCTCTTGATCCTGACACAATATTGGATTGTGACATCCTTCTTTTGTTGATGAAGCCTAGAATCGCATTTGCTTTTTTTTATCCCCTTCAGTTGTGTGAAACTGTTGACCAGATCCCACCACAAACGTCTTCCACCTTCTCCTTTGTCTCTTACTCTGCAGAAAACTTTTCCTCTGTAAGGACAGTGATTCTGTCTGTCCACTAGATGGTGGTAAAACACAGTTCCTGATCACACATTATGCCTTGGTTCATGCAGCATGCTAATTTTAAAAATACAGAGTTCCCACAATCCATGGAACCACAAACTATCCACTCATCTTAGCCTAACTTGGTGCATTCTGCAAATTAATCCCAGGAGACTCATATAGATGTGTGCATTAGAAAAAATGACCCTAGGTCCAGTTTGGGCCTCGATTTCCTATAGTATTTTTCTTGTTAAACCAAAACAGCAAAGGTCAGTATTTCTAAATCTCCTGAAGCTTTCATACGAGAGCTTCAAATGAATGTAAATGTTCTGGGTTCACACAATGCATCAAATCATAAATTGATCACAATATATTTAATATACTGTTGCTCTTGGTATTATAGGTAGTTGATGTATAACTGTTAATGGAGCTTGCCCATCATGATTGTAAGCCAAGACGGTTATAAAGTAGGTCATAAAACAGTTTTTATGACCTTTTTTGCTGAGGTCCCAAAGCTCCTTTTTCAAGAGGCAGCTGGACTTTCTGGTTTTTCTTGGAAGACATTTCACTCCTCATCCAAGAAGCTTCTTCAGCTCTTGACTGGATGGTGGGGAATGGAAGGAATTATACTCCTTGCAGACAGCTGGCCATTTGCATCCTTTTAGAGAGTCATTGAGGCCATTTGGAGGTTTCTCTGTGCCCTCAGAGGTCACCTGAGTAGGGCAAAGCCCAAGGACACAGACAAACCTCCAAGTGGCCTCAAGGACTCTCTAAAAAGGATGCAAATGACCAGCTGTCTGCAAGGAGTATAAATCCCTCCATTCCCCACCACCCAGTGGAACTTCTTGGATGAGAAGCGAAGGAACTTCTTGGATGAGAAGCGAAACGTCTTCCAAGAAAAACCAGAAAGTCCAGTTGCCTCTTGAAAAAAAAAAAAGCACCTTTGGGACAACCATGACCTCCATGACAACCATGACTGAGAACCTCCACAGACATTTTGCTGAGGTTATTAAGTGAATGCAGGAATCATAAAGTCAATGCCATAGTCCTTAAGTGAATACCGTGATCGTTAAATGAACCCATTGTCTGTGATGGGTGTTTTCTTTTTTTTTGTTGGAAACTGGAAATAAATGCTGGTGTCCAGTATGTCCTAAATTGCAGTCACATGATCCACAGGATGCTGAAAATATGGACCAGATGCTGTGCGTCCAAAATGACTGTGATGGGGAGGAGGCATCGGAATGTTGAATCTTGGTCATAAGTAGCTTTTGCTGGATCTGTCATAACTCTCCTTGTCCATCCCCCTGATCAATCAGCAGACCCTATACCTGTGATGGGGAACCTATGGCACGTGTGCTGGAAGTGGCATATAGAGCCACTTCTGCCAGCATGCGAGAGGTTGCCCGGAAGAGTCCCACTGCGCATGCGCACACGCTGCCCACTTGACAGCTTATTGTTGGGTATCCAGTGTGCATGTGTGGGGTGTGGGGGAGTGTGGGAGATGCACCCGCATGTGCAGAGATGTGCATGGCATGTGGGGGGGTCTCATGCACATGTGCAGGGGGCATGGGGGCATGCGCATTGCTTTTTGGGTGCTGGCATGTGCAATTTTTGGCACAGGAGCCCAAAAAGGTTAGCCACCACTGCTCTATACATTTCAGACAAATGGCTGTCCAATCTCTTCTTAAAAACCTCCAGCATTGGAGCATCCACAACTTCTGGAGGCAAGCTGATCTACTGACTGGTTGTCACTGTCAGGAAATTTCTCCTTAGTTCCAAGTTGGATCTCTCTTTAATGTGACTTGTTTGTACGTGTTACTTCTTATCCTGCCCTCTGGTGGTTTGGAGAATTAGGTCGATCACCCAGAGACATATCCATGCCATCACCGGGAATCAGGGTGGACTCCATAGACCATAACAACAACAACAAAAAACATCTGCCTTCCCAAAGAGCTGAACAATCTGAAATTTCAATATATATATATATATATATATATATATATATATATATATATATATATATTTGAGTTTGTAATGGAGAAAGGGAGATGATACCAATGCTTCTCAATGGTGTTTTTTTTTTAAACAGAATAACAGAATTGGAAGGGACCTTGAGGGGGGTCTTCTAGTCCAGCCCACTGCTCAAGCAGGAGACCCTATACCAGTGGTGGCTAACCTTTTTGGGCTCCTGTGCTAAAAATTCTGTGTGCGCTGCTGCTGCGTGCATGCTCAGTGCCAGAAGAAGGCGCGCCCCCTCACGCCCCCTGTGCATGCATGCATAATCCCCCGCCACCCTCCCCCCAACTGCTCCCTTACCTGCACTGTGCCTCACTGCTGATTTTCGGCTGGTTTGAGGTCTTTTTCAGCCTCCCAGAGGCTGGAACAAAGCCTCTGCAGGCTTTGCTGGCTGAACAATAGGCCCATCTTGTCACTTCCGGTATTATAGGAAATGATGAAATGGCCCTATTTTTTGTCCTGCAAAGCCTGCAGAAGCCTTCCTCAAGCCTTTGGGAGGCCGAAAAAGGCCTCAAACCGGCCAAAAATTGGCTGTGAGGTACGCATATGCACAGTGAGGTAAGTTTGTCTGCGGCTCGCGTGCCGGCACAAATGGCTCTGCGTGCCACCTGTGGCACATGTGCCATAGGTTCGCCATCACGGCCCTATACCATTTCAGATTAATGGCTGTCCAGTTTCTCCTTGAAAATCTCCAGTGATGGAGCACCCACAACTTCTGGAGGCAAGCTCTTCTACTGACTGGTTGTTCTCACTGTCAGGAAATTTCTCCTTAGTTCTAAGTTGGATCTCTCTTTAATGATCTTCCACTTGTTACTTCTTATCCTACCTTCTGGTGGTTTGGAGAGCAGCTCGATGCACCCCAGAGTATATCCGTTTCATCACCAGGAATCAGGGCGGACTCAATGAACCATAAGAACAGCAACAAAACCATTGTCTTCCCAAACAGCTGAACAATCTCGAATTTGGGGAACATAAATTTTGGGTGGGGATAAACAGGAAATGCCAGATGCTTCCCAGCCCTATATTTCTCCTTAAAACCCACTGGCTTTTCCAGAATAAACAGAGTTGGAAGGGACCTTGGAGGTGGGGTGGGATTCAAATTTTTTAACAACTGGTTCTGTGGGCGTGGCTAGGTGGGCATGGCCAGGTGGGTGTGGCTAGATGGGCGTGGCCATGTGGGTGGGTGGGCATGGCTTCTTCTTTTTCTTTTTGCAGCACATCCCCATTTTTTGCCTCCTAAGCCTCAGGGAAGCCTCCTGGGTGAAGCAGTAAGACAGTGAGGGGCATCCCGGCACAGCTGATCATCGGAACAGCTGATCGTCAGGAAAGGGAAAAAAAGAAATACCTTAAGGAGTGACTGGGAGGGGAAGAACGCAGTCAGCATCGGGCATGCACATAATGTTGTGCATGCTCAGTAAGGACTGATTGGGCAGGGCAGGAAGGGGTGGGTGGAGAGGTGAGGGACATTTATATGCCACCCTTCTCCGGAGACTCAGGGCGGCTTACAATCTTTGGAGCGCAACCCAATGCGCTCAGCAATAGCCTTCCTTCCATTGTATATGCCTGCTTATTACTAAGTGGTATTTTTACAAAGTCAGCTTATTGCCCCCAACAATCTTGAGTCCTCAATTTTACCTACCCCGAGAGGATGGAAGACTGAGTCAACCTTGAGCCTGGTGGGATTCGAGCCTGCACTAATTGCAGGCAGCTGGAGCTAAGTGCTAGGCATTTAACAGCCTGCACCACCAAGGCCAGTTCTCTGAACTGTGCAGAATCATAGCAATCGCTTCTAGAGAACCAGTCCGAACCGGTAGAATCCCACCCCTGCTTGGAGGTTTCTAGTCCAATCCCCTGCTCAAGCAGGAGATGCTAGACCATGTCAGTTGTCCAACAGTTGTCCAATCTCTTCTCAGAGACCTCCAGTGTTGGAGCATTTACAACTTCTGGAGGCAAGTTGTTCCACTGGTTAATTGTTCGAACTATCAGGAAATTCCTCCTTAGTTCTAGGTTGCTTCTCTCCTTGATGAGTTTCCACCTGTTGCTTCTTGTCCTGCCTTCAGGTGCTTTGGAGAAGGGGTTGACCCCCTTCTTCTTTGGGACAGTCCCTGAGATATTGGAAGACTGCCATCATGTCACCTTTCCTCCTTCGTTAAAGGGATGGCATGATATCAGTCTTTCGACCTCCCCTCAAACTGTCCTCTTTTTCTAGTGACATCACAACTCTTTCTAGGCCTTCCGTCTGGAAGTGGGGGAGTGGGGGCAGAATCCTTGTTC
The DNA here is from genome assembly GCA_009733165.1 of Naja naja. Classification (NCBI taxonomy): domain Eukaryota; kingdom Metazoa; phylum Chordata; class Lepidosauria; order Squamata; family Elapidae; genus Naja; species Naja naja. The sequence continues at coordinate 46,595,801 of CM019154.1, forward strand.
TCCCCCCCCGGGCAGGTTTCCAAGCCCCGCTAGACCTGGAGAGCATCTCAAATGTTCACCAGCACATTGTGCCAAGAAACAGCTGTTGGCTGATTAACCAAAGTGCTTTAGAACATCTTCATTGCTCTTTCCTGATTCTCTATTCCTAATCAGCTCTTTAATAGTTCTACAGCTAGGTATGTGTGTAATTACTATAATTAATATTAGGTAACTAATTAGTGCTGCTGTAGGAAGCACAAAATCAAATTAATGTTTGTATGGGGATTTGGGAGAAAACGTTGCTATTCTGAACAGGAATTAAGTTCTTTTCTCCTGCCTTAAAATCTCCTCTCTCTCTTTATTTTTTCCAGAAGCAAAACAATACAAAGCTTTTTTTTTTTCCTTTGAAAAGGAACTAACAAGTCTGGCTCTAAGCTCTGGGGATTTAATTCTAATTCTTTGCAGCAAGGCTCAGTGGGCTTTTATTTCGGGGCACATGAAAATTTGGGGAGATGACGCCACAGCAAATTGGGAATGAGGTGCCACAGGACGTACTCTCTGAAGTGGGCTGGGCTGGGACAAAGAAGTGGGCTTGGATTTAATTCAAGTTATCCTGAAACCACAAACCAGCTTGCACCCCCTTTAAAGCTAATCAATATATCAACGTGTGTCCTTCCAGAAATCTGTCATGACCCTGTTGGAATCTGACTCGGAGGGGGAGGCCGAATAGTTGACAGGGAGTGGGAGTGTGGCTCCGTTGGCTGTGGAAGAAACTGGGGAAGGGCAAAGTCTGACTGGGCAGAGCGGGGAAGAGGTAGAACAAGGGAGAGGGAACTCAGAGGAAGACCCAGGCCCAACATGCTAAGCTTTAGATAATTTTAACATGCTATTATTATTATTATTATTATTATTATTATTAGTGTTTCTTTCTTTCTTTCTTTCTTTCTCTTTCTTTCTTTCTTTCTCTTTCTTTCTTTCTTTCTTTCTTTCTTTCTTTCTTTCTTTCCTCTTTCCTTTCTTTTTTCCTTCTTCTTCCTCCTTCCTCCTCCCTCCTCCTCCCTCTTTCTTTCTTTCCTTCCTTCCTTCCTTCCTTCCTTCCTTCCTTCCTTCCTTCCTTCCTTTCTTTCTTCCTTTCTTTCTTTCTTCCTTTCTCTCTCTCTTTTACTTTTTTGCCTTCTTTCCTTCCTTTCTTCCTCCCTCCCTCCCTCTTTCTTTCATTCCTCCTCCTCCTCCCTCCCTCTCTTCCTCCTCTTCCCTCTCTGCCCCACACACACTGTATAGACATCGTGCAGTAGTGGGACTCAGCCAGTTTGCACCACTTCCGGAGAACCAGTTGTTAAGTTTCTGAGCAGTTTGGTGAACTGGTTGTTGGAAGAAATCATTAGGGTGGAGAACCGGTTGTTAAATTGTTTGAATCCCACCACTGACATCGTGCATGTGTGAGACCTGCTCTGCAATTTGTTTTGGGAACATCTTCGGCTCAACTTGTCCAACCGTTCCTGCTTGTGCTATTTGCCGCAAGACCCTTGTGTGCGTGTGAGCATGTGCAGAACTGTTCCAAGTCATAATTAGCCGTGACAGAGGTACACTTTGTCATGTGTGGGCAGCCAACGTGCATCTGTTAATTTTCACACAATTCTCTGGTGTTCCTGCAACTCGGCTTCTAAATTTTGCCTTGGATTCTGTTTGTGCTGGAAGAAACATTTCGAGAATTTGCTCCCTTCTCTGCCTTCTCCTCTCCTCATTCCAGCTATGATTTTTTTTTGGGGGGAATAAATAATGGAGAAAGAAAAGAAGCAGCACAAGATGGCTAAAATCAAGCTGCTAGTTCTCATTGATGTGCTGAGCAGAAGGTCCCGTGAGAATTATACAGATAGTCCTTGATCTTCGACCACAATTGGATCCATGGTTATTTCTGTGGTTAATCATTGTAAGCTAAGTTGAACCTGATTTTATGACATGATGTGTGGGAGCACCGTCATTTGAGACTTTCAAGAAGAGATTGGACTCCCATCTGTCAGAAATGATGTAGGGTCTCCTACTTGAGCAGGGGGCTGGACTAGATGACCTACAAGGTCCCTTCCAACTCTGATTATCTGTTAATTATAATTATAATGATGGCTGTTAACAGATAACAGATAATCAGATTTGGAAGGGACCTTATAGGTCATCTAGTCTAACCCGCTGCCCAAGCGGGACACCCTACACCATTGCTGACAAATGGCAGCCTAATCTCTTCTTGAATGTCTCAAGTGATGACATGAATCACTTTGGTTGTTAAGCCAATTTGGCTTCCCCAATAGGATTTGATTTGATTTATTATTTTATTTTATTGTATTGTATTTTATTTTATTTTATATTGTATTGTATTTTATTTTATATTGTATTTTATTATTATATTTTATTATTTTTTATTATTGTATTATTTTATTGTATTATTTTTATTTTATTTGCTGCAAATCAACATAAAAGGTCAAAGGTTCGCATCATGTGACTGCAGGTTGCTCAAATTGGCCGTTAATGTGAGGTATTTTCAAGTGCCCAAATCGCGATTACTGGACCGGACTGTGGGGGCTGGCGCGACTGTCATAAGTGCAAACACAACAAATTGTAAGTTACTTCCCTAAGCGTTAAGCGGACACAAGGAGTCCTCGACTTTACGATCACAAACAAGCCCAAAATTTCCGTTGCTACGAGACAGTTGTGAAGTGAGTTTTGTCCCATTTTACGAGCTTCCTTGGCACCGTGCTTCAATGAATCGCTGCGGTTGTTAAGTTCATAACACGGTTGTTAAGTGAATCTGGCTTCCCCCATGGACTTTGCTTGTCAGACGGGGATCACGTGACCCCGGGATATAGCAACCGTCATAAACTTGAGTCAATTGCCAAGCGTCTTGAATTTTGATCACGTGACTGTGGGGATGCTGTAATGGCCATAAGTGTGAAAAATGGTCTTTTTTCAGTGCCGTTGTAACCCGGTCACTTAAACAAATGGTTGTAAGTTGAGGACTATCTATAGTTACAAGTCGAGGACTGCCTGTATGGGGATTCCCAGTGCTCCATGGTTTTGTAAGGGCTTGTTAGTTGTTGTAATTCTAGTCATTCTAGTTAGTGTAAATAGCGATTGTCCCAAATGTGCTTTTTTTTTTCAAGAGGCAACTGGTTTTTTTTTGAAGACATTTTGCTTCTCATCCTGAAAATGCTTCTTCAGCTCTGACAGGAATCAAGAGCACCACTCAGGTTTAAGTTTAAGTTTATGTTTATTTGGACTTATAGGCGCTCTCTCCAAGGACTCAGGGTGGCATATAAAAAAACAGGCAATACAAAAGTTAAAATAATTTAAAAAATATTAAATTAGCGTCAAATAAACATTCAAATTAAAACCCCGATCCCCTGTCAGTCCAGGCCGGATTGTAAAAATAACCATGAGGAGCGGAGATCAGGGGTCAGGTGCAATTCAAGGGGCAGTTGGTTCCAGAGGGTGGGTGCTCCCACAGAGAAGGCCCTTCCCCTAGGGGCCGCCAGCATACAATGTTTAGCTGACAGCACCCCCAGGAGGCCCCGTCTGTGGGAGCGCACTGGGTGATTGGTATCTTCAGCGGCAGGAGACGTTCTTGCAAGTACCCCTGTGACCCTGAGGACACACCTAAACCTCCAAGTGCTCTCAATGACCCTCTGAAAGGATGCAAATGACCAGCTGTCTGCAAGGAATATAAATCCTCCATTCCTCCCTATCCTGTCAGAGCTGAAGAAGAAGCAAAACATCTTCAAAAGAAAACCAGAAACCCAGATGGCTCTTGAAAAAAAAAAGCCCTTTAGGACAATCGCTAGTTACACTAACTAGAATGACTAGAATTAAAATGACTAACAAGCCCTTACAAACCTTATATTTCTTCTCATCAAAGAAGCTTCTTCAGCTCTGACTGGAATGGTTTTCAGTTCTTTCTCCTCAGAGCTGAAGAAACTTTGGAGGAGAAGTGAAACGTCTTCAAAGAAAACCAGAAAGTCCAGTTGCCTCTTTACTACCGGTTCTGTGGGTGTGGCTTGGTGGACATGGCAGGGAAGGATACTGCAAAATCCCCATTCTCCCCCTCCCCACCCCACTAACCTGCTTTCCAGCTTCATTCTCCTGTGCAGGGCAACCAAAAAGGGAGACAGAGAATAGATGCGGGTGGAACCGGTCAGAGGTCGCATTTGCCAGTTCTCCAAACTCAAAATTACTCACACCGGTTCTCCAGAACTGGTCAGAACCTGCTGAATACCCACCTCTGCAGTGCTTGGATGGGAGACCAAGAGAAAATCCCCAGAATCATAGATCAGATTCAGAACAACAATAAGAACGACAAATCCTCAGAAGAAAACTGCTTTTTTTCTCATCCCAGAGAATTCCTGAGACTCTGTCCATGAAATCACTACAAGGTAAGCTTGACTCTAAAGAGACGTTGCTCTCCATATTAGCACAAACCAATTTTTCGCAGCCATGGCAACTTGAGGCGGCGTGGACTTCAACTCCCAGAATTCCCTAGCCAGTACCTCTTCAAGTCGCCATGGTTGAGAAATACTAGCATAGACAATTTCTGCCTGGCTGCCTGCCTGACTTTAAGACACCTAATAAAAAAAAAAGAGCTAGGGAAACTAATTAGCAACATATAAGCTAAAACAAAAACAAAAAAACAAAAAACCACCCTGCTCAGAGAGTAAGGAGTGCAACAGAATCATCTCTGAGCATTTTTACAGTTTTAATAGCTCCGTTCTCCCTATAGGGAACCATGGGGCTCAGCAGACAGCTTCTAATTTCCCCAGGGAGAAACAAGAACCGCCCTAGGTTATTTTCATCTTGGCCAAATGCGGTTTCTCAACTTTAAAAAAAAATCACTCATCCATGAAACTATTTGGCTGGCAGCAACAACAGTCAGTGAAGAAGCTAGCTGTTGTACTCTTCCAACATGCTAAGCTTTAGATAATTTTAACATCCTTTTATTATTATTATTGTGTGTGTGTGTGTGTGTGTGTGTGTTTTAAAATTCTCTAGCTTAGCCATTTCCATTAATGCAGCTACCAAGGACTTTTTACTTCAAACTGATTTTGCCTGGCCATAAAATGGGTTCATTCGATCACAAAGTCAAAGTGCTGTGTGAGGCCAGCCGATCTTTATTGTTGACTAGCCGATAACTCGGCATTGCCTGGGTATTTATTTATCCCAATCCTGTGTTAGACAGGAAAATCCTGTAGTCGGGCTCACGCTTGTTGTACTGTCTCTCAAGCAGTGTCCAAATCTTCTATTCCTCTCCTCGGGGTTTCTTGTCTATGCTGGTGTTTCATTTTGTAGTGTTTGATTGCACTCAGCCAGCCTGATGTTTCCTTGGAGGGCTGAGAGGGAGCCCCTTGTGAAGTACTGTGAAGCTGTTACCATGGCAAGTCCACTGTGTACAGTAGAAGCCATTTTAAAGAGAGACACACAGCCCAGGGGTGTTAGGGGTGTCTTACCCCACAGTATTTGTTTCCAGAGGGTAAATGATCTGTGTACCAAGTTTGGTCTAATTGCTTGAGGTGTTCCAGAGTTATGCTGGAACACACACACACACACACACACATTTTATATATATATATATATATATATATATATATATATATATATAATGTGAGATTTTCACGGTAAAGGTATGTAGGTCTTGGTGTATTCGGGTCTTGTCCCCGTAAGATTGAGAATACCTTGGCAACGCCGACGTAAATCTCATCCGTCATCTTCAGGCTGGTGTCTTCAGTCGTGATATACACACGGAGGGTTTTGAATGATGACAATGCTGTTTCCCCTGTGTTTGGGGCAGGAAATGCACTCCTTTGTTGAAAATACAAATAGTCTTCAACTTATAACCACAACTGAGCTCAAAACTTCTATTGCTGAGCAAAACAGTTGTCGTTTTGTTCCATTCTATGATCTTTTGCCACACAATTGTTAAGAGAATCACTGCAGTTGTTTAAGGGGATCATGTGGTCATTCACTCCATTGACTTTGCTTGTTGAAAAGTTATCAAGGTGGATCACATAACCCCAGGGCAGTAGAACCATCATGTTGACCCCGGGACAAGGCATGAGGCAACACAGCCAGCTGATAGCTCAAACTGAGCCTTGGTGGTGCAGGCTGTTAAATGCCTAGCACTTAAGTTCCAGCTGCCTGC
>CM019154.1:46602957-46794155 GCA_009733165.1 Naja naja
GAGAAGAATGGAGTGGATTAGAGTGGAACGGAACAGAACAGAACAGAACAGAATAGAATAGAATGCAAACTTCCCTCCCTTCTAGCACTAGCAGATGATGTTATCTAGCTGATGATGTTATGTAGTTGGGTAATGAAATGTCTGCAAGAAAACAACTACCGCAAAGAGCACCAAGGACCCCATCTCCCAACTTTGCCTACCTCTGCTCTAGATACTTTTAAAACACCTGAAATTGTATTTGTCTTCTTAGCAGCTGCATCACACCTTGAGCTCCTGCTCAGCTTCAGATCCCCTAAGGGCACCCCGATCCTTTCCAGAAACAGCTCCCCCTCACAGCTCACCACAACTTATACTTTTTCTAACTACATTATTTTCTTCCCCATAAGAAAGGAAAGTTGGGTGTTTGGGCGAGAAGATTAGCATATGGCTTCATCCACTAACAGAAAGACAAGGCTTTTTAATTTAGAAACTGTGACTGCTGAACAGCATGACAATTGGGACTTGCCTGTTCACAGCTTTGAAGAATGCAGATGCTTCTTGGTTTCAGCTGTGGCTATCCCACATTGCCATCTGCGGTCCCTAAAAGGAGAAAAAGGGAATAAGGAAGAATTTCAAACTGAGTAACTTTTAAAGCAACTCCACCATCTCCTTGGACCGGCAAAGAGACATGAATAGAGATGATTAAACCTGGGGTTGTTGGGGAGAGACTGGCCACGTCCAGGGGTGGGCTTCAAAATTTTTAGCAAAGGATGCTCTGCCTGGTTGCTGGGTAGGCGTGGCCATGGTGGGCATGGCCTAGTCAGCCTCCTGCCTTTTTGCCCTCCCTGGGTTCCGGAGGCTTTCTGCGAGCCTCCGGGAGGGCGAAAATGGCCTCCTCAGGCTCTGGAGGCTCTCTGAAAGCTGGAAACAGGCCCATTTCTGGCCTTCCCAAACTTCTGGGAGGCCCATTTTTTGCCCTCCCTGAGTCTCCATGCACACCCTGCACTTACCTGCATCCAAAATGAGCCTTGTGGGGACTCCTGGGAGGGGAGGAGAGGGGTGGGTGGGGCCAGCCAGGAGTGGATTTGGGGGTTCTTCAAACTGCACAGAATGTTAGTTAGGGACTCTCCTGAACCCCGGCGAACCCCCAGCAGCCCACCCCTGGCCACACCAGGAGAAGGAGTCAAACAGGGAATTAACCTGGATTCCATACGTGGTCATAAGAGAGCAAAGTCTGACATACACACACACATACACCCCTTGAATGCAATTGAACCTTAGCTCGTCTGACCCAGGCACAAACCAGCAGTTTGAGAAGATTCTTCTGTTGCAAACCCGAGTGACAAAATTGCAAATTTTAACCAACTAATACAAAATGGGTGAGAAAAGAGAAAAGAAAGGGAGTAAGAAAAAAAAAGAGTGCAGGGAAAAAGAATGAAAGAAGTACTCACAATTTCCTCTGCAGCAAATGTGATTACACAAATTATCTCTTATTCTATGATTATTAAACTTAGAACAGAGCTGGAAGGAACCTTGTAGATCTTCTCATCCAGCACTCACAACTTCTGAAGGCAACTTCTGTTCCACTGGTTAATTTTCCCCACTGTTAGGAAGTTTCTACTTAATTCCAGGTTGTCCCACAGGTGGTTTTTCAACTGGACTTTCTGTTTTTTCTTTGAAGATGTTCCACTTCTCATCAAAGAAGCTTCTTCTGGCCTTCTGGAACTTCGGGAAGCCCATGTGTTGCCCTCCCCGAGCCTCCTCAGGGGCCCTGCACTTACTTGGCATCCAAACGGGCTGCTTGGGGACTCCTGGGAGGGAGGTGCCTGGGGTGGAATTCGCTGGTTCACCGAACCAGCCATAAAACTAGTTATTGGTTCGCCTGAATCGGGACGAACCAGTAGCAGCTGATTCCTGCTTGTACCTTTGGCTTTTAATGATATGGTATACTTTCGTTTGTTCTCTAATCCATGTGCAGCTCTTTCTATCTTGTCTTGCAATGCCGAGCATGTATTCTTTTTTATATAACCAATTTGTTTTCCTAGAAAAAGAAAAAAAAAACCCTTTATCACTACGGTGCCTGTAAGTGTTTGGCAACATTATCAGTCATGTAATAACTGTCAGCCCAGCTTCTTGCTTCTCGAGAGGTTTTCGACGTGAATGGCGCTCACTACCAGTGGCTTGACAAGCCCTGTCCTTTAAGTTATGAGAAAATAATCAGAAGATCAATGAAGGAACCAGGCAGCTTGAATTAGACTTCATCGGAATGGCATTTTGGTGTCCATTTGAAGGGCAGCTTTGCGGGGGGGGGGTCTTCCTCGCCACCCATGGCTTAATTCATTTAGTGGTGCAGGTAAACAATGCCATTTTTTTTTTTAAGAAAAAGGAGGAGAGGGGAAAGGTTCGGTCCTTACTGTGGGGAAGAAATTGAAAAGGAAGAAAAACACAGTGTCAGCCTTGAAAGCCATTTTTTTACTTGGAAGCTTCGAGGCTGCCACATTGGGAGGGGGGATTTCATAGTGAGGTAGAAGATCAGACACAACAACATTCTTTCTCAGAGAGTCAAGGACATGTTGCCCTGCACCTGGAGGGGAGGGACTGGAGGGATGTCTCCAGTTGGGACGAAGATTTGATTGGGCCATGGGATGGACTGGTGGGTGCAGGGGATGGATCTTTGATTTCTCTTTTGGGAAGGGAAAACCCAGAACGCTCAGATTTGGGGTTTCCCAGATGTGCCAGTATGACAATTCTAATAAAATGGAACGTTGAGGAAATGTTTGTCTCGGAGTTTATTGGTTTGGAGTTGGTTAGTTGGAACACTGACACATAGAATGCCAAACAGAAAGTGTGAGAGAGAAGAGGATGTGTTCTCTTTTCCAGGAAGACTTTTTGTGGAGGTTGGAGAAGTAAGTAAGTGTTCTGTAAGGCCAGAAAACCAATAGTCCTTACAACAATTCTTTTAGAGACCTAGATTTAGAAGAATGAATTTAGACTGGTGAACCCATACTTCTAAGCAGATTTCTTTATTATTCCTCACCTACAGGAAGAAATATTGCCTAACTAAAGCAGGCTACTTCTACCAAGACATACGTTCGGGGAACTATTAGGGAGCAGCTGTCTTCACCTTCTTTCTCTCACCCAGACCATCTGAACTGAGTTGTCTCCTGCTCCTCTGGAATGCAGCCCCTCCCTCCTGGGAATCCAGACTATATTCCATCACAGTACTGATACTAGAAGAGTAAAAGTCAGCCTACTTCTTGTCCCATTTTAGTTTACAGGGCAAAGTTGAATTCATGGAAATGAAGCATGATTGTCACAAGTGAAGAATTCTTATTTCATCCACACGTTCTCATTATCCCAGGCATGGGGGTCAGGTGGGTAGATAGTCTCTGTTATTATTGGTGGTAAGTGGGCTTGTTGTTTATCCTTGGCACCAGGGAGTTATTTCTGATAAGTTATATGTTTTAATCCTGTAAGCCACCCAGAGCTATTTGTATGAGATTCGTGTGTATGTGTGTGTGTGTGTTAAGCAGCAGCTTAGCAAGAGGAAAGGTAACAAAAACGTGTAGTCCTTTGACTCCATTTTGCTGAAATGTGTGAAGTTGTCCTCGAATAACTGATAATTTATTCTATTACTGTATTTGCACCTGCAAAATAATGTAAGTTCAGGAACTGGTAGCTAGGATACATGATTGACCCATGATTGGCCTAGGCAGGCAAGCTATCTGGGCAACCTAGCCTTGGAAAGGAGAACTTCAGTGGGATGACTGATGTCCCCATATGACACAACAAAACATGATCTATGTGACTAGGTGTTGTGGTTAGCCGGCAGCAGGTGCAGATGGCTGAGGAGAGCGAGGACTCAGATGAGGGGCCAGGACCATTAGGGAGTGGACTGCTGCCTTCAGAGATTGTGGGGGCTGGCAGCAGGATGAGGAGGTTCCTGAGGAGCCTGTGCCAAGTGCATGTGCGTGCAGGATTGCTCTCAGGAAAGAGCAGCTACAACAGCACGGGCGACTCAGGAGTAAGGCTGCAAGGTAATGGCCCCTCCTTCAAGAAGATAAAAGCCAGCTGTGAACGAACGCACTTTGCAGAAGGCAAAGAAGTTTTGAACTCAGCCTTGTGGACATTACAGTTGGTATTTGAAGACTCTTGTAAACTATTTCTTTTTTTTTTAATATATAAAAGTTTTTTATTTTGATACAAACATACAAACAGGACATACAAAACATAAAAACCATCTTCCATATATACATACAGTGTGGTTACAAATCCTTTGTGTCATCCTTTCATATTCATCACTCACAATTTATCAAAAAGTAAATTTCTCATATTATCAATAAAACATTATGTATTTATCAATTATTACTTGTGTACAATTAAACTATTTATTTCATCATATATACGAGATATATTTTTAATCTAAAGTTTATGTTATACTTTCATCCGATGGTTATATATATCAACATTATATTTTATATCAGCCTATTATATTTCTATTACAAAATTATATAGTCTCTTGTAAACTATTTCTTATCTGTTGTTTTTTGTCAGACTTGAAGAAACTTAGCAAGGCTCTTTCTTGTTGGAGCTAATTAGTTGGAAACAGCCTTTTATCTGTGAAGAAACAGGATTCTTAGCTGAAACATAAAAAGGTTGTACTGCTGCTTTTGTCTTGTGTTTGCTCTCTTGGAACCAGGCCTGGGTCAGAACACTAGGAGGGAGTTTTATCTTCATTGTGTGCACCTTTGTTGAGATGCATGTTGTATCTTCATAAATGTCTGAGATGAGGAAATGGAAGGAAAACGTATCAAATTTGCAGATGATACCAAACTGGCAGGAGTAGCCAACCCTCCAGAAGATAGGCTCAAAATCCAGGTGGATCTCATTAGACTTCACAATCAAGTTCTCTTAAGGAGAATCCCATGCTAGAATTCCTTGCAAAGGAACTTTTTGTTTTAAAGCTAGCAAGCGCTTAACAAAATAATAGAATAACAGAGTTGGAAGGGACCTTGAAGGTCCTCTAGTCCAACCCTCTGTTCAGACAGGAGACCCTGTAGCGTTTCAGGAAAATGAATTGTCTAGTCTCTTCTTAAAAGCCTCCAGTAATAGAGCACCCACAACTTCTGAAGGCAAAGCCGTTCCACTGGTTAATTGTTCTCACTGTCAGGAAATTTCTCCTTACTTCTGGGTTGCTTCTCTCCTTGATTAGTTTCCCTGCATTGCTTTTTGTCCTGCCTTTAGGTGCTTTGTACCCCTCTACTTTGTGGCAGCCCCTCATAAATATTGCTATCATGTCACCCCCTAGTCCCAATTCCAGTAACTGTTCTTTATATGTTTTAGCCTCCTTCCCCTAACCTTCTTCGTTGCTCTTTGCACTTTTTCTAGAGTCTCAACATCTTTTTCACAATGTGGTGACTAAAATTGGATGCAGCATTCTCAGTGCGACCTTACTAAGGCTTTATAAAGTGGTACTAATACTTCACGTGATCTTGATTCTATCCCTCTCTGTTAATCCTAGATTGCCTTGCCCCTTTTTTGATGGTGGCTGCACACTACTGGGTTGTGTTGAAGTGATTTGTGCCCCAGGACTCCAAGACCCCTAACCTGTACCTGTACATTTGGTTTTTCTTGCCTAAGGGTAGATAGAACCTTACATTTCTCATCGCTGAATTCCATTTTGTTAGATGGGGCCCAGTATTCAAGTCTGTCAAGAGCCTTTTGTATCCTGAGCCGATATTCTGGGGTGTTGGCTATTCCTGCCAGCTTAGTGTCGTCTGCAAATTTGATGGAAAAGAAGTTCTTAAGAATTCTGAGAAGAGACAGAAAAATAACAGTTTTGGACACATGAGAAGAAAAACTATTAGAAACTTAGAAAGGCAGGCCTGGCTATATGAATTGTTACAAATTCTCTGGATTGGATCAGAGGTGGTATTCAGCAGGTTCTGACCAGTTCTGGAGAAATTTTGAGTAGTTCAGAGAACCGGCAAATACCACCTCTGACTGGCCCCACCCCCATCTATTCTCTGCCTTCCGAGTCCCAGTTGATCGGCTGGGTCTTCTTTTGTTGCCCTGTACAGGAGAACAGAGCTGGAAAGCAGGTTAGTGGGATGGGGAGGGAATGGGGATTTAGCAGTATCCTTCCCCCTGGAGTAGGATGGGAATGGAGATTTTGCAGTATCCCTCCTCTGCCGTGTCCACCAAGCCACACCCAGCAAGCCACGCCCACAGAACTGGTAGTAAAAAAATTTGAATCCCACCACTGGATTGGATATGGAACTCGGAAGGGAAGGATAACAGGGCGGCCTCCTTAAACTGATGCTTTCAAGAAGGCTCCAGGGTTTAGATTACTGTCATAAACTTTTGTCATAGGCATTTGCTTAGTCATTGTAATAAAACACTATTGCTCGATACGATTTCCAGCCCCCAAGAGCCCCCATGGAGAATGACATTCACTCCGAGCCAAAGGCCCAGTGTGTTGGATATTGATCTACTGAAGCTTTGGAGACTTTGTGACAGAATGGTTTAAAATGAAAATATCAAGCTTTGGGCATGCTGGGCAGTTCAAAAGATGGAATTGCGGACTGTTTATCCAGAGTTTGGGATGAGCTTCTATCACATGCCAAGCAGCTCAAAACCTCTGGTGTCTGCAGGGTTTAACTGGATATCTAACTGGATATAATTCCATGAAGATGGCAAGAAATATATTATGCAGTGAAAACTCCTGGTCACCTTGTTATTTTAACCAATTTTCCCAAGCAAAGGAGCACTTCTTCGGTGGTACTGGTAGTCCTCAACTTACAGCAGTTCATTTAGTGACTGTTCAAAGTTACAACGGCACTTTAAAAAGTGATTTGTGACCGTTTTTCACACTCATCACCATTGCAGCATCCCCCTGGTCACATCATCAAAGTTCAGAGGTTTGGCAACTGACTCGTATTTATGACGGTTGCAATGTCCTGGAGTCATGTCATCAACTTTTGCCACCTTCTCACGAGCAAAGTCAATGGGGAAGCCAGAGTCACTTAACAACCGTATTCTTTACCTTAACAACTGCAGTGATTTACTTAACAATTGTAGCAAGAAAGATTGTAAAACAGGAGCAAAAGTCACTTAACTACAGAAATGTTGGGCTGTATTGTGGCCATAAGTCGAGGATTACCTGTAACTAAATCAGAAGCACCAGGTTGCAATTTAGGGGCAAACAACCAGGTTGCTAACTTCACAACTGCAGGAATTTACTTAACAGCTGTGGCAAGAAAAGTTGTGTTGCCGTCTATTGGCTGCTGGCCTCTCTGGCAGCTGAATCGGAGGAGGCGTGGGAGTCAGGGTCAGCATCAGGGCAACCTGGGAGATCTGAGGGGAAAGAGGGAATGGAGTTGGCAGAGAGAGAGAGACAGAGGCAGAGCCTGGGCTGACCATCAACCCTCCGATGGAGAGTCAACAGCCCCCAGGTCTGGAGGTGGCTGACAAAGAAGAGGAGGAACAGCTGGGTCCAGTTCCTGACTCACGGATGCACAGAAGGCAGAGGAGAGGAGAGCAGTGGAAATCTATGGGCCGGTCCTTGGGACAGAAGTGCCACCACTGCTAGCAAAGCCCCACCCTAGCTCTGGGGCTAAAAGGCAGGGGGCAGAGATGAATAAATGTGGCAGACAAGTATTCATCTTCCGGCTGGATGGACTTGTTAACCTGCGAGAGAAACTTTTTGCCAGGGCTGTTGGCATTCCTAATAATGACTTTTGACTTCACGTCAGATGGTTTGTCATGTTTGGGAAGCTGGGTCAGAACAGGTCATTAAAAAAAAGAAAGCAAAACTCACTTAAGAAACATCTCACTTAGCAACAGAAATAGCAATAGCACTTAGACTTATATACACTTAGACTTATATACAAGGACCTTGGAGTTGTCATATCAAATAGCTTCCTGTAACAGCATTGCCAAAAAGGCATTAAGAGTTGTAAATCTAATCTTACGAAGCTTCCCCTCCAGAAGTATCGAATTGCTAACTAGAGCATACAAAACTTTTGCCAGACCAATACTCGAATACAGCTCATCAGTCTGGAATCCGCACTGTATATCGGACATTAATACAATCGAGCGAGTCCAGAAGTATTTCACGAGAAGAGTACTACACTCCTCTGCTCGCAACAGAATACTCTATATCACCAGGCCTGAGATTTTGAGCTTGGACAACCTTGAACTACACCGCCTATGGTTAAACTTAAGCGTAGCACACAAAATTATCTGCTACAATGTCCTACCAGTCAATGACTACTTCAGGTTCAACCACAACAATACAAGAGAACACAACAGATACAAACTCAATGTAAACCGCTTCAAACTTGATTGCAGAAAGTAAGACTTCAGCAACAGAGTGCTCAATGCCTGGAATGCACTATCTGACTCTGTTGTTACATCCTCTTACCCCCACTCCTTTAACCTTAAATTATCCACTATTGACTTCACCCCATTCCTAAGAGGTATGTAAGGGGCGTGCATAAGTGCACCATCGTGCCTACCATCCCTGTCCTATTGTCCCCATTTATTCGTACCTATTTCCTGTATTCTTACTGATGTTTATACTTATATCTATTACCTTGTAAGCAATTGACAAATCAAATAAATAAAATAAATTATATACCGCTTTACAGTGCTTTTACAGCCCTCTCAAAGCTGTTTACAGAGTCAGCCTCTTGCCCACAACAATCTGTGTCCTCATTTTATCGACCTTGGAAGGATGGAAGGCCGAGTCAACCTTGAACCTGGTGGGATTCGATCTGCCAAATTGCAGTAGGAGTAGCTTGCAGTACTGCACTCTAACCATTGCACCACCGAGGCTCCTGAAATGCTCATTTGTGGTCATTAGTTGAGAACTCTCTGTACAGGGCAGACTTTTCAGAAATAAATTTTTCAGTTTGTTAAATTTGTTCGCAGTCGCACCAAACTCATGACATGTGTCCAATGATGTAATTGCAGAAATGTCATGTTTACATACTCACAGCAGGATGCAGGATGCAAATGTTTAGTTTGCAGTGTTTGTAGGATTATGTCATTGTGCACATGTTGTTATTGCTCAACACTTCTCGCTGGAGAACCTACAGGGGTTAGTTTTATACCTCAGTCTGGGAATCTTCCTCAAAGTACACAAATTTCTGGCAGGGGAAGCCCACACAACTGGACAGCATCCAAGTTGAAAATTGCATTATTCTACAGTATATACCACTTTATTGTGCCTTGATAAGACCACACTTGGAATATTGCGTCCAGTTGTGATCATTTTGTGTTATTAAAAAGAAGTTGAGACTTTAGAAAGATTGTAGAGGCCAAAACATGGTAAGAACAGTTGCAGGAATTGGATATGTCTAGTCTAGTGAAAAGAAGAACTAGGGGGTGACATGATAGCAGTCTTCCAATATTTGAGAAGCTGCCACAAAAAAAAAAAGAGCAGGTCAACCTATTTTCCAAAGCCCCTGAAGGTAGAAACAATGGATGGAAACTAAACAAGGAGAGAATCCCCTTAGTAATAAGGAGAAATTTCTTGGCAGTTAGAACAATTAATCAGTGGAATGGTTTGCCTTCAGAAGTTGTGGGTGTTTCAACACTGGAAGGTTTTAAAGAAGAGAGTGGATGACCATTTGTCTGAAATGGTATAGGGTTTCCTGCTTGAGCAGGGGGGTGGACTAGAAGACCTTCAATGACCACTCCAGCTCTGTTATCTATATATATATATAAAAGCCAAGTACTACTCACTCATCGTGAAATCTCCAGAACCGTAAAGCCTACAAACTTGAAATTTGGCACATATGTTCCTCTTGGCTTCTAGGAACTCGCTAAGAAAGGATTTTTTCAAAATGACCATCGGATCATTAGTATTTCATTAGTATTTCTTAATACAGTAATTAACATGCTCTGATGCTAAGGAGTTCTACTCCCCCTCCCCACCTGAAAAGAACTCTGTTCCAACTGCCAGTTGCCTCACATTCCGTTACCTCAGTTCAAACTGGCAGATGTTCCACTCCTTCGCTCAGGCGCAGTCTGGGGCTTCTTACAGCAGGGGTGGGATCCTACCTGCATAACAACCAGTTCAGTAAGCACACGCTTTGTACATTGCATGTGCATGCATACCAAATGCGCTGCATGTGCATGCATACCAAACGTGCGCTGCATGTGTGTGCGCGGTAGTTGTAAAACTACTTCTCCTGTGAGCTATAATCATCTCCTACTGACACGCGGCACTCAGCTGTGCCACATAAAGCAGCTAAGGTTGATTTAGCAGGGAATAAAGGACAGCCTAGAGCCCGAGCAGGCAGGTGGGCCCAACTGAACAAAAGAAAATATTCGGAGCAAACCAGTTCAGTGTCAACTGCTCTTCGGGGCTACCAGTTCTATAGAACCGGGCCGAACCAGTAGAATCTCACTCCTGCCTTACAGTACTAAACGTCGGTACCTCATCAAAATGTCTATGCCTTTCACCTATGGAACAGCTTCTGGACTCAAGGAGGCGAGAGCAATATTCCCTTAAGTGTTTCAATCACCAATCACCACTGAGCCAACGGATTGTGAACAGAATTTACCTTGCATGGCCCAATCACATAGTTTTGTCATGAAGTATGAGTATCCAGCTAGTTCCATTACATAGTAAAGTTGTTTTGGAATCCTCATTGCTTCTTCCCTCTTACACTCTCTTCTATTAATTGCCCTTGAAGTCCTATTATTATTATTAAGTCATTTGGATGTTACACCCAATTGATTAATCATTCCAAGAAACTTCTGCTGCCCTTTCTATGGGCATTAAACATATCAACTCTCCCTCTCCTACAGAGTTTTTCATTTAATTCAGGAAAACATACCTTAAGTCTCTCTCCAATCAAAATCTCCACATTCTCTCTATGCCTCATAGGTGCTTGTGAAGGAGCCCTGCTACCAACGCACCTTGGTTGTTGAAGAAGTGACAGATAGTTAAAGGCTTGCCACATGGAAAGGTGAAGGTTCAGCCATTAGTGTTGCACTAGAGTTGTGATGACGAACCCATGGCACCTATGCCACAGGTGGCACACAGAGCCATTTGTGCCAGCATGCGAGCTGCAGGCAAACTTACCTCACTGCGCATGTGTGCGCCTCACAGCTGTTTTTCAGCTGGTTTGAGGCCTTTTTCAGCCTCCCAAAGGCTTGAGGAAGGCTTCTGCAGGTTCTGCAGGCTTTGCAGGCTGAAAAGTAGCCCCGTTTCGTCACTTCCGGTATTTTTGGAAAAACAGGAAGTGATGAAATGGGGCTAGTTTTTGGCCTACAAAGCTTGCAGAAGCCTGCAGAAGCCTTCCTCAAGCCTGTGGGAGGCTGAAAAAGGCCTCAAACCAGCCGAAAATCAGCTGTGAGGCACAGTGCAGGTAAGGGGGTGGCAGAGGGGTGGGGGGGTGGATTACACACACATGCATAGGGAGCATGGGGGGCGTGCATTGTCTTTTGGGTGCTGGCACATGAGCGCGAGCTTGCAAGTGTGCACACAATTTTTTGGCACGGGAACCCAAAAAGGTTAGCTACCACTGCACTAGAGCAAGGATGTCAAACTTGATTTCATTGAGGGCTGCATCATAGTTGTGCTTGACCTCGGAGACCCTGGGGTGGACGTGGCAGGGGATGGAGGGGCATGACATGGTGGGTGTGTCCAGCTCAACATCACTCATGTCGGGGGCACCTGTGGTGGCCAAGTGCTAAGGCAGAACTTCCCTGAGACCCTCACTCATTCCCATTATAATTTCCTTCCTTCCTTTTCTTCTTTTTCCTTCCCCCTTTCCTTATTTTTCCTTCTTTGCTCTCTTCCCATCTTTCCTCTTTCCCTTTCTCCTTCCCTGTCCCCTTCTTGCATGCTCAAATGCAAAGGGGGAAACATTTCTCCTTCTGTTCTGTTTTTAGTTTGTTTTGCTAGCCCTCTGTCAGCAAAAATGGAGCTCAGGAGGGCTACGTGCAGTCCCCTCCCCCAGGCCACATTTCCAGCCACAAAAGACTCCTGTAGCCCTCTGCTAGTGAGAAAGGAGCTCAGGGGGCTGCATGCACCCCTCCAGCTCCATTTTCACTGGCAGAGGGCTGGAGGCCATCATGGCCTGAAACTGGAGCCCTGGAAGGCTGTGTGCAACCATCTCAAGCTCCCTTTTTGCTGGCAGAGGCACCATGGGCCAGTCCATTGCTGTTTCTAGCCCAGCCCTGTGGGCAGATCTAATCACCCCATGGGTCAGATCCAGCCCCTGGGTCTTGAGTTTGACACCCCTGCACTAGAGCATCATTAGTGTAAGGCTGCCAAAAACCTTCAAGTATAATATGCTAATTGTTAAGGTATTAAGATTTAAGAACTGACCAGCAGTGAATAGCTCCTAGATGCTGTGAATCTGATGTAACATAGCCTGATGTAACAAGAGTGATTCAGCATAGTATGGGTATTTCCCTTTAAGACTGGAGGGTAAAGATTCCCTTAAGAGGTGTGTATATAAAAGGCAGCCATTAGAGGACATGGTTCTCTTTCCTTGTGACCAGTGGTACAGAAGTTCTCCATCTGTTAGGAAGAAGAAAACTTGCTTGTCAAGGTATTTTTCCACCACGTGTATATTTTCTGTATCTGCCTGCTGTATATTAAACCACTGTTAATGTCTCTGTGTACTGTGTGTTGCTCCTGGGTTGTCTCATAAACGTAGTCATGCTGCCAAATGCTCTGACACTAATGAATTGCAATTAACATCTCAGTCAACGGGATAGGCTTAACCCCGTGATAGTTATCAATCATTTTCTTTGACTGTCAACAAAAGGACTGCTTTTAGAGGTAGCATCCTGCCTGCCGACCTGTAACAGAATGGGGAAGGTAAACCCCATCTATCAACCTGTCACATGACACCCCAGATATACAAACTGTATTATTGGTGATAACTTGAATCTATGGAGGCATGAAATGAGATAAGAAGCTTACACAGAAAGATAGAGTTATCTGTGGGGACAGAAAGTTCTGAAGTGGGCTAAAGGAGCTGGCAGATGCAGTGTTGAAGTCACTCTGGGAGGAAAACATTCACTAGCAAGCAACAATGAAGATAGATTGCTGCACATTGCTGGAAAGATATAAGCAATTGGTCTGCCTGGCATTGGTTTCCAGAGGGAGAAGAGGACCCAATTCAATGCACTCAACAAAGATATCCCAGAAAGAGAAGAAGAATTGAACTGGAAATATTGCATCCAGTTTTGGTCACCACACCTAAGATGTTGAGACTCTAGAAAAGAGTGCAGAGAAGAGCAACAGAGATGATTAGAGGACTGGAGGCTAAAACATATGAAGAACAGTTGCAGAAATTGGGTATGTCTATTCTAATGAATCAGGGATGTGGTGCTCAGTGGCTAAGACGCTGAGCTTGTCGATCAGAAAGGTCGGCAGTTCAGCGGTTTGAATCCCTAGCGCTGTGTAACGGACTGAGCTCCCGTTCCTTGTCCCAGCTTCTGCCAACCTAGCAGTTTGAAAGCATGTAAAAAATGCAGGTTGAAAAATAGGGACCCCTTTGGTGAGGTGTTCCGTATGCCTTCGGCATTGAGTCATGCTGGCCACATGACCACAGAGTCTCCGTGGTCATGTGGCCGGCATGACTAAACGCCGAAGGCACATGGAACGCTGTTACCTTCCCACCAAAGTGGTCCCTATTTTTCTGCTTGCATTTTTACGTGCTTTCAAACTGCTAGGGTGGCAGGAGCTGGGACAGGGAATGGGAGCTCACTCCATTACGCGGCGCTAGGGATTCGAACTGCTGAACTGCCGACCTTTCTGATCGACAAGCTCAGCGTCTTAGCTACTGAGCCGCTGCATCCCTCTAAAATTACAATACAACATGAATAATATAGAATAGTTTATGGATTTGATGTGACCTAGTCTTTTGACTTGAGGTTGCTTGCAACAAATGGGATATTTATGATATTCTATGTTGGTTGCGGTGTCCCAGGGTCATGGCCTTTTGAGACCTTCTGACAAAAGGAAAGCAAAGGGAAGCCAGATTCACTTTTCAACTGTGTTACTAATTTAACAATTGCAGTGATTCACTTAACAACCGTGGCAAGAAAGGTCATAAAAGTGGCAACATTCACTTACTTAGCAACAGAAATTTTGGGTTCAACTGAGGTCATAAATCGAGCATTACCTGTGTGAGTATGCCCAAACTAAATAAGTATTCTCTTGGTTCCTACTTAAACCTGGTAGAATTCCTTGATTCAATTGTAAGAAACACCAGAGCCCATTCATAACCAATTAATTTAGACATCTTACTCATTTGAATGGAAAGAGATTTGCAGCCAGGTTATTCGGATGTGATCTGGCCTATCATCTCCTTCCTTTCACTGCTAATTCTTGTCTGAATTTCATTCCTCCCTGCAATTTCCCAGTGGGTCCTTTTGTATTACACCTCCATCTTCATTAACGTTGGCATCCCCTTCTGACTTACTGTGAATCTCATTAACATGTTGTTTTTACCCTCTGTTCCTGGACCATAACTGAGCATGTTAAATAAGATTGCTTGGAACACAACTCCCTGGTGACATCTCCTTTAAGTGCCCACAAACTGACATTCTGGTGTTTGTCATCAAGGTATAGCTTGGATTTTTGTCAGAGCTGCAAGCAGGGATGGTATTCGTAGTTCCAACTGCTTCTCTCATGACGTTTGGGGGATTTGAAAGACACATGGATGGTGGAGTACATGTGAAGATCAAAAACAGTTAAATAGTTTTCTCTGATCCAATGGAGAGTGTGAGAGGATAGGCTGCCTACCAAATGGCCAGGATCCTGAGCTGCTGGTGGTAGTGGTGGTATTCTACTGGTTCAGCCCAGTTCGGCTGAACTGGTAGCTCCGAGGATCATCTGTAAGCAAATAAGTTTGCTCTGACGATCAGCTGCTAGGACCATCCGCCCGCCCCGGCTGTATTCTGAACTTTATTTCCTGGTTCTGAAGCTCAGCTGCTTCGCACGGCACAGCGGATTGCTGCGCATCAGTTGTTGAAGACACAGGGAGAGTGCAGGATTGCAGGAGAAGGTCAGTGTGATGACCTTGGGTGTGGCACAAAGGCAACACAGTCAGATAAGCAATAGGAGTCCCTTTATTATCTCCAACTTTGCCCCCATTGTCCAGGTTACCTTCGGCTGGAGAAAAACTCTCCCAGGAACAGCCTTTAATTGGAGAAAATTCAGTCCAAAACAAGATACATGCAGACTGTAACTAAAAATCCAAACAAACCAAGCTGCAGTAATTAACTTGACAGGGCAGGAGAAAGGATTTCAGACTTGAAAGCACAGCAAACCTCACACAGTTGGGAAGATGCCAGGAACACAGATAAGCCACAACGAGACCAGATCAATTCATGTTTGCTCCCAACAGTTTGCTGTGCACAGCTTCCCTTTTTAAACAGCATGTTCCCAGCTGCCGCTAATGAAGGGAATCAGGGCCCTTTCCTTCCTCGTAAGCCATGCAACTCACGTTACTCCCTCCTCCATTCCTCCCTGCATGCCCTAGGATGAAGAGGGGGTGGGCCTGGGTCTTCCTCTAAATTCCCTCTCCCTTGTTCTACCTCTTCCCTGCTCTGCCCAGCCGGACTGTGCCCTTCCCCAGTTTCTTCCACAGCCAATGGAGCCACAGTCCCACTCCCTGTCAGCTGTTCGGCCTCCCCCTCCGAATCAGTTTCCGACAGGGGTATGACAGTCAGTAGCAAACCCTCTGCGCGTGCACAAAGTGCACCCACTGAGCCATGCCCACAGAACAGGTGGTAAAAAAATTTGAATCCTACCACTGACCAGTGGCCTGTCCCTTCAAGACCTCTCTTTAGCCAGCCCAACAACTGGAGGCTATACAGGTAGTTCTCAATTTACAACAGTTCATTTAGTGGCACATTTTGCTTAGGAAATTTAGTGGGAAAGTTTGTTTAGGAAATTCCTCCTTAGTTCTAGGTTGGATCTCTGTATCTCTCTCCATCTGTTACTTTTTGTCCTGCTCTCAGGTGTTTTGGAGAATAGGTTGACTCCCACTTCTCTGTGACAGCTATTCAAATATGGGAAGACTGCTATCATGTCTCCCCTAATCCATCCTTTCGTTCGCTGGACATACCTAATTCCCTTAGCCTTTCATCAAACAATTTAGCCTCCTATTATCTTTGTGGCTCTGCCCTGCATTCTTTCTAGGGTGTCAGTTTATTTAGCTTAAGGCAAATACACGGACCTGTAGTGGATCAAATGTTAATGTCCAGCCCACCCAGCCATTCAAGGACAGGGTGGTCTATGTTGAAAAAAAATCAGATCTTGGGGTGGTGCAAGCTCTGGGTGGGCATTCGGACACAATGGGATGGCTATTTTATTGAGGAGCACCACAGTTACACTGAGGGGTAGAGAGAAGACCCCATTTAAACAAGAAGTCCTGGCAGACACCATGTTGGGTACGGATCCTGTTCAGAGTTGACCCATGCTGGTGAGGAAGGTCAAAACCTGACCCTTGTGTAGGGTCATCTACGTAACTTCCTATATCTGGGCATTCAGCAGCACATTTGGCTTTGCACTGTGTGTCGATGTCCAAGTTGTTAGACAGCTGTTGAGCGAGTGCCAGAAAGGCAGTAGTGGGATTCAATTTTTTTTACTACCGGTTCTGTGGACATGGCTTGGTGGGCGTGTCAGGGAAGGATACTGTAAAATCTCCAGTCAGAGGTGGGATTTGCCGGTTCTCCGAACTACTCACAACTTCTGCTACTGGTTCTCCAGAACTGGTCAGATCCTGCCGAAGACCACCTCTGCTGTGGGTGTGGCTTAGTGGGCATGGCATAGCTTGGTGGGCATTGCTTGGTGGGCATGGCAGGGGAGGAATACTGCAAAATCCCCATTCCCTCCCCACCCCACTAACCAGCTTTCCAGCTCCATTCTCCTGCACAGGGCAACCAAAGAAGAAACAGCTGATCAGCTGGGACTCGGGAGGCAGAGAATAGATGGGGGCAGGACCAGTCAGAGGTGGGATTTGCTGGTTCTCCAAACTACTCAAAATTTCTGCTACCGGTTCTCCAGAACTGGTCAGAATCGGCTGAAGATCCACCTCTGCAGAGAGGGCTTCCTGGATTTAAGCCTATCAATTGATAGATGGATGTATACAGATATATATAAAGATAGAGCCTCAGTATTTTTATAGATATTGTAATCAATATCACTTTGCAGTAATTTTAGCTATATTCAAACTGAGGACATTCAAATCCTAAAAGACTCTTTGTAGGACACCAAAGAACACAGCCTACAATTTAAAAGAGAGCTCTATAATATAGTTGAAAATGCTCCGGTGATTCTTCTTTACATCCTTCCATATAATATCACATCAAAGAAAGAAAGACCTACAATTTTTGCATCTGTTTTTCCTTCTGATTGTTCTCCTTAAAAGTACATGGCAAGATTACTCTGTAGGAGGAAAAATGCATAGCAATTTCTCCAATGAATGTATTTTTATTTAAAGACAGAACCTACAGCTTGTAAAAGTTTATGCCTTTAATAAAAGTTTGCCGGTCAGGAAATTTGCTACCAGACTCCTGATTTCCTTCACTGCAATTTCAATTTTCTCCTTCTTTAACAGATCACCTGTCTACACTGTGGGGTAAAAGAAAGACGTTGAAGGACAGAGCCTGACCATGCAACAGAAATTTTTGTGCACTCACTTCCAAGCCAACAGTAACATAAAACAGAAGGATGACCGAAGGATGCCAAAATAGGCAGGGGCCACAGCAGTAATTAGAATAAGAAGTAAACAGTGACATCATTTTCAGATGCTTTCATGTGTTTGGAAAGAATCAGGCCACCTCTCCAAACTTAAGCCAAAGCTTCATGTTAAGCCTGGGAAGCTCTGAAGCACCAATCCAATTTGTGATTTCAGATGAAAATTACTTGGCATGTTCAACGTGTTCTGTTCCCTTCACTGACACCCTATCCCAGTGATGACTTGATAATGGTACCAATGAATCAATTTGGAAAGGGACTGAAGATCGTTTCACGAGACAGTAAAGGAAAGCAGTTGCAAGTAACAAAAACCTGCAAATGCAAGTCTTAGCTTGTTATGGCTAAATCGGGAATGGTGAGTCTGATTAAACATTGCACATGGATTTCGAAAACATCATATTTTTCTCCAATAAAGAGATGGCCACCAGTATCTGCACAAACATTCTCCAGTTATGAGAATCCATGTCAAGTAGAGAGCTGGAAAGATTAGATGGATGGATGGATGGATGGGTGGGTGGATGGATGGATGGATGGATGGATGGATGGATGGATGGACAGATAGATAGAGATAGAATAGTTAGATAATAGATAAATAGATAATAGATAATGATAAATAATAGATAGATAATAGATAGATATAGATAATAGATAGATAGATAATAGACTGATAGACAATAGATAATAGATGATAGATAGATAGATAGATATAGATGATAGTATAGATAGAAAATAGATAGATGATAGATAATAGATAATAGATAGATGATAGATAATAGATAGATGATAATAAATAGATGATAGATAGATGATAGATAGATGATAGATAATAGATAGATAAATAATAGATGATAGATAATACATAGATAATAGACTGATAGATGATAGATAGATAGATAGATAGATAGATAGATAGACAGACAGATGAAAGAGGGATAGATGAATGGATGGATGGATGGATGGATGGAAGAGTGGGTGGATGGATAGCAGAAAAAGGAGAGAGAATGATGGATTAGATACATGGATGATGATGATCATCATCATGGGAAGGAGGGAGGAAGAGAGAGAGAGAGATGATAGGTAGGTAGGTAGGTAGGTAGGTAGAGATGATGTCCTCAGCAAAACCAAGTAGGCTCCACACCCATTTGCACCACTCAGCTGACCCTGAGGACACAGATAAACCTCCAAGCAGCCTCAACGGTTCTCTAAAAAGATGCAAATGACCAGCTGCCTGCAAGGAGTATAAATCCTTCCATCCATAAATCACCCTCCAGTCAGAGCTGAAGAAGCATCTTGGATGAGAAGCAAAACATCTTCCAAGAAAAGCCAGACAGTCCAGCTGCCTCTTGAAAAAAAAAAAGTACCTTTGGGACATCTTGTTGGAGAGTTTGTAAAGCAGTCCAAAAAAACAAAAAAAGCTTTGCTGAAGGTTGGGGGCGCATCCTCCTGGTAGCTTGAACTTCAAGTGCTTGCGGATTTTCAACAAGCAGCTGGAAGCGCTAACAAATGTATGTCAGGAACAACAAACTGAGTCAAGTTGTTCAGGTAGCAGGATCCTGTTCCAGTGTCTAGACAATAAATCCGTACGTTTCCTGGGCTTCTCCTCGGTTTTGGCACTTAGGAGAAGCCGACAGGTTTTAGGTCTCTTTTAATGTTATGATTCTGGGGATGGGTTAACAGTAGGGCAGCCAAAACCCTGGAAATGGCTTGCAGTGGGAGAACTCCAGCCAGCACTTTGTTTTACTGGCTTTTAAAAGGTCTTAAAAAGCTATTTAAAGTTCCCAGCAGGAGCGTTGGACAGAAACATTTTAAAGGCTCCAGAAGCTCAGCAGGAGTATCCTTGACAGCTTTTTAAAGGAGAGCCAGCAACAGATAAAGCTTCCCAGAATGCTTTGGGGGTGGACACCTCTTTATGTCCTCTGGGTGCCCTGATTGAGCCAAAGTTCCTTTGGCTTTTGCAGGCAATTCTTCCCGAGTGAGTAATATCCGGTTTGTTTGCAAGGAGAGATTTCTGCCTACGACTTTAAACTCATCCCTGGAAAGAAAGAAAGAAAAAGACTTATTTTTCATGTCTTTTTAATGCCAATATTTTGGATATTCTGTCCCAAATTACAAAGGATAACTGGGGGGGGGGTTTCTAGCAGATCAGTAGCCAGATAGAGTCTTTTTATCAATAGAAAGTGGATTTCAGATGATTTTGTAGAAGTCTGAACATATCTTTGTCTCCAAAGCCCTAAAACAATTTATTATGATTAACTAGCTCGATACCCATGCTTCACTATGAAACTATGTGATTGGGCTTAGTTTTTGGGGAGGAAAATAAGGGAAAAAAATTGTACCTCTGCCTACAGCATCCATCAGTGTTCATCTGGCTAGCATCCTGTCAGTGTTAGAGAGAGTTGAGGGAAACTGAAACACTATTTGCTGTGTAAGCAGGAAGACAGCAAGGAGCCTGTGGGTGGCTGAGCTCAACTGTTCTGTATGAAAGCTGGTTGCTGCTGTGAAACTGAAACTGAAGCTCCTCTCCTCTGCTTGTGTTTTGCACTTGGAACAGATTTCTTTTCAGGTGGGGAGGGGGAGTAGAACTCCTTAGCATCAGAGCGTGTTAATAACAATATACGAAATTGCTCTGATGGTCATTTCGAAAAATCCTTTCTTAGTGAGCCCCTAGAAGCCAAGAGGAACATACGTGCCAAATTTCAGGTTCGTAGGCTTTACAGTTCTGGAGATTTTGTGGTGATGCGTGAATGGTCTTTCGCTTTTATATACATAGATTATATTTCTATGCCACCCATCTGGCTAAGGCAACTCTCATTCCACGTAAACCAAGGGTAGTTTGAAAAGACAAGTAACAAAATCAGTTTGCAGGAAAAGCTTATCAAACAATCATTGGTCCAGAAAGGTCTCTTGTCTTGGGCAGTGGGTTGGACTAGTCTGGAGCGCTGTCTTATCTGCCCCTGTGCAATTGGCAAACCATACAGAGGTGCAGTAAGTTAAGATACTCTCTATGGTGCAACGGTAGAAGGTCACCAGCAGTTTTTCATTCAGTTGTTGTTTCCTGAGAAGTCTCAGGTAGTATAATCTCTGCTGGGCCCTTTTGACCAGGGCTGCAATGTGAGCACCCCAGGTCAGGTCCTCTTTTAGGGTAACACCCAGAAACTTAAAAGCTAAGTCACTTTTCTCCCGTTTTACAGTCTTTCTGGCTACCATTGTTAAGTAAGTCACTGCACTTGTTACACTAAGAATACGGTTGCTCAGTGAGTCTGGCTTCCCCATTGACTTTGCTTGTCACAAAAGTTGATCACATGATCCCAGGATACTGCAACCGTCATAAATATGAGTCAGTTGCCAAGCACCTGAATTTTGATGACGTGACAATTGGTTGTAAGTGTGAAACACAATCGTCAGTCACTTTTATCAGTGCCGCTGTAACTTTGAATGGTTGCTACACGAATTGCTGTAAGTGGGGGAGTACCCGTAATGGAGAATTTCTATGCAGGGTCATGGAGAGTCCTCTCGCTTTGAAACATTTTTAAACTTTTTCCTCTTCGGGGGTTTGTTCGCTCTTGTCTTTCCTTCCCCCTCTTCCTTCCCTTTCTTTTTTAGAAGTGTTTTCTTTTGTACCAGAGCTTTTGTATTGTGACAGATGACAGAAGTTCTACATCTATTTAAAAACCAAGAAGGCAAGAAACAGCTGGAGAGACAGTTTTGTGTGCCTCTGTGAGTGTGTGTGTGTGTGCGCGCGCAGGCCTGCCAGTGTGAGTATGCATTCTCCCTGGTTGCAAATTTTGGATCCGTGTTCAGTCCTCATCTAGAAAACATGAAAGATTGCCACCTTGTGTCGCTGAAGTTAAAAAAAAGAAAAAGAACATTTTCTGAAAACCAAACATAGGGTGGTTGAAATAATTAACAGAATTGGAGGGGATCCTGGAAGTCTTTTAGTCCTACCCCCTGGAAATGGCTTTTTTTCCCCCCCTGGAAATCAGAAGTAAATACTGGAAACCGACAAAAACACAAAACAAAAAAAAACATTGCAGATTGTGTTCATGTGAACTCAGGACGTTGCAAATGGCCATAGTGGTGAGCTGGTTGCTAAGCACTAAAATACGATCGTGTAACCATGGGGTGTGTGTCAGAGGTGGTATTCAGCAAGTTCTGATCAGTTCTGGAGAACCAGCAGCAGAAATTTTGAGTAGTTTGGAGAACCAGCAAATACCATGTCTGACTGGCCCCGCCCCCCTCTGTTCTCTGCCTCCCGAGTCCCAGCTGATTGGCTGGGTCTTCTTTGGTTGCCCTGCCCAGGAGAACGGAGCTGGAAAGCAGGTTAGTGGGGTAGGGAGGGAATGGGGATTTTGCAGTATCCTTCCCCTGCCACACCCATCAAGCCAAGCCACGCCCACAGAACACCATGCCCACCAACCCATGCCGATAGCTGACCAGCTGGGTCTTCTTTGGTTGCCCTGCCCAGGAAGATGGAGCTGGAATGCAGGTTAGTGGGGTTGGGAGGGAATGGAGATTTCACAGAATCCTTCCCCTGCCATGCCTACCAAGCCAAGCCACGCCCAACAAGCCACGCCCAACAAGCCACACCACACCAACCAAGCCACGCCCACAGAACCCATAGTAAAACATTTTGAATCCTACCACTGGTGTGTTGTATGTGCATCTCTTGTAACTTCAAAAATGGATCTTAAGTAGCTTTGGGGAGGTTTTTGAATGCTCTTTAAGTGATTGGTTGTAAGTTGAGAACTACCTGTACCAGAATCACTTCTGTGTAACAGGAGGCTACATAAATGTGATGAATAAATACACCTTTTGCTTCTTAATGCAGTCCTAGAGTGCATTAAAGAGAGATAGGGGGCGTGCATAAGCGCACCAATCGTGCCTACTGTTTCTTTCTTATTTTTCTTATACGTATCCATTTCATGTATTCATAACTATGTTTATACTTATACCTGTTATCTTGTAAGCGATTGACAAATAAAATAAATAAATAAATAAATAAATAAGTGTTAATCCCCCTTGTAATGCCTTGGTAAGACCACACTTGGAATATTGCATCCAGTTTTGGTTGCCACATTTTTAAAAAGACATTGAGACTCTAGACAGAGCACAGAGAAGAGCAAGAAAGAGGACTGGAGGCTAAATCACACAAAGGATGGTTGCAAGAATTGGATAGGTGCAGTTTAATGAAAAGAAGGACTGGGGTGACGTGATAACAGTCTTCCAAAATCTAATGGGCTGCCACAAAGAAGAGGCAGTCAACCTATTCTCCAGTGCATTGAAGGCAGGACAAGAAGCAACGGGTGGAAACTCATCAAGGAGAGAAGCAACTTAGAACTAAGGAGAAATTTCCTGACAGTGAGAACAATTAATCAGTAGAACAACTTGCCTCCAGAATACTCCAACAATGGAAGATTTTAAGGAGAGAGAGCGGACAACCATTTGTATGAAATGATATAGGATTTCCTGCCTGAGCAGGGGTTGGACTATATGACCTCCAAGGCCCTCCCAATTCTGTTGTTCTGTTCTGTTCTGTATCGGTGAAAAGGCTGGTTTCCCCCAACCACTCACCCAGTTTGATGTGCCCAGCAACCACGTGCATCTCTGGTCTCTGGTAAACTGCCTGGAAGCCATTATATAATCACAATGTTTTATAAATCCTCTCTGATCCCTACCTTCTAAGAAACAACATAAGGATTTGCAAATCAAACATCTGGGATTTATTAGCGACATTTCTTTTTTAAAAATCTGATTGTGGGGGGGGTGGTGGTGTTGTAAGCCTGTTGTAGCTCTGGTGAAGATTATTGCACAAATCTCACGTGGGATTTGCGAAGGAACAAGAACAGTGGTGTTTTTGAAGAAACCGGAGTTATCAAATTAGTTGTAAATGTTTTACGTATCTAAGGCAGGAGAATTTGCAAGGGGCTCGTAACCATTGGAAGTGAGCTGAAATTAGCCCCAAAGGGAGGTTTTTATTATTATTGTTGTTGTTGTTGTTGTTGGAGTCATTTTCAAATCTGTGTGACTCCTGTGCCCTATTGAGCATCTGAAAGAGAGCTTGGTATACAGTACTGGAAAATCAAATTCCTAGTTCTGGTGATACAGAGGTCTCACAAAATTAAATCGATAAAGTTCAAGGGATGTTGGTACTCTGGGAGCCAAGCTATTCTTTTTATTTATGAGAATCCACTGTGTTTCACAGACGTATCAGGCTTTCCTCTTCAGTGTGTATAGTCTCTAAGACAGATGAATAAGCTTTATAGAAGTTTTCAGATGAGAAATCCAGCAAAAAAAAAAATTCCATGGTGTAGAATGCCTTACTGGTAGCCTCCGACTTACAACAGTTTGCTTACTGACCGTTTGAAGTTACAATGGCATTGAAAAAAGTGACTTAAGATCGTTCATCACACTTCGACCCAAGGATGGGATTCAAAAATCCCAGCAACTGGTTCACTGCCTAGTTACTGAGTGGGTGTGGACATAGTGGACGTGGCCTACCAGAACTTCTGGGAGGGCCATTTTTCGCCTTCCGAAGGGTCCAGAGGCTTTCCTTGGGCCTCTGGGAGGGTGAAAATGGCCTTCCCTGGGCTCTGGAGGCCCTCTGGAAACAAGAAACAGGCAGCACCATTTCCGGACTTCCAGAAGGTCCATTTCTTCCACCTCCCAGAGCTTCCATGCAGACCCTGCACTTACCTGCATCGAAAATGGGCCACGTGGAGACTCCGGGGAGGGAAGGGGTGGGCAGGGCCAGCTGGTCGGTTCAAATACCAGTTTGCTGATCCAGATTTAAATTTAACATCTGGTTCACTCAAACCGGTCTGAACCAGTAGAATCCCACCCCTGCTTCGACCATTGCAGCATCCCCAACGTTCCGTGATTAAAATTCAGAGATTTGGCAACTGGCAACTTTCTTCTAATACTGCTTAAATAGAAATTATTTTCTCAGCAGAATTGGCAGGGCCTCCTTGGGGTGCTGTTGGCCAGACAATGCCGGTTGGCGGCCCCCAGGCCTTCTCTGTGGGAGCGCCCACCCTGTGGAACCAGCTGCCCCTGGCATTGCGCCTGGCCCCTGACCTGCGTTCCTTCCACCGCGATCTAAAGGCCTGGCTGTTTCTGCAGGCCGGCCTGGATTGAGGGGGATTGGGGTTTTTAATTGGGTATTTTAGCGTGGGATTTTACTATTTATTTGGATCGGGTTTAACACTTTTTAAATATGTTTATGTTATACTTCTGTGTGAGCCGCCCCGAGTCCTTCGGGAGACGGGGCGGCATATAAATCCAAATAAATCAAATCAAATCAATAATATTGGAGGAGTTAAGGGTTTCTGAAATTTATTTCACCCTCAACAATACCAGTGCCTTGGTATACTGCTTTGGTAAGAGCACACTTGGAATATTGCATCCAGTTTTGGTTGGCATGATATAAAAAAAGATATTGAGACTCTCGAAAGAGTGCAGAGAAGAGCAACATAGATGATTAGGGGACTGGAGGCTAAAACATATAAAGAACAGTTGCAGGAATTGGGTATGTCTAATTTGATGAAAAGAAGGACTAGGGGAGACATGATGGCAGTGCTCCAATATCTCAGGGGCTGCCCAAAGAAGAGGGAGTCAACCTATTATCCAAAGCACCTGAAGGTAGAAGAAGCAATGGATGAAAACTTATCAAAGAGAGAAGAATTAAGGCGAAATTTCCTGACAATTAGAACAATTAATCAGTAGAACAAGTTGCCTCCAGAAGTGTTTTCTAGAAGGGATTGGACAAGCATTTCTCTGGAATGCTATAGAATCTTCTGCTTGAGCAGAGGATTGGATTACAAAATCTCTGAGATTCCTTCCAACTCTGTTATTCTGTTATATGTCTCTTAATCTGGATAAACTGTACAAAAATCTCTGCATTCAGAAGATTCATGTTCCCACCTACAGTCCTATCAGATCGACAAGAATTATTCAATCACTTCATTAGTGGCTATTTAGATTTGGGGTCTATTACGGACATGGAAAGCACAGAGTCCAGACCATTTTGTTCTTACCAGAATATCTTTTCTCACAACTAATGGAGTCCTGATGAAGATTAACAGGAGAAAAAAAATGACTTTTTTTTGGAGTCGAGAGGGCAAGGATTGCAATAAGCTTGCTAAAGACAAAAATCTGGTTGTGTTTCTTCGGGCCAACTCACTCACTTTAACTCAGCATTAAAGTTGACTTATTTTAAGCTTTTAAAAAGAGTTGGATTTTTACTTTTTTAAAAAAGTGCTTTGCAGGAAGCCTAGGTATACTTTTGCTAAAAATAGACTTATCTGCAGCCAGTTTCTTTCAGTGGAGGAAGCCAGAAGGAAAATAGAGAAGAACTTGGTAATTATACTATAAATACTGGGTTCTTTTTTCAAGATGAAGAACCATTTTGATTCAAAGAAAAACAAGTCACCCCAGCAGAGCCATTGATGGGGCAAGGAGGGAAGCTTTTCAAGTCAAGATGGCAGCCATGATTATATTCTCAAAGCACCATCTCTTTATTTGCAAGGTCATGGAGCAATTTTGATGCCATCAAAGTCAGAATGGGACATCTCCCTGTGGTCTGCTCTCCCCAGCCATCTTATGACAGCCAACTTGCCATGGGTCAATTCAATACAGATAATAGCAATAGCAATAGCACTTAGGCTTATATAGCACTTCACAGTGCTTTACAGCCCTCTCTAAGCAGTTTACAGAGTCAGCCTATTGCCTCCAACAATTTGGGTCTTCATTTTACCCACCTCGGAAGGATGGAAGGCTGAGTCAACCTGGTGAGATTTGAACTGCCAAATTGCAGGCAGCTGGCAGTCAGCAGAAGTAGCCTGCAGTGCTGCACTCTAACCACTGTGCCACCATGGCTCATAACTCAAGAAAGGGACAAGTAAAAACATATGATGAACGATTGGGGGACCTGGGCATGGCTAGTATAGGAATGAGAAGAACCAGGGGAGACAGGATAGCAGTCTTCCAAGATTTGAGGGGCTGCCACAGAGAGGAGAGGAGGGGGTCAACCTATTTTCCAAGGCACCTGAAGGCCAGGTGAGGAATAATGGATGGAAACTGATCAAGAAGAGATTCAATCTGGAAATAAGGAGAAACTCTCTGATAGTGAGAACAATCAACCAATGGAACAGAAGTTGACTTCAGAAGTTGTGGGAGCTTCATCACTTAAGGCTTTCAAGAAGAGATTGGACTGCCACCTGTCAGAAATGGTGTAGGGTCTCCTGCTTGGGTGGAGGGATTGGAGTAGATGACCTACAAGGTCCCTTCCAACTCTTTAATCTGTTAGCAGTTCGCCCCAGCCTCAAGGACTTCTAACTGCAGAAGGTTCAAACATAAAGCAAGACAAAGCCCACTGCAATTCACTTGTCCCTCTATTGAGTTATCCCACATTTAATTGTCCCGAATTGTCCAGCAGCAATTTGGCCAGGGTGAGTTGGTCACAGCAAGTGCTTCTGGATGCTGGGGAGGCCAAAAACAGTCCTGTTTTTGACCCTCTGGAGGCCTCTCCGGGTCCCATATTTTTTGGACTATGAGACACACCGGATCATAAGATGCACCCAGGTTTAGAGAAGGAAAACAAGGAAAAAAAGGTTTTGGCCTCTGCACCAGCAGTAATATGCTACCGGTTCGGACCGGTTCAGCTGAACCGGTAGTAAAAAAAGCCTCCAAGGATCAGCTGACAATCAGCTGAGAGGAGAAAGAAGAGAAAGGCACAGGAACAGGTCTCCCATCCACCCCTGCACTTTCCTCTTCTGTATCCTCTCAGCTGATTGGCACCGCAGGCCTCAGCTGGTATGTGGAAAGCTGCGTGCCGGCATTAGGCAGGGCATGCCCACCAAGCCACGCCCACAGAACTGGTGGTAAAACAATTTGAATCCCACCACCACTCTGTGCATCCTGTTTTCAGCCTCCCCAGCCCCCAGAAACACTCTGCAGTCCAAAAAGGGTTTGGGAGGCCAAAAACAGGCCCCCCAGAAGCACTCTGCAGGCCAAAAACAGGCCTGATTTGGGCCTGCAGAGTGCTTCTGGGGGGCCGGGGAGGCTGAAAACAGGACGCACAGAGGCCAAAAACTATATTTTTCCTTGTTTTCCTTCTCTAAACTTAGGTGCATCTTGTGCTCCGGTGCGTCTTACATTCTGAAAAATACGGTACTTATAATTAAGGGTTAAGTACAGTTACTCCAACCAGAGTTGAGCCTCATTGGGGGAAATCTTCCCAACTGGAAGGATCTCCTTTTTGCAAATGGGGCGGGTGGGGGGAGATAAGATTGGGAAGAATTGTTTCTTGCTTATACCTCTTATAACAGCCTCTTCCTGTAGTCTAGATCAGGGTACCCAACCCCAGGCCATGGCCCACTCCTGGCCTGGGGCCTGTTCAAAGCCAGGCCATGCAAGTGATGGGTAGACATGTGTGCATGACGCTCTACTCATGCGAATGGTGGACAAGTGTGCATGGACGTGCAAAGCTCCACTTGCATGAGCGATGGGCCCTTGAGCTCACTCGCGAAGCTGCATTAGCGCACAGGGAGCTCCTCATGTCAGCACTCTCTGCTCACATGAATGGAGCTTCTCACAGGAACGCGAGTAACCTCTGCTCACGCATGAAGGTCCATTCACGCAAGTGGAGGGCCCGCCCAGCCACCGTTCACACCAATGTAGCTGTGCACGTGCGCCTGCCCCTCACACCCCACCCCAGAGGACCAAGATGAAATGGTTAGGGACTGCTGATCGAGATAGACCTTGTAGGGCAGAGGTAGTGTTCTGACCGAGGCTTCCCAAAATCACGAAGCAGACTCCTTGCCCCTTTTTATTAAGCTAATGTGAATTCCTATCATTCACATCCAGCGAAGAGTCTTTCAAGGGTGAATTACAACCACAGACCTTATCAAGCTTGGAGAGCTGTCAGGTTGATACCTTCCAAGTGCAACGCTGTACAAAAAAAAAAAACACTTGGCAAGGAGTCTCTGAGAGTCACGAACAAATCTTCACACTAATCAAACAAACTAATTGTCTCCTGCAAACACCACTCCCCTTTCGCTCCTCTTTATTACTTATGGGAGGGGCCATTCACTGTCCACTTGTGCCTTTACTTCAGGGTTGACCCTTGTTCCTTGTTCCTTCACCTGGCAGCTCTACGCATGCGCACATCGGGAACAGGCTCCAGCTGCTCTTCTGCCACATGGATCTCTGACTCTGAAGGCCGCTGATAACTGTCAGACGGCCCTGGCCCCATCTCTGCCTCCGACGCAGAGCACTCATCAGAGCCTTCCCCAGACTGGTCCATATTCCTCCCCAACCTCCTCACTGTCTGATTCTGTCACCAGCTCTGCTGGCCGCTGGCAGGTCACAACAGGTAGGCAACTATGGCCCCTTTATGACCTCTGGACTTCAACTCCCAGAACTCCCAAGTCAGTTTCTTATATATCATTTACTACATGTGCGAATTCTGTCCCTACCTTGCTGCTGAACTCAGACAAAGAGGTGAGTCCTATAATCAGATTGGCAGTAAAAACTGGAAGATGGCTGTTTCATGACACCATTTCTTATGAAGCACTGAGTTCATATCAACCATTTGTCACCAACTCCACATTTCTCCACTCCACCACTGGTGAGTGATGACAAGATAGGGTGAAAACCATCACCTTGCATTTTATGTTGCCTCCTGTCTGTTTCCATTTTTTTTCTTCCTGGCAAGTTACACAGCTTGGTTTGTGTGTGTGTGTGTGTGTGTGTGTTTGCTTTCATCGATTGTCATTCTGGGATGTCAGCAGTCTGAAAATAAGTTGCAAATAAGGGAAGCAACAGGCATGAAAAATCTTGCGAGATGGTTTGACGACTTAGCGGGGACTTTTCAATCAGTTTGGGCCACTTATTGTCCTTCTGCATAATGGCAAATTAATCTGGGCCTTTAGGATTTGATGGGAGATTGGGTGTGTTTTTGAGGAAGAAAAAGGTCAGTTTCAATCTAGTTCAATCAGAGTCTGGTCACCTCAAAATCAGAAAGGTTTTATCACTCATCAAGGGCCGATACATTCCTCCAGAGTTCAGAGCACAGCAACGGAATGAATGGCAAAAAATAGAAGTCTTCATAACGCTGAATCAAAATAGTTCACCTGGATGGATCATTTGAGGACACAAGTCTCACACAACCTGTCTCTAGTCTCTGAATTAACTCATTTTCTGCCTCCGTGGTTAATTATCTATCAGAAAATCAGCCATCACAGAATTATAGAGGGAGCTATAGCATACAAACCCGATAGATGGACATCCAGTCTCTAAAAATCCAATAAAGGGGAATTTATCCCCTTCCCCAATGTATAGGATGCGAAGGGTGTGTGTTTGTGTTTATTTTCATAGTCATAATGTACACTGAAGATGGTATTTAATTTCAATGTAGGAGATGCAATGACAATAAAGTAAACTAAACTAGTTCCTCTAGTGAACTATATTTTGCTATTACGATACTATTTTGTCATTTTCTCCTTGAATCTAACTTGCTATAACTTTAGAGCACCCTATTGATCTATTCTTCATTCTTAAAAGCACCTGAAGGCTAGACAAGAAACAACAGATGGAAACTCATCAAGGAGAGAAGCAACCTACAACTAAGGAGGAATTTCCTGACAGTGAGGACAATTAAGCAGTGGAACAATTTGCTTTCAGAAGTTGTGGGTGCTCCATCACTGGAGGTTTTTAAGAAGAGACTGGACAACCATTTGACTGAAATGGTATAGGGTTTCCTGCTTAAGCACGGGGTTGGACTGGAAGACCTCCAAGGTCCCTTACAGCTCTCTTCTGATTAAAAGAGGCTTAAGTTATCGTGACTCAACTGATAGGAATGTAGCATTGTGTCCCTCATTCTCACACTGCCCACAGACAACCTTAAAGCGTGTTCTTTTCTGCTAATCGATCCACTATGCTGGAGGGAAAGCTAGGTGGCCAAGCATGGCTGTGATCTAGAAGGATTTGCAAGGGCTGAGTTAAAAAAAGATGGCAGCCAAGCCTGCACGATCAAAGCCCACTCTTCTTTTATTTTTTAATTTAATGTATTCCACAGTGACTCACAAAGAAGAGGCGGTCAACCTGTTCTGCAAAGCACCTGAAGGAGGGACAAGAAGCAACAGGTGGAAACTAGCCAGGGAGAAAAGCAATCTAGAACTAAGGAGAAATTTCTTCACAGTGAGAACAGTTAATCAACGGAACAGCCTGTGGGTGCTCCATCACTGGAAGTTTTCGATAAGAGATTGGACAACCATTTGTCTCAAATGGTACAGGGTTTCCTGCATGAGCAGCGGGTTGGATGAGAATATATCTGCTGAACAAAACTCCACATTGGTGACAGGAAAGTCATCCGGCCAGTAAACACTCAGCTCCATTCAGTTGCTGAGTCTCCACCCCACAAGGGATGATGGGGTCATTAAAAAAAATGACCATTCTTATTACTCTTCTCTGAATCAGATTGAATCTTCCTGGCTAAAACACGATGCTCAAATTGAACCCCAGATTCTTGGGGGATTCTGTGATGACCCGTAGTCTCTCAAAATAACCCCAAACCCAAAACATGAATTAAAGTCCAGCAATGCCTTCAACTAAACTGTTTTATTAGTCACAGTTTAAAGTCCCAAAAGTAAATAAGGAGAGGCAAAAGGAAAACAAGAACAAACCATCTCAATGAAAGTTCCGAAGCAAACCAAGATAGGTAATTATACGTTCCAAACAGATAATCGGGGAAAGTCTTTGGGAAGAACGCCAACAAATATAAACCTCTTTCAAAGGAAACACTAACTTTGACTCCAGCAATTCTGAATACGCAGTTACACGCTTATATACATAGCTCCCAGCTGTAAGCCCTGTGGAGGATCATGGCCCTCTCCTCCAGAGGAGACCACGCTTTTGCCTGATCCTCTCCTCCCTGCATGCCCTGGGATGGATAGGAGATGGGCCTGGATCCTCCTCTGATTGCTCAACCGGCCTCTGCCCTTCCCCAGCCTCCTCCACCACCTCTGGAGCCACACTCCCACTCCCTGTTGGCTGTTCCTCCTCTTCCTCGGAGTCAGTCTCCACCAGGGGCATGACAAATTCTGACCCTTGCAGAGTCAACAAATTACCCCTTCGCTTCATTTTGCAGGTTGCTAATTATACCACCAGATCTTCATGGGCCCTTTTTAGCAGCCAGATCGCACTATCTGCCTTCCCTTTCTCTCTGCTATAAGTAGTCGAGCAACCTAGCAGGAGCCTTGACAGGTTCAGGGGAACCGCGCAGAGAAATAAATAGTTTTTCAAGCAGAAATGTCATCTCTTCCTCCCACACCCCTCTCCAGAAATGGCAAATTTGCAAAGGTGAGGAATAAAGACTTGCATAACTATCTTAAAAAGAAAAAGAATCCCAGTCCAAAAATTGACAGCAAAAAGATTCGCAGCCCGCTTCCCATCCCAAAGACCAAAAATGAAAATTCATGCAGGGAGTCTTAGAATTGCAACCACTTGTTTAGTGACCAAAGTTACAATGGCATTGGGGGAAAAAGTGACTTCTATTCAGTTTAAACATTTTATGACTGTTACAGCATCCCCATGACCACATGATCAAAATTCAGATGCTTGGCAACTGGCAGGTGTCATGGCCTCATTGTAGCCTGAGTCAGAGGAGGAGGATGAACTAGAGTTGGGGCTGATGGAGGTCAAGGGGGCAGCCTCGTTGGCTTCGTAGGAACATGGGGAGGAGCAGGACAAAGCAGCCCAGGGCCCCTCAGGATTGGGATGGCTTGTTAGCAAGGAAGAAGGGGAGGGCAGGATGACCCAGGGAGGGCAGGCAGTGGAGATGAGGAGCGATGGAGCTCAGGCAGTGAGCAAGGCCCACTTCCTCCTGATCCCCGAGCACAGAAAGTGAAGAGGAGGCAGGAACAGCACAGGCCAACCCAACAACTCAGGAGGAGAGCGCCCCGCCCCTCTCCACAAGGCACACCCGGGGACTGAGACTTAAGGAGACACTGTGGAGAGGGGCGTTTGTCGGGAACAAATGCTGAATTCATGGAGTTTTGTGTGCTTATTCTTTGCTTCATTGGACTTGCTGCCTGGTCCCTTTGCCTCGCTGGACTTCTTGCCTTGAAGCCATTGTGCTAACAGGGTTTTGCTCGACTACTCACAGCCAGAGGCTGCTCTGTGTGTGTGTGTGTGTGAGAGAGAGAGAGAGAGAGCTTTGCTCCAAGACTTGCCATAAATGTGGGAGCATTTGGGGGAAAGTTGGAGCAATAAAAGGGAGGGTTTTTTTATTACATTTATATGCCGCCCTTCTCTGAAGACTCAGGGTGGCTTACAGTTTTTGGGATACAACCCAATGCGCTCAGCAATAACCTTCCTTCCATTGTATATGCCTGCTTATTACTAAGCGGCATTTTTACAAAGTCAGCTTATTGCCCCCAACAATCTTGGGTCCTCACTTTACCTACCCCGAGAGGATGGAAGGCTGAGTCAACCTTGAGCCTGGTGGGATTCGAGCCTGCAGTAATTGCAGGCAGCTGGAACTTAAGTGCTAGGCATTTAACAGCCTGCACCACCAAGGCTCAGTTTGAGCTATCAGCTGGCTGTGTTGCCTCCGTGCCTTGTCCCGGGGTCAACATGATGGTTCTACTGCCCTGGGGTTATGTGATCCACCTTGATAACTTTTTCAACAAGCAAAGTCAATGGAGTGAATGACCACATGATCCCCTTAAACAACTGCAGTGATTCTCTTAACAATTGTGGCAAAAAGATCATAGAATGGAACAAAACGACAACTGTTTTGCTCAGCAATAGAAGTTTTGAGCTCAGTTGTGGTTATAAGTTGAAGACTATTTGTATTTTCAACAAAGGAGTGCATTTCCCTGCCCCAAACACAGGGAAACAGCATTGTCATCATTCAAAACCCTCCGTGTGTATATCAACGAAGCTGAAGACACCAGCCTGAAGATGACGGATGAGATTTCGTCGAAACGTTGCCAAGGTATTCTCAATCTTACACGGGACAAGACCCGAATACACCAAGACCTACATACCTTTACCCGTGAAAATCTACGTATATATATATATATATATATATATATATATATATATATATATATGTGTGTGTGTGTGTGTGTGTGTGTTCCAGCATAACTCTGGAACACCTCAAGCAATTTAGACCAAACTTGGTACACAGATCATTTACCCTCTGGAAACAAATACTGTGGGGGTAAGACACCCCTAACACCCCTCGGGCTGTGTGTCTCTCTTAAAATGGCTTCTACTGTACACAGTGGACTTGCCATGGTAACAGCTTCACAGTACTTCACAAGGGGGCTCCCTCTCAGCCCTCCAAGGAAACATCAGGCGATTGGCTGAGTGCAATCAAACACTACAAAAATGAAACACCAGCATAGACAAGAAACCCCCGAGGAGAGGAATAGAAGATTTGCGACACTGCTTGAGAGACAGTACAACAGCGTGAGTCCCGACTACAGGATTTTCCTGTCTAACACAGGATTGGGATAAATAAATACCCAGGCAATGCCGAGTTATCGGCTAGTCAACAATAAAGATCGGCTGGCCTCACACAGCACTTTGACTTTGTGATCGAATGAACCCATTTTATGGCCAGGCAAAATCAGTTTGAAGTAAAAAGTCCTTGGTAGCTGCATTAATGGAAATGGCTAAGCTAGAGAATTTTAAAACACACACACACACACACA
Source organism: Naja naja (assembly GCA_009733165.1). NCBI lineage: Eukaryota > Metazoa > Chordata > Lepidosauria > Squamata > Elapidae > Naja > Naja naja. The sequence goes on from CM019154.1 coordinate 46,637,401, forward strand.
CACAATAATAATAAAAGGATGTTAAAATTATCTAAAGCTTAGCATGTTGGAAGAGTACAACAGCTAGCTTCTTCACTGACTTCAGGGGGTTGTTTGCTGCCAGCCAAATAGTTTCATGGATGAGTGATTTTTTTTTTAAAGTTGAGAAACCCGCATTTGGCCAAGATGAAAATAACCTAAGGACGGTTCTTGTTTCTCCCTGGGGAAATTAGAAGCTGTCTGCTGAGCCCCATGGTTTCCTATAGGGAGAACGGAGCTATTAAAACTGTAAAAATGCTCAGAGATGATTCTGTTGCACTCCTTACTCTCTGAGCAGGGTGGTTTTTTGTTTTTTGTTTTTGTTTTAGCTTATATGTTGCTAATTAGTTTCCCTAGCTCTTTTTTTTTTTTATTAGGTGTCTTAAAGTCAGGCAGGCAGCCAGGCAGAAATTGTCTATGCTAGTATTTCTCAACCATGGCGACTTGAAGAGGTACTGGCTAGGGAATTCTGGGAGTTGAAGTCCACGCGCCTCAAGTTGCCATGGCTGCGAAAAATTGGTTTGTGCTAATATGGAGAGCAACGTCTCTTTAGAGTCAAGCTTACCTTGTAGTGATTTCATGGACAGAGTCTCAGGAATTCTCTGGGATGAGAAAAAAAGCAGTTTTCTTCTGAGGATTTGTCGTTCTTATTGTTGTTCTGAATCTGATCTATGATTCTGGGGATTTTCTCTTGGTCTCCCATCCAAGCACTGCAGAGGTGGGTATTCAGCAGGTTCTGACCAGTTCTGGAGAACCGGTAGCGGAAATTTTGACTAGTTTGGAGAACTGGCAAATGCGACCTCTGACTGGTTCCACCCCCATCTATTCTCTGTCTCCCTTTTTGGTTGCCCTGCACAGGAGAATGAAGCTGGAAAGCAGGTTAGTGGGGTGGGGAGGGGAGGGAATGGGGATTTTGCAGTATCCTTCCCCTGCCATGTCCACCAAGCCACACCCACAGAACCGGTAGTAAAAAGAGGCAACTGGACTTTCTGGTTTTTCTTTGAAGACGTTTCACTTCTCCTCCAAAGAGTTTCTTCAGCTCTGAGGAGAAGAACTGAGGAAACCATTCCAGTCAGAGCTGAAGAAGCTTCTTTGATGAGAAGCGAAATATAAGGTTTGTAAGGGCTTGTTAGTCATTTTAATTCTAGTCATTCTAGTTAGTGTAACTAGCGATTGTCCTAAAGGAGCTTTTTTTTTTCAAGAGCCATCTGGGTTTTCTGGTTTTTCTTTTGAAGATGTTTTGCTTCTTCTTCAGCTCTGACAGGATAGGGAGGAATGGAGGGATTTATATTCCTTGCAGACAGCTGGTCATTTGCATCCTTTCAGAGGGTCATTGAGAGCACTTGGAGGTTTAGGTGTGTCCTCAGGGTCACAGGGGTACTTGCAAGAACGTCTCCTGCCGTCGAAGAATACCAATCACCCAGTGCACTCCCACAGACGGGGCCTCCTGGGGGTGCTGTCAGCTAAACATTGTATGCTGGCGGCCCCTAGGGGAAGGGCCTTCTCTGTGGGAGCACCCACCCTCTGGAACCAACTGCCCCTTGAATTGCACCTGACCCTGATCTCCGCTCCTCATGGTTATTTTACAATCCGGCCTGGACTGACAGGGATCGGGTTTTAATTTGAATGTTTATTTGGCTAATTTAATATTTTTTAAATTATTTTAACTTTTGTATTGCCTGTTTTTTTATGCCCACCTGAGTCCTTCGGGAGAGAGGGCGGCCTATAAGTCCAAATAAACATAAACTTAAACTTAAACCTGAGTGGTGCTCTTGATTCCTGTCAGAGCTGAAGAAGCATTTTCAGGATGAGAAGCAAAATGTCTTCAAAAAAAAACCAGTTGCCTCTTGAAAAAAAAAAGCACATTTGGGACAATCGCTATTTACACTAACTAGAATGACTAGAATTACAACAACTAACAAGCCCTTACAAAACCATGGAGCACTGGGAATCCCCATACAGGCAGTCCTCGACTTGTAACTATAGATAGTCCTCAACTTACAACCATTTGTTTAAGTGACCGAAGTTACAACGGCACTGAAAAAAGACCATTTTTCACACTTATGGCCATTACAGCATCCCCACAGTCACGTGATCAAAATTCAAGACGCTTGGCAATTGACTCAAGTTTATGACGGTTGCTATATCCCGGGGTCATGTGATCCCCATCTGACAAGCAAAGTCCATGGGGGAAGCCAGATTCACTTAACAACCGTGTTATGAACTTAACAACCGCAGAGATTCATTGAAGCACGGTGCCAAGAAAGCTCGTTAAATGGGACAAAACTCACTTCACAACTGTCTCGCGTAGCAACGGAAATTTTGGGCTTGTTTGTGATCATAAAGTCGAGGACTCCCTTGTGTCCGCTTAACGCTTAGGGGGAAGTAACTTACAATTTGTTGTGTTTGCACTTATGACGGTCGCGCCAGCCCCCACAGTCCGGTCCGGTAATCGCGATTTGGGCACTTGAAAATACCTCACATTAACGGCCAATTTGAGCAACCTGCAGTCACATGATCGCAACCTTTGACCTTTTATGTTGATTTGCAGCAAATAAAATAAAAATAATAAAATAAAATAATAATACAATAATAAAAAATAATAAAATACAATAATAAAATACAATATAAAATAAAATACAATACAATATAAAATAAAATAAAATACAATACAATAAAATAAAATAATAAATCAAATCAAATCCTATTGGGGAAGCCAAATTGGCTTAACAACCAAAGTGATTCATGTCATCACTTGAGACGTTCAAGAAGGGATTAGGCTACCATTTGTAAGCAATGGTGTAGGGTGTTGGGCAGACTAGATGACCTATAAGGTCCCTTCCAAATCTGATTATCTGTTATCTGTTAACAGCCATCATTATAATTATAATTAACAGATAATCAGAGTTGGAAGGGACCTTGTAGGTCATCTAGTCCAGCCCCTGCTCAAGTAGGAGACCCTACATCATTTCTGACAGATGGGAGTCCAATCTCTTCTTGAAAGTCTCAAATGACGGTGCTCCCACACATCATGTCATAAAATCAGGTTCAACTTAGCTTACAATGATTAACCACAGAAATAACCATGGATCCAATTGTGGTCGAAGATCAAGGACTATCTGTATAATTCTCACGGGACCTTCTGCTCAGCACATCAATGAGAACTAGCCGCTTGATTTTAGCCATCTTGTGCTGCTTCTTTTTCTTTCTCCATTATTTATTCCCCCCCCCCCAAAAAAAAAATCATAGCTGGAATGAGGAGAGGAGAAGGCAGAGAAGGGAGCAAATTCTCGAAATGTTTCTTCCAGCACAAACAGAATCCAAGGCAAAATTTAGAAGCCGAGTTGCAGGAACACCAGAGAATTGTGTGAAAATTAACAGATGCACGTTGGCTGCCCACACATGACAAAGTGTACCTCTGTCACGGCTAATTATGACTTGGAACAGTTCTGCACATGCTCACACGCACACAAGGGTCTTGCGGCAAATAGCACAAGCAGGAACGGTTGGACAAGTTGAGCCGAAGATGTTCCCAAAACAAATTGCAGAGCAGGTCTCACACATGCACGATGTCAGTGGTGGGATTCAAACAATTTAACAACCGGTTCTCCACCCTAATGATTTCTTCCAACAACCAGTTCACCAAACTGCTCAGAAACTTAACAACTGGTTCTCCGGAAGTGGTGCAAACTGGCTGAGTCCCACTACTGCACGATGTCTATACAGTGTGTGTGTGTGTGTGTGTGTGGGGGGCAGAGAGGGAAGAGAGAGAGAGGGAGGGAGGAAGAGAGGGAGGGAGGAGGAAGGAATGAAAGGAAGGAAAGAAGGAAAGAAAGAAGGAAGAAAGGAAAGAAGGAAGGAAGGAAAGAAGCAAGGAAAGAAAGGAAGGAAGGGAGGAAGGAAGGGAGGAAGGGAAGAAGGAAAAAGAAAGAAAAAGAAGAAGGAAAGAGAGAGGAAAAGAAAGAAAGAAAGAAAAAAAGAAAGAAAGAAGAAAGAAAGAGAAAGAAAGAAAGAAACACACAATAATAATAATAATAATAATAATAATAATAATAATAACATGTTAAAATTATCTAAAGCTTAGCATGTTGGGCCTGGGTCTTCCTCTGAGTTCCCTCTCCCTTGTTCTACCTCTTCCCTGCTCTGCCCAGTCAGACTTTGCCCTTCCCCAGTTTCTTCCACAGCCAACGGAGCCACACTCCCACTCCCTGTCAACTATTCGGCCTCCCCCTCCGAGCCAGATTCCAACAGGGTCATGACAGATTTCTGGAAGGACACACGTTGATATATTGATTAGCTTTAAAGGGGTGCAAGCTGGTTTGTGGTTTCAGGATAACTTGAATTAAATGCAAGCCCACTTCTTTGTCCCAGCCCAGCCCACTTCAGAGAGTACGTCCTATGGCACCTTATTCCCAATTTGCTGTGGCATCATCTCCCCAAATTTTCATGTGCCCCAAATAAAAGCCCACTGAGCCTTGCTGCAAAGAATTAGAATTAAATCCCCAGAGCTTAGAGCCAGACTTGTTAGTTCCTTTTCAAAGGAAAAAAAAAAAAGCTTTGTATTGTTTTGCTTCTGGAAAAATAAAGAGAGAGAGGAGATTTTAAGGCAGGAGAAAAGAACTTAATTCCTGTTCAGAATAGCAACGTTTTCTCCCAAATCCCCATACAAACATTAATTTGATTTTGTGCTTCCTACAGCAGCACTAATTAGTTACCTAATATTAATTATAGTAATTACACACATACCTAGCTGTAGAACTATTAAAGAGCTGATTAGGAATAGAGAATCAGGAAAGAGCAATGAAGATGTTCTAAAGCACTTTGGTTAATCAGCCAACAGCTGTTTCTTGGCACAATGTGCTGGTGAACATTTGAGATGCTCTCCAGGTCTAGGGGCTTGGAAACCTGCCCAGGGGAGAACAAGGATTCTGCCCCCACTCCCCCACTTCCAGACGGAAGGCCTAGAAAGAGTTGTGATGGTACTAGAAAAAGAGGACAGTTTGAGGGGAGGTCGAAAGACTGATATCATGCCATCCCTTTAACGAAGGAGGAAAGGTGACATGATGGCAGTCTTCCAATATCTCAGGACTGTCCCAAAGAAGAAGGGGTCAACCCTTCTCCAAAGCACCTGAAGGCAGGACAAGAAGCAACAGGTGGAAACTCATCAAGGAGAGAAGCAACCTAGAACTAAGGAGGAATTTCCTGATAGTTAGAACAATTAACCAGTGGAACAACTTGCCTCCAGAAGTTGTAAATGCTCCAACACTGGAGGTCTCTGAGAAGAGATTGGACAACTGTTGGACAACTGACATGGTCTAGCATCTCCTGCTTGAGCAGGGGATTGGACTAGAAACCTCCAAGCAGGGGTGGGATTCTACCGGTTCGGACCGGTTCTCCAGACGCGGTTGCTATGATTCTGCACAGTTCAGAGAACTGGCCTTGGTGGTGCAGGCTGTTAAACGCCTAGCACTTAGTTCCAGCTGCCTGTAAATATTGCAGGCTCGAATCCCACCAGGCTCAAGGTTGACTCATCCTTCCATCCTCTCAGGGTAGGTAAAATTGAGGACTCAAGATTGTTGGGGGCAATAAGCTGACTTTGTAAAAATGCCGCTTAGTAATAAGCAGGCATATACAATGGAATGAAGGCTATTGCTGAGCACACTGGGTTGTGCTCCAAAGATTGTAAGCTGCCCTGAGTCTCCGGAGAAGGGTGGCATATAAATGTAAATAAAAAAAATCGTGCCCCTGTCTAACCTCACCCCTCTCCACCCACCCCTTCCTGCCCTGCCCAATCAGTCCTTACTGCACATGCACAACATTATGTGCATGCCCGATGCTGACTGCGTTCTTCCCCTCCCAGTCACTCCTTAAGGTATTTCTTTTTTTCCCTCTCCTGACGATCAGCTGTTCCGATGATCAGCTGTGCCGGGATGCCCCTCACTGTCTTACTGCTTCACCCAGGAGGCTTCCCTGAGGCTTAGGAGGCAAAAAATGGGGGATGTGCTGCAAAAAGAAAAGAAGAAGCCATGCCCACCCACCCACATGGCCATGCCCATCTAGCCACGCCCACAGAACCAGTTGTTAAAAAATTTGAATCCTACCCCACCTCCAAGGTCCCTTCCAACTCTGTTTATTCTAGAAAAGCCAGTGGGTTTTAAGGAGAAATATAGGGCTGGGAAGCATCTGGCATTTCCTGTTTACCCCCACCCAAAATTTATGTTCCCCAAATTCGAGATTGTTCAGCTGTTTGGGAAGACAATGGTTTTGTTGCTGTTCTTATGGTTTATTGAGTCCGCCCTGATTCCTGGTGATGAAACGGATATACTCTGGGGTGCGTCGACCTGCTCTCCAAACCACCAGGAGGTAGGATAAGAAGTAACAAGTGGAAGATCATTAAAGAGAGATCCAACTTAGAACTAAGGAGAAATTTCCTGACAGTGAGAACAACCAGTCAGTAGAACAGCTTGCCTCCAGAAGTTGTGGGTGCTCCATCACTGGAGATTTTCAAGGAGAGACTGGACAGCCATTAATCTGAAATGGTATAGGGCCATGATGGCGAACCTATGGCATACGTGCCACAGGTGGCACGCAGAGCCATTTGTGCTGGCACGCGAGCCGCAGACAAACTTACCTCACTGAGGAAGGCTTCTGCAGGCTTTGCAGGACAAAAAATAGGCCCATTTCATCATTTCCTATAATACCGGAAGTGACAAAACGGGCCTATTGTTCAGCCAGCAAAGCCTGCAGAGCTTTCCAGCCTCTGGGAGGCTCCTCAGCCGAAACAGTGCAGTGAGGCAGCCTTGCATGCAGCCAGGGGGCGTGCAGGGGCAGGGGCATGCGCTTTGCCTTCTGGTGCTGGCACATGGCGCCAGGCGACAGCACAATTACAGCACAGGAGCCCAAAAGGTTAGCCACCACTGGTATAGGGTCTCCTGCTTGAGCAGTGGGCTGGACTAGAAGACCCCCCCCTCAAGGTCCCTTCCAATTCTGTTATTCTGTTTAAAAAAAAAGCACCAGTGGATTTTAAGGAGAAATATAGCATTGAGAAGCATCTGGTATCATCTCCCCTTTCTCCATTACAAAGCCGCCACTCAAATATATATATATATATATATATATATATATATATATATATATATATATATGTTTTAGTAGATTTTCACGGGTATGGGTCTTGGTGTATTGGTCTTGTCCATGTAGGATTGAGAATACCTGGCAAGTCTCATCCGTCATCTTCAGGCTGGTGTCTTCAGCTTTGTTCTGTGATGAATTGTTCTCAATCAAACAAGAAATATATATATATATATATATATATATATATATATCTTGGTGTATTTGGGTCTTGTCATGTAAGACTATACCTTGGACCCGAATACCAAGACCTACATACCTATAATCTAAAACAAATATATATATATATATATATATATATATATATATATATATATATATATATATATTCAGATTGTTCAGCTCTTTGGGAAGGCAGATGTTTTTGTTGTTGTTGTTATGGTCTATGGAGTCCACCCTGATTCCCGGTGATGGCACGGATATGTCTCTGGGTGATCGACCTAATTCTCCAAACCACCAGAGGGCAGGATAAGAAGTAACGCGTACAAACAAGTCACATTAAAGAGATCCAACTTGGAACTAAGGAGAAATTTCCTGACAGTGACAACCAGTCAGTAGATCAGCTTGCCTCCAGAAGTTGTGGATGCTCCAATGCTGGAGGTTTTTAAGAAGAGATTGGACAGCCATTTGTCTGAAATGTATAGAGCAGTGGTGGCTAACCTTTTGGGGTTCCTGTGCCAAAAATTGCACATGCCAGCACCCAAAAGGCAATGCGCATGCCCCCCCATGCCCCCTGCACATGTGCATGAGACCCCCCCACATGCCATGCACATCTCTGCACATGCGGTGCATCTCCCACACTCCCCACACCCACACATGCACACTGGATACCCAACAATAAGCTGTCAAGTGGGCAGCGTGTGCGCATGAGCAGTGGGACTCTTCCGGGCAACCTCTCGCATGCTGGCAGAAGTGGCTCTATATGCCACTTCCAGCACACGTGCCATAGGTTCCCCATCACAGGTATAGGGTCTGCTGATTGATCAGGGGGATGGACAAGGAAGGTTATGACAGATCCAGCAAAAGCTACTTATGACCAAGATTCAACATTCCGATGCCTCCTCCCCATCACAGTCATTTTGGGCCAGCTTCTGGTCCATATTTTCAGCATCCTGTGGATCATGTGACTGCAATTTAGGACATACTGGACACCAGCATTTATTTCCAGTTTCCAACAAAAAAAAAAGAAAACACCCATCACGGACAATGGGTTCATTTAACGATCACGGTATTCACTTAAGGACTATGGCATTGACTTTATGATTCCTGCATTCACTTAATAACCTCAGCAAAATGTCTGTGGAGGTTCTCAGTCATGGTTGTCATGGAGGTCATGGTTGTCCCAAAGGTGCTTTTTTCAAGAGGCAACTGGACTTTCTGGTTTTTCTTGGAAGACGTTTCGCTTCTCATCCAAGAAGTTCCTTCGCTTCTCATCCAAGAAGTTCCACTGGGTGGTGGGGAATGGAGGGATTTATACTCCTTGCAGACAGCTGGTCATTTGCATCCTTTTAGAGAGTCCTTGAGGCCACTTGGAGGTTTGTCTGTGTCCTTGGGCTTTGCCCTACTCAGGTGACCTCTGAGGGCACAGAGAAACCTCCAAGCAGCCTCAACAACTCTCTAAAAGGATGCAAATGGCCAGCTGTCTGCTGAAAGTATAATTCTTCCATTCCCACCATCCAGTCAAGAGCTGAAGAAGCTTCTTGGATGAGGAGTGAAATGTCTTCCAAGAAAAACCAGAAAGTCCAGCTGCCTCTTGAAAAAGGAGCTTTGGGACCTCAGCAAAAAGGTCATAAAAACTGTTTTATGACCTACTTTATAACCGTCATGGCTTACAATCGTGATGGGCAAGCTCCATTAACAGTTATACATCAACTACCTATAATACCAAGAGCAACAGTATATTAAATATATTGTGATCAATTTATGATTTGATGCATTGTGTGAACCCAGAACATTTACATTCATTTGAAGCTCTCGTATGAAAGCTTCAGGAGATTTAGAAATACTGACCTTTGCTGTTTTGGTTTAACAAGAAAAATACTATAGGAAATCGAGGTCCAAACTGGACCTAGGGTCATTTTTTCTATGCACACATCTATATGAGTCTCCTGGGATTAATTTGCAGAATGCACCAAGTTAGGCTAAGATGAGTGGATAGTTTGTGGTTCCATGGATTGTGGGAACTCTGTATTTTTAAAATTAGCATGCTGCATGAACCAAGGCATAATGTGTGATCAGGAACTGTGTTTTACCACCATCTAGTGGACAGAGAGAATCACTGTCCTTACAGAGGAAAAGTTTTCTGCAGAATAAGAGACAAAGGAGAAGGTGGAAGACGTTTGTGGTGGGATCTGGTCAACAGTTTCACACAACTGAAGGGGATAAAAAAAAGCAAATGCAATTCTAGGCTTCATCAACAAAAGAAGGATGTCACAATCCAATATTGTGTCAGGATCAAGAGCAGCATTATTCTCTACTTAGTGTTTTGCTGACTCCACTTAGAACATAAACATAATAGAGTTGGAAGGGACTTGGAAAGGTCTTCTAATCCAATCCCCTGCCCATGGCAGGAGATCCTATAGCACTCTGGAAAAATAGCTGTCCAATCTCTTCTTGAAAACCTCCAGTGATGGAGGAGCCACAACTTTCCAAAGCAAGTCATTCCACTGATTAATTGTTCTCACTGTCAGGAAATTTCTCCTTAGTTCCAGGTTGTCTCTCTCTTTAATGAGCTTCCATCTATTGCTTCTTCTCCTGCCTTCAGGTGCTATGGAGAATAAATCAACCCCTTCTTCTCTGCGGCAGCCCTTCAAGTACTGGAAGACTGCTATCATGTCACCCCTAGTCCTTCTCTTCATTAGAGTAGTCATACCTAGTTCCCATAGGGCCAACCATGGAAACAGCGAAGGACCAGGCTGCAGTGCCTCTTGTTCTGACCCAAGCTTTGTTCAAATTAAACAAACACAAACTGTATAAAAGTCAAATAAAAGCAAGCTTTTTTGTAATGCGGCTGGGAATTCTTTGCATTCTCAGCCAAGAGTCATTTAAACCTAATTGTCCAAGATAAAAGCAAGCCTTTTCAGGTTGTAAAAGGCCACCAAGAACAGAAGACTAATTACTGATAAATATCAACTTTGAAAAACTAACCGGAGTTCGCAGGACTCAGAGTCTAAAGAATTTCTTTGCTTCCTGCAAAGAGCACATCTCTGAGGGCTGGTTTTTATCCCTTATGGGAGGGGCAATCACCTCCCAGCCTTACTCCCAAGTCACCCTTGATACTTCAGCTGCTCTCTCCTTCGAGCAGCCCTATGCACACGCGCACTGGGCACAGGCTCCCCGGAGTCCTCTGCGTCACTGCTGCCAGTCTCCAAAAACTCCGAAGGCAGCCCCTCACCCTCAGATAGTCCTGGCCCCATCCCTGCATCAGACACGGGACCCCTCGTCCAAGTCCTCTCCAGGCTCCCTGACTGGTTCCCTTTATCCTCACTGTCAGAGACCTCTGCTGTCTGCACCTGCTCCGGAGAACCACAACACCTCTGCCAGCCAGAAATGGAGCTCAGGAGGGCTGCATGTGGCTCTTCAATCTCCGTTTCACTGGCAGACAGTTGCAGGAGGCTGTCACAGCCAAAAAGGAGCTTGCAAAGGTTGTGTGAAGGCAGAGGGTTGCAGGAGGCCATCACAGCTAAAAAAAAGACCTTAGAAGGGCTGCACGCAGCCATCCTGAGTTCCGTTTTTGCAGGCAGAGGGTCGCAGGAGGCTGTCGCTGCCGAAAACGGAGTTCACAAGGGCCATGGGTGAGCTCCATTTTCACTGGCAGAGGCACCATGGGCCAGTCCTTCACTGTTCCCAGGGTGGCCCCATGCACCAGACCTAAGCTCTGGATTCAGCCCCTGGGCCTTGAGTTTGACACCCCTGATCTAAAGGGTTTGGAGATACAATGAGGAGCAGAATTGTTCCATAAGATACGACAAGAAATAGTGAATTACAAGGAAATGGACTTTGGAGGGATAGTAAAAAAAAATCCCTGGAGGTAACAGCACTTCAACAACAGAACTAACTATTTTAGGGGGTGATGGCCTCTATTAACCAACCTAGAGCTTAGGAGAAATTTCCTATGAGAAGAATAGATCAGTGGAATGACTTGCCTCCAGAAGTTGTGGGAGGTACAACACTGGAGCATTTTTTTTTAGAGGACCTTAGACAATGATTTCTCCAGAATGGTATAAGGTCTCCTGCTTGAGCAGGGGGTTGGACTAGATGACCCCCCCCAAGGTCCCTTCCAACTCTCATCAGATTGATTGATTGAAACAAAATTCTGGACTGAGACAGCCTTATTCTAATCCATCATCAAAGTTGTCCCAAAGGTGCTTTTTCAAGAGGCAACTGGGCTTTCTGTTTTTTTCTTTGAAGACGTTTTGCTTCTCATCCAAGAAGCAAAAGAGGTGGGATTCAGCAGGTTCTGACCAGTTCTGGAGAACCGGTAGCAGAAACTTTGAGTAGTTCAAAGAACTGGCAAATCCCACCTCTGACTGGCCCCGCCCCCATCTATTCTCTGCCTCCCATTGAGTCCCAGCTGATTGGCTGGGTCTTCTTTGGTTGCCCTGCACAGGAGAACGGAGCTGGAAAGCAGATTAGTGGGATGGGGAGGGAAGGGGGATGTTGCAGTAACCTTCCCCTGCCATGCCCACCAAGAACTGGTAGTAAAAATTTTTGAATCCCACCATTGCTTCTTCTGCCCTGAGTTATTTCTTCATCCAAGTTATTTTCTGTTCTTCCAAACTCTGTTGTTCTGTTTTGCTGAAGATGTTTCAACAGAGGTTGGATGGCCATCCGTCAGAGATGCCGAAGGAATAAATTCCTTCAGCCAGCCAGGCCCTGGATTGATTATATCTAAATCCCTTCCAAGCCTCAAATGTTATGTGTTTAGGAGCCTATCAGAAGGAAAGAGCAAACGCCTTCTGCATTGTTGTCAAGACAACCACAAGTGTGTGTCTTTGTAATCACCATGAGCTGAACTCAGCTCAGGAGGTATTACAATATATTTATTCTTTAAGCGTCGAATCATCTTTATCCTTCTGTTCTACTAAAGATGCAATTCATTAGCAACTTCTGAGAAGGTCTCAGCCACATTGATGTTCTGTGAGGTTGGGTACCTCTGTAGCTTCAGATTAAAGATTTCTAAGCAGAGGGAGACAGGGACGCAGAAGCAATATACGCATTTGATGGAAAAAGGGAACATTCGAGACTCCAAAGCTATATGCAGCCTGTAAAAACTTTGAGGGTATCAAAAGTTGAGAGGTTTCAAAAATCATTACTATTTAAATTGCCCTAGTGACAGAGGTGGGTATTCAGCAGGTTCTGACCAGTTCTGGAGAACCGGTAGTGGGAATTTTAAGGAGTTCCAAGAACCAGCAAATACTGCCTCTGACTGGCCCCGCCCCTATCTATTCTCTGCCTCCCATCGAGTCCCAGCTGATTGGCTGGGTCTTCTTTTGTTGCCCTGCACAGGAGAACGGAGCTGGAAAACAGGTCAGTGGGGTGGGGAGGGAATGGGGATTTTGCAGCAACCTTCCCCCAGGCGTGGGGAGGGAATGGAGATTTTACATTATCCTTCCCCTGCCATGCCCACCATGCCACGCCATGCCCACCAAAGCACACCACACCCACCAAGCCACGCCCACAGAACCAGTAGTAAAAATGTTGAATCTCACCACTGCCTAGTGCCCTATATCATTTAAAAGAACAATATACATGTCAAGTTTAATCTATACCAGGGGTGTCAAACTTGAGGCACGCGGGTAGGATCTGGCCTGTGGGGTGCTTAAATCTGTCCCATGTGGCCGGCCTGGACATATCCAATGACCAGTCTGTGGTACCTCTGGCAGCCAAAATAGGCCATGTGAGCCCCTCCTGCACCTCGTTTTCACCCTCCTTGGCTTCCTGCAGCAGACCGCTGGCTGAAACCAGGCCAAAAACCGGGCTGAAAAATGGACCAAAAAACAGCCCAAAAATGGGCCACAGGGACCACTTTTGGTCAGCAAAGTGCTTCAGGAGGCCATGGAGGGCAAAACGAGGGGTAGGGTGGGTACACACAGACCCCCCCACACACACACCCTGTTTTGGATGCTGCAGGAGGCATTCATCTGACATTAATCTTGGTAAGAATCCTTGTTCCTCTGGGTGTTGATTGCTGTTGGGAAGATGTTTGGGTCTTTTTGTTCCTTTTTTTTGGCGTGTTGATTGTCTGTTTTGCACAGTCTGTAGATGTTGTTTATGTCTATGTGTTTATTGATGGCCAGGCTTCCAGGATTCACTGACATTTTCAGACTTGATTTGGTCATTATTTCCCAGTTGAAGCTATGGTTTAGTCAGTCCATCTGTTGCAGAATTTTCACCATATCTTCTGACTTCTAGTTGATGAAAGACTGTTTGCCAGGCCTTTGGCTGAATGTGAATATAAGTAATTCGTTTAATAAAAGGGGTTTTGCCGGGACAAAGAGTCTGCTTACTGCTTTTTGGGGAAGCCTGTCTGTCTGTCTATATCTATCTATCTATCATCTATCTATCTATCTATCTATCTATCTATCTATCTATCTATCTATCTATCTCTCTATCTATCTATCTATCTATCTATCTATCTATCTATCTATCTATCTATCTAATCTCTATTATCTACTATCTATCTTTCTTAGGTTCTCAATTTTTTAAGTTTCTATTTTTCCCTGTTCAGTTTGAAAAGCAGAGTTGATGTAATTCCTTTGACTCCTAGGGAAAATAGTCCGATCTTCTCATCTGTTTGGGTTTTGTAGAGATTAAGAGAAAGTTTGTGGTAAATGTCCTCATTTTTATCTATAGATGATGCAGCAGGCCATAAGCCTAGAATCTAGATTCATAACTATCATGGCTGACATTTATTAATTATAATTAATCCCAAAGTGTGTGCTGAGTATCTCCATCTAAAATATCGGGGTAGGGCTCCTGTTGGTCACAATGCAAAATGTCATTTCAGTTTCTTGCATTTATCAAGAGGCATCTGGAGTTAAAATTCAAAAAGCCAACCATTTCACTCCGATTATATAAATTCTGTTATCTAGCATGGAAACCCACTAGATGTCAGCAGTGCTCTTTAGACAACCATTTGTCGAAAAGGGTATAAGGTCTCCTTGAGCAGAGGATTGGACTAGAACAGTGGTTGCCAACCAGTGGGCCGGGGACCACTGGTGGTCCGTGAGAAAATTTTGGTGGTCCGCAGAGAAATGTCACACACCCCCCCAAAATCACCCACCAAAGCAATTAATCCAGGCTGCGTGGAAACACAAGGCTGTGCCACCCACATGGCCCACGGGAACACAAGACTTGCGTTGCTTGCATTGCGAACAACACGAGGTAGTGAGGGGAGTGGAGAAAGGGCAGGAGGAACTCACCCAGGGGTGGGATTCTACCGGTTCTGTCCACTTCTGTAGAACTGGTTGCTCTGAAAAGCAGCAAACAGAGAGCATACATAGAACCAGTTCTATGTCTGCTGCTGTTTTGGCGCACCTGCCCACCCGGGCTCTTACCTGACCTTTATTTCCTTCTTTTTCAACTGCAGCTGCTTTGCACGACACAGCTGCGGTTGAAAAAGCAGGAAAAAAAGGGGTTTTCCAACCGCTGTGCACTTGCACACAGCTCATCTGTCCGGGCAGCTCAGAAGGTCATAAATTGCACTTGCGCAACTCGCACGACTCATGCATGTGTGTGCGATGCAGAGCAACAGAACCGGTAGTTATACTGGTCGGATCCCATCCCTGAACATGCCCCATGCACATGGCCTGGCCACTGGGCTGCTTCTTTCCTCTTCTTTCGTCTTTTGCTTTTGGCTGCACATAAGGAAAACAGCAAAAATCTTTCTTTCTCTCCCCCAAACTCTGCCAGGAATGAGTCTTTGGGACCCTGCAAGGCCTCCTGCTCCAAGAGGCTTTGCCGGCAAAGACTCATTTCTGGCGGAGTTTGGGGGAGAGAAAGAAAGACTTTTGCTGCTTCTGCTGCTTTCCTTGCATGAAGCCAAAAGTCTCTCTCTCTCTCTCTCCCTAAGAACAGAGCTGGAAACGGTATTCCTGCGATCCCAAATAAAGAGTGATCAATCAGTAGGAAAACGGGGTAGGAATTTTCCTGCAGACTTGTTTGGGGGATTTTCCCAGGGTCTCTGGTCCGCGGGATTTAAAATTATGAGTTTGGTGGTCCCTGAGGTCCAAAAGGTTGGCGACCCCTGCACTAGAAAACCTCCAAGGTCCCTTCCAACTGTATTATTTTATACTCTGTGTTCTGAAAGAGGACTGTGGAAAGGAATGTAGAGCTAATATTAGGGAAAGGAAAATAACTAGCAAATGATTAAGAGGAGACTTGTAGAAAAGATTACACAATCCCAAGAAAGTAGAAAGCATGAGAAACTCAAAAAATCTCAGCTTTGTTCTTGTTGCATGTAAGATAAAATGGCGAGAAACTTGGAGAGGCTTTCAAAAGTCTGTCTGCTAATCTTGAGAGGTAGTCCAAGCAAAAACAACCAGGAACACTAGCCGTATCTTTATTTTGAAGTGTACTATATGCAAGACTAAACATTTGTCTGAAATGATATTGGGTCCTCTGCTTAAGCAGGGGGCTCAACTAGAAGACCCCCAAAGTCCCTTCCAACTCTGTGATTTGGTTATTCCATTATTCTGTTATTTCTCCCCTCTTCCTTTACCCTCTGCAAAACTAGGGAGGGTCTCTTCTGAAATGCTTCCCATACATGTGGGCTGAATGAACATGCTGCTAGTCTGCAGCTAACAGATCACAAGAATGTCCTATTGTTTCATATGCCTGTTTCCAAGTTGCCATGAGGAGGAGGGGCAGAAACCTGAGGAGCATACGGCAAAAAAAAAATCAGAAGCACATTCCAAGCTTATCTCACAAAGATTGTGACTTAGGCAACCGGGTATTCTGCCCGTGAAAATCCTTTATTGGAGAATGTGATTGATGACACACCCAGCCCGTGAATGTGTTTCATTGGTGAATCTGAATTATTATACACCCAAGGGGTGGGGAAAAACAGGGTTATAGGTGATTGTAAATTACATGTCTCAGAGTCAGCTTCATACAGGTCGTGCCGGCATGTCGCTCCTAATAAATCTTTTGAAGTTTTTTGAAGCTTGGCTCAAGGCTTATGATTTAATTAGGGCAATCGCCAGAATCCTAACACCTATTTCTATTGAGACAATAGTTAAGCCAGAGGCCTCTGAAAGATTTAGGTTATTTAGATCTTGGCCATGGGATGAAAGCCACATTGGTTAGTATCCTGTCCAACTGCTTGGATAGAGGATCCTGAAGATTTAATGCAGGGGTGCCAAACTCAAGGCCTGGGGGCCAAATCCAGCCCACAGGGTGCTTAGATCTGGCCCATGGAGCTGCCCTGGAAACAATGAAAGACCAGCCTGTGGTGCCTCTGCCAGCGAAAATAACTTCTATTGAAGCTATTGAATTGAGGAGAAATTTCCTAACAGTGAGGACAATTAAGCAGTGGGACAGCTATAATAGAACAGAATTATTTATTGGCCAAATGTGGTTGGACACAAAAGGAATTTGTCCACTGGTGGGATTCAATTTTTTTTACTACCGGTTCTGTGGGCATGGCTTGGTAGGCGTGGCAGGGGAAGGATACTGTAAAATCTCCATTCCCACCCCACCCCACTAACCTGCTTTCCAGCTCCATTCTCTTGTGCAGGGCAACAAAAGAAGACCCAGCCAATCAGCTACGACTCGATGGGAGGCAGAGAATAGATGGGGGTGGGGTCAGTCAGAGGTGGTGTTTGCTGGTTCTCTGAACTACTCAAAATTTCCTCTATTGGTTCTCCAGAACCTGTCAGAACCTGCTGAATACCACCTCTGCTCCCCACCCCACTAACCTGCTTTCCAGCTCTGTTCTCCTGTACAGGGCAACCAAAGAAGTCCCAGCTGATCAGCTGGGACTCAGGAGGCAGAGAATAGATGGGGGTGGGGTCAGTCAGAGGTAGTGTTTGCCGGTTCTCCAAACCACTCAAAATTTCTGCTACCGGTTCTCCAGAACTGGTCAGAACCTACTGAATACCACCTCTGAATTTGTCCTCAGTGCATAAGCTGTCAGTAGACATACAAGTCAGTAGACATACAAGCAACTAGTGATAAGTCTTGGTCATAATCATAAAATACAATCATCATAAATCATAAGATGCAACACTCAGTTGCAGGATAAGCAATCAACAGTTGCAGGATAAGCAATCAACATAAGCAATCAACATGAATCATACTAGGATACTAAATAAAACAATCAATGTAAATCATGAGATACCAGCAACAAAGTAATAGTCATAACAAAATAGGTAATAGGAAAGATGAGAAGGATAATAGCAATACAGCCTTACTAGATAGTTTGACAGCATTGTGGGAATTAGTTGTTTAGTAGAGTGATGGCACGGGGGGGTGGGGGGAACTGTCTTTGTGTCTAGTTTTGGTGTGCAATGCCCTGTAGCATCATCTTGAGGGAAGAAGCTGAAACAATTTATGTCCAGGATGTGAGGGGTCTGCAGATAGTTTCACAGCCCTCTTTCTGGCTCATGCATTATAGAAGACCTCAATGGAAAGCAGGCTGGTTGCAACTGGTTTTTTTTTCTTCTTCTGCAGTTCTAACTATCCGTTGAAGTCTGTGTCTGTCTTGTTTGGTTGCTGTGCCAAACCAGACAGCCATAGAGGTGGGACAGCTTGCTTTCAAAAGTTGTGGGTGCTTCATCACTGCAGGTTTTAAAGAAAAGACTGGACAACCACTAGTCTGAAATAGTAGAGAGCTTTCTACTTGAGCAGGGGGTTGGAATTGAAGACTCCCAAGGCCTCTTCCACCTCTGGTCAGATTGATTGATTGAAACAAAATTCTGGACTAAGTCAAGCTTTGTCCTAATCCATCATCAAAGTTGTTTTTCAACAGCTGGACTTTCTGGTTTTTCTTTGAAGGCGTTTCATTTCTCATCCAAGCACCTTCTTCTGCTCTGAGTTATTTTATCATCCAAGTTATTTTCTGTTATTTGGGAAAGTTTTTTTTTCTTGTGTCCACAAGATGTCAGTATTCACTCTTGTGTGTTTTACTTTTGACCAAAAAGAGAGGAAAAAAAATGTTGCTGAAAGGCGATTCCATCTGACACTCACCGCTGATCCAGTCTAACCGTCACAATATACTTTGTTTTAAAAGTGTTTGGACCTCTTGACTTTCAAAAGGATTAAGAAGGCTCTGATACAATTGCGTTAATTTAAATGGGTTATGGATTAAAGATGAGTTCTCTGCCACTCAGGATGAGCCTGGAGTAGGGTCAAGCTAGAAGTTATATTAAAAATGCAGTACGCAGCAGCTCCAGGTGTTGGTTAGGATGGATATTTATAGGTGTACGTGTGTAGGAGTGGAGTTCTCTGGGCCTTGTCCGTAATCTCTGGGGAGGAAATGCTTAGATAAGCCTATCAGATAAGATAATGTTCAATAAAATGAAATTTCACAGCTGAGAAGTAAATGTCAATGGGGTTTCTCAGTCCTCCAGGTCATGGTGTTCACAAAGGTTTTTCTTTGAAGATGTTTCGCTTCTCACCCAAGAAGGTTCTTCTGCTCTGACTGGATGGGTGAGGAATGGAAGGATCGATACTCCTTGCACACAGCTGGTCATTTGCATCCTTTTTAGAGAGTCATTGAGGCCACTTGGCCACTGCATTTTTTGGAAATCCATTCATATTCCCGCAGACTACAGGAACCATTTGCGTTTCAGTTTGAGATGTAGACAACACAGACTCATCCCCAGCAGCCTCTGCCTGTCTTCAACAGGAAGGGACACAAGGCAGAAAACATCCTGCAGAAAGCACCATTGCACAACACAGTCTTTTCAGCAGTTCCAAGAAGGCTCCACACCCATTTGCATTACTCAGGTGACCTCTGAGGGCACAGATAAACCTCCAAATGGCCTCAATGACTCTCTAAAATGTTGCAAATGACCAGCTATCTGCAAGGAGTATCAATCCTTCCATTCCCCACCATCCAGTCAGAGCTGAAGAAGCATCTTGGATGAGAAGCGAAATGTCTTCAAAATAAAATAAGGAAGTCCAGTTGCCTCTTGAAAAAGCACTTCTGGTGATACCTTCAGAACACTTTTTATTCCCATAGGTTGCCTTCTTCTCAACTCCAGCCGACAAAGATAGATTGACTTCACTTATGCTGAGCTGGGTTGGTGTTAAAATAGCATTTCCCCTCTAACCTCTGTCAGCGTCCAAGGACAACTTCAAGGTAAGTCAAATCTGTCAGGCTTCGTCACATTTTCATGGAGGAAAATCAGGGCCTGCAGTGACTTGGAACCAAAAGCAATCACGGCAGGAGAAACATCAGCAATGAGGGTGCTGAACGTTATGCTGGTTTAATTTTCTGTCAAGGATGGGAAGGCAGACACTTCAGATCAGCAGTGGGAAAGGGCTCTCAGGACAAAAGGAAATTAACACTAGAAAAGGAAAGGTCATAATTTGAGGACTAAATCATGTGTGTCAGGAAAACAGGAGCACAGGTAGTCCTTGGCTTATGGCCACAATGGGGACCAGAATTTCCGTTGCTAATGAAGGAAGTTGTAAAGTGAGCCATGTCATTTTTAGAACTATTCTATACTGTCTGGTTTGGTACAACAACCAAGTAAGACAGACACCACTCCAACGTATAGTTAGGACTGCAGAAAAAGACATTGCAACCAGCCTGCCTTCCATCAAGGACCTGTATACTGCATGAGCCACAAAGTGGGCTGTGAAAATATCTACAAACCCTTCACATCCTGGATGCAAACTCTTTCAACTACTCTCCTCAGGATGTCACTATAGGGCCTTGAATGCCAAAACAACTAGACCCAGAGACAGTATTTTCCATCATACCATCACTCTGCTGAACACCAACTTCCCACAGCACTGTCCTATGTCTAAGGAGATTTGCCCATGTAGTAGGGCTGTATTACTATTAGCCTTCTCACCTTTCCTACTTCCTTCTCCTATTGGTATCTTATGATTACATTACTCTGTAGGTACACAGAGAGCTTCTGCATTGAGACAAATTCCTTGTGTGTCCAATCACACTTGGCCACTAAAGAATATTCTGTTCTGTTCTGTTCCGTTCCATTCTATTCTGTTCCATATTCTATTCCATTTCATTTTCTCTTCTGTTTTGTTCTGTTCCATTCCATTCCGTTCCATTCCATTCTGTTCCATATTCTATTCTATTCCATTCCATTCCATCTTCTGTTCTGTTCCATTCTGTTCTGTTCCATTCCATTCTACCTTACCTTACACCATACCCAGGGGTGGGATTCTACCAGTTCAGACCAGTTCTGTAGATCTGGTTGTTACGATTCTGTGCAATTTGGAGAACCGGCAAATCACACCACTGGCTGGCCCCTCCCCTCCCCTTCCCACCCCACCCACCCACCTAGGAGGCCCAGTCAGGGGTGGTATTCAGGGGATTGGGGGAGGGAGAAGTGGCCTGAGAGCAGAGCTGAACCTTCCTTAGGATTGAAGCTTCTATTTTTCAGTGCAGACTCAGGCAGCAGATTGCAGAAAGGTAGATCTGGGAGTGAAGCTGTGATTCTGCTAGCAGCTTAATCTGCCTGCCTGCTTTGCCTGATTTTGGGTAAAAGTTGCTCTTTTTTAAAATAAAAAAAATCAATCTTTACATATATATTTACAATATTTACATACAAGCCACGCCCAGCCAGTCACATGACCACCAAGCCACACCCACAAATTAGGCCATGCCCACAGAACCAGTTGTTAAGAAATTTGAATCCCACCCCTGACCATACCATACCATACCATACCATACATACATACCATACAATACATATATACCATACAATTCATACTTATCATACCACTTCTATTGCTATTGCTAATTTCTATTATTTCTATTTCTATTATTTCTATTTCTAGAAATAGAAATAGAGGGCATCGTTTCATTTATCCTGATTCTATTTACAAAAAACACGGAGAACAGACTGGCATTAAAACACAGCTAGGGGTGTCTCTGTGTGTGTTTTACTTCCCTTTGGCTCGTTCAGAATTACTGAAGGTATCACTTAGCAAAACTGCTGACACCTTCCAAAAAGATTTATTCTGCATTCTGCATTATTATTCCTTTATTAAATTCCCTGGACTTTGTTCCCGTTCACATCCATTAGTTACACCACATTGCAAAATCAGCCAGCACAGAAGGTTTCCATGATGAGAAATTGAAGCTAAATGGGACTTGCTCAATTATAAATGAAAGGGGGCTTTGCAGAATGAGTGTGCGCTTTGGCAATTTTGGGGGTAAGTGGGTTTGGAACACCAGGTATTTCAGTGAGGGATTCAATTCTTGATAGCCTAAGTATAAGTTAAGACAAGGGGGTGGCTTAGCTTGCCAAGAACCCTTCAGATTTGTTGCTATTGTGCCCAAACTTCTAATCTTTATTCCAGTTGCAGCCGTCTCTTGTTTAGGAAATTAAACCATAAGTACTCCAAAAATTGCTCACTCTTTTTCCAGTTTCACCTTCCTAATTCAAACACCTCCTTGGACAACAAAGGTGACCAACCAGCAACTACTGGAACATGTAACACCAGACATGTCACTGAAAGCAGAGGTGGTATTCAGCAGGTTCTGACCAGTTCTGGAGAACCGGTAGCGGAAATTTGGAGTAGTTTGGAGAACTGGCAAATCCCACCTCTGACTGGCTCCACCCCCATCTCTTCTCTGCCTCCCAAGTCCCAGCTGATTGGCTGGGCCTTCTTTTGTTGCCCTGCACAGGAGAACGGAGCTGGAAAGCAGGTTAGTGGGGTGGGGAAGGAATGGGATTTTGCAGTAACCTTCCCCTGCCGTGCCCACCAAGCCTTGCCCACCAAGCCACGCCCACAGAATCAGTAGTAAAAAAAAAAATTGAATCCCACCACTGACAGGAAGGCAAAAATCACACAACTGCATCTCACTTATTTTGGCCTTGTCACACGGGGGAATTCCACTGGAGAAAGCAATTCTGTTGGGAAGAGTTAGCGGTCAAAAGAAACCAGGCTGCCAAAGAACATCAACTCAAAGAAGTACCGTGTTTCCCCGAAAATAAGACACTGTCTTATATTTTTTTGGCTCCCAAAAACACACTAGGTCTTATTTTCGGGGTAGGTCTTATATATTTATGGTGCCAAATGGTGTGAGTGTGTAGGGGGGGGTGTTTCGTGGGTGCACGGTTGCTCCCTGAAAAGTCTTCCTGGAACTGGAGATTTACACTAGGTCTTATTTTCGGGGTAGGTCTTATATTAGGGCAGGTTTAGAAAATAGTGCTAGGTCTTACTTTCGGGGTAGGTCTTATTTTCGGGGAAACACGGTAGTGCAAGATTGGAAGATGTGGAGGGACTTGGGCCATTGAATTGGCAAGAGTAGGACATGACCGAATGGATATCATCCTCATCCTCATTTCAAATGCCCAATTGCCCAATAGTCTATGACAGGGGAGTCAGACTGGTGGCCCACGGGTCGGAGGCATCATGCGGAGAGCATGCCCAGTCCAGATCCACAAAGGGATATGCCACATGACGTCACCCATGGTCTATGGTCTTTTTTTTTTTAAGTTTTATTTTTTTTTATAAACAGACTTAAACAAACAAACATAAAACATAAAACCATCATCAAATTACATACATAAAGTGTGTCGGTTGGTTACATATCTTTTGTGCTTCCTCTCCATAGTCTTCACTTATCATTTGCATACATTCTAATATTATCAATCAAATATCTATGTACACATTAATTATCAATTATTAATCACTTATTTGACTAAATTGTTATTTACTCATTTTATACTATATTTACTATAAATTTATATTGTGAATTCTTCCAATGGTCATAAATTTTTATAGATATATTCCATATCATACCCATGGTCTATGTCTTTGTGTGTGTGTGTGTATAACAGAATAACAGAGTTGGAAGGTACCATGGAGAACTTCTAGTCCAACCCTAGAACTAGGAATTGGACTAGAAGGAAGCTCGTGCCATTTCAGACAAATGGTTGTCCAATCTCTTCTTAAAAACTTCACGTGAAGTTCTGGAGGCAAGTTGTTCCACCGGGTAATTGTTCTCACTGTCAGGAAATTTCTTCATTGCGATGACCCAGGGTGGGATACAAAATAAATAAAGTCATATAAACAGGTGAAGCCCCTTTTATTCCTTCAGCTTGGCTCCAAAGCTCCAAATATCCTTGACTGGAGACAAAAAACTCCCCCACAAACAGTTACGGAAAGGAGGAAATGCCGTTTAAACTAAAAATGCCTATAAATTATAGATAGCAAAAACAACACAAACCACACTGAAGCAATTAAGGGAACCAGGCAAGATAAGGGCTTGAAGACATCCACAGATATCAGAACACACCCTGGGAAGGATGTCAAACTCAGAGAGGAACGACAGACTAGAAATATTTTCACACTTTGTTTCCAGCATTGGCCCATATGCATGTCCATCCTTTTAACCAGTTCTCACAGCTGCAGCCCATGAAGGGGATCAAGGCCCTTTCCTCCCCCATAGGCCACGCCATTCCCATCTCTCCCTTATCCTCTCCTCCCTGCGTGCCCTAGGATGGATAGGGGATGGGCCTGGGTGTTCCTCTGACTACCCAGCCGGCCTCTGCCCTTCCCCAGCCTCCCCCACAACCTCCGGAGCCACACCTCCACTCCCTGTCAGCTGTTCCTCCTCTCCCTTGGAGTCAGTTTCCAACAGGGGCATGTCACTCATATTTCTAAGTTGCTTCTCTCCTTGACGAGTTTCCATCTGTTGCTTCTTGTCTTGCCTTTGGGTACTTTGGAGAACAGGTTGACCCTCTCTTCTCTGTGGCAGCCCCTCAAAAGTCTGTATGATTGCTATCAGAGTAACAGAATAACAGAGTTGGAAGGGACCTTGAAGGTCTTCTAGTCCAACCCCCTGCTCAGGCAGGAAACCCTACACCATTTCAGACAAGTGGATGACCAATCTCTTCTTAAAAACCTCCAGTGTTGGAGCATTCACAACTTCAGGAGGCAAGTCGTTCCACTGACTAATTGTTCTCACTGTCCGGAAATTTCTCCTTAGTTTTAAGTTGCTTTTCTGCTGGATTAGTGTCCATCCATTGCTTCTTGTCCTGCCCTCAGGGGCTTTGGAGAATAACTTGACCCCCTCTCCTTTGGGACATCCCCTCAAATATTGGAAGACTGCTATCGTGTCACTATTGGCATGATAGCACTATTGACAAACTACTGAAATAGACGATGTTAATAGGATCTTGAAAAGCCATTCCAGCTAATTCCAGGTTGCATAGTCCTACCCAAAAAAAACAGATGCATTTCGGCAGGTTGATGTCCTGCGTATATTTACCTCCCCTCCAAAATGAAAGGCAGGACAAAAACTAAATGGACACTAATTGAATTGATCACCGCTAATTGCAATTAATTGACTGTAAAATAAAGTGCCCCATTTACGGAATTGATTTCAAAGAGCTTCTACCAAATGTTCTCGCTCGCACGAATCCCAGTTTTACAAGCCGAAACCTGGATCGTCCAAAATGCCCCTCCTCCAACCGGAGAATAGCCCCTCCCTAAAAGGGGAAGACAGGTAGTCCTTGACTTACAACAGTTTGCTTAGTGTCCGTTCAAAGTTCAAGTCCGTTCAAGTTGAATAAATAAATAAAGTTACAACGGCACTGGAAAAAGTGACTTATGGCCATATTGAATGCTTATGACCGTTGCGACATCCACACGTGATTTACATTCAGATGCTTGACAACTGACTCAACTTTATGGCGATGTCAGATCCCCTTTCACGACCTTCTGACAAACGAAGTTGAGGGGGAAATCAGATTCACTTAATCGTGTTGCTAATTTAACAACTGCAGTGAGTCACTTAACCAACGTGGTAAGAAAAGTCAAGGAAGGGCGCCAAACTCACTTTAAAAATTTCTCATTTGGGAACATAAATTTTGGGTTCAGTTGTCGTCGTAAGCTGAGGACAGCCTGTAAGATGGAAATAGAGATGGATGAGATAAATGGATGGTCATACTAGAAGAGAAGAAAGGAAAAAATGGGTGAAACCGAGCAAAATGGAATGAATATCAAACAAGGGGTGGGGGAAAAGGTAATTAACTGGATAAGGAAAGGACCGGCAAAGACAGGAAAAGTTAAATATTAATAGATTAACAGAGTTGGAAGAGACCTTAAAGGTCATCAACTCCAACCCCCGGCCCAAGCAGGAGACCCTACACCATTTCTGACAAATGGCAGTCCAGTCTCTTCTTGAAAGCCTCCAGTGATGAAGCTCCCACAGTTCCTGAAGGCAACTTCAGCTCCATTGGTTGATTGTTCTCACTGTCAGAAAGCGTATCTTTATTTCCAGGTTGAATCTCTCCTTGTTCAGTTTCCATCCATTATTCCTTGTCTGGCCTTCAGGTGCTTTAGAAAATAGCATGACCCCCTCCTCTCTGCGGCAGCCCCTCAAATATTGGAAGATGGTATCTGTCTTTCCTGGTCCTTCTCTTCATCAGACTAGCCAGGCCCAGTTCCTGCAATCGTTCATCGTATGTTGTAGTCTCCAGCCCCCTAATCATCCTGTTGCTCTTCTCTATACTTTTTCTAGAGTCTCAACATCTTTTTTATAATGTGGTGACCAAAATGGGATGCAGGACTCTAGGTGTGGTCTTCATAGCATGGGTGTCAAACTCAAGGCCCATGGGCCAGATCCAGCCTGCGAGGTCACCCTGGAAACAGTGAAGGAGTGGCCTGCAGTGCCTCTTCCAACAAAAACAGAGCTCTGGAGGGCCGTGCACAGTTCTCCCAAGCTCCATTTTCACTGGCAAAGGGCTGCAGGAGGCCATCCCAGCCGAAAATGGGGTTCTGGCAGGCTGCATGTGCACCCCAAGCTCCATATTTGCTGGCAGAAGGCCACACCCACCCGGCCCGGCCATGGCCCCCTGGGTCCCTGAGGTCAAACACAACCCTGATGCGGCCCTCAATGAAATTGAGTTTGACACCCCTGTTTTATAGAGTGGTATTAGTACCACCCTTGATCTTGATTGTATCCCTCTGTTAATGCAGTTTAGGATTGCATTAGCTTTTTTGGCTGCTGCTGAACACTACTGACCCCTATTTAGCTGGTTGTCCACTAAGACTCCAAGATCCCTCTCACAATTACTGCTATTGAGCCTGATTTCACCCAGTGTGATGACCCAGGGTGGGATGCAAAAGCAACAAAGTCACAAAAACAGGTGAAGTCCCTTTAATTCCTTCAATTTGGCTTCAAAGGTCCAATTATCATTGACTGGAGAAAAAACTCCCCACAAACAGTTGCGAAAAAGAAGAAATTCCATGCAAACTCAAAATACATATAAATTATAAATAGAAAAAACAACACAAACCACACTGAAGCAATTAATGAGACAAGGCAGGATAAGGGCTTGAAGACGTCCACAGATATCGAAATACACACACTGGGAAGGATGCCAGAACTCAGATAAGAACTGAAAGAGTAGAATTATTTCACACTTTGCTTCCAGCACTGGACCATGCTCAGTTTGTCCTTTTAAACAGTCCTCACAGCTGCAGCCCATGAAGGGGATCAGGACCCTTTCCTCCCCCGTAGACCACGCCATTCATGTCTCTCCCTTATCCGCTCCTCCCTGCGTGTCCTAGGATGAAGTGGGATTGGGCCTGGGTCTTCCTCTGAATGCCCAGCCGGCCTGTGCCCTTCCCCAGTTTCCTCTACAACCTCCAGAGCCACACTCCCACTCCCTGTCAGCTGATCCTCCTCTCCCTTGGAGTCAGATTCTAACATGGGCATGACACTCAGTCTATATGTGTCTAGCACTATGGATGTAACATTTCTCTTGATTTCCCCTTAAATGAGTTCTAGAGAACTCCCAAATTAAATAATGGTAGTCTTCAACTTATGCCCGCATTCACTTAACAACCATGTTATCAATCCTGAAATTGACATATGAGTAGCCATTTTATTCAGCCTTATTATATATTCCTTTTCTTTCTTTCTCTTTGCTGGTTATGGGGGAAGGGTTTCGGGCTTGCCATATCCTAAGGTGGGAGGAGTGGTGATAGAGAGAATTATTTAGGCTAGGTGGTTCTTCTTCCCGTGGGAACAAAAGCTGACCCTGCTGAGTCCTGGAGGTGGAGATTGATTTACTTCTATTGGAGAATGTGACTTTTGGGGGCTGTTTCTAACTTCCAATATTATGTGGTGTAATTCCGGGTTGTGTCAGATCCAGAATTACAACAGATTTTGCCAATTTGCCAAATAAAAGAAATTGTTTTGGAAGATGGACTTTGCTCTTTTCTTTTTAAATGGATTTCATCACTTGGAAACCTGACACATGTTACCAATTTAACAACTGCAGTGATTCAGGTAACAACAGTGGCAAAAAACGATTGTAACATGGGGCAAAATTCACTTCACCAATGTTTCCCTTGGCAACAGAAATGCTGGGCTCAATTGTGGTCATAAGTCAAAGACTACCTACAGTTGTTAAGTGAATCCTGTGGTTCTTAAGTGAATCTGGCTACCACATCGACTTTCACTCGTCAGAAGATTGCCAAAGTGGATCATGTGACCCTTGGACATAGCAACCATCAGAAATAGGCATCAATTTCCAAGTGTTTGAATTTCAACCCCGTGACCATGGGGATGCTGCAACAGTTGTAAGGGATTCAGCTGGTTTGGGCCAGTTCAGGCAAACCAGATGTTAAATTTACATCCGGTTCGCCAAACAGGTAGTTGAACCATCCAGCTGGCACTGCCCACAACACCCCTCCCCTCCCAGGAGTCTTCATGCATCCCATTTTCGATGCAGGTAAGTGCAGGGTCTGCGTGGAGGCTCTGGGACGGAGAAAAATGGGCCTTCCGGAAGTCTGGAAACAGACCAGTTTCCGGCTTCCAGAGGGCCTCTGGAGCCCGGGGGAGCCTGTTTTCACCCTCCCAGAGGCCCAAGGGAAGCCTCAGGACTCTGGGGAAGGCGAAAAATGGCCCTTCTACAAGTTCTGGTGGGCCACGCCCACCATGGCTACACCCACCCAGCAACTGGGCAGAGAACCAGTTGTTGGAATTTTTGAAAGGTCATAAATGTGAAAAATTGTGATAAGTCACTTTTTTCAGTGATGTTGTAACTTCAAATGGTCACTCAATGAACCGTTGTAAGTTGAGGACTTCCTGTATGGTCATTTGCTTACCAATTGTGGCCAAAAAAAAGAAAAACCCGGGTCATAACATGAGGCACAATTCACTTAACAACTGAAAATCCTAATCCCAATTATAGTTATAAGTCGAGGACTATCTGTGGTCGCCATTGCACCGGACTGTCTAGTTGACCTCATCCCGAAGCGTTTGCCCATGGCAAAACCTGTAAGGCTGACATTTTGTACGATTCCCAAGCCACGCAAACATCCCCGAATAGGATTCATGAAACGAAGAGGCACACAATGGTTTTCAGCTCATCGCAACTGCAACTTCAGCGTTTGTCGCCGCTGTGTTGCGTTCGCCCAGGAAGTGCAAGTTTTCAGAACGACCAAAAAGAAAAAAAAAGAGCAATACGTGTGTTCAAAGCTAGGGGTGTGCAGTGGTGGGTATTTTTATTATTATTATTTTATTTTATTTGACTTGAGGGTACCCGGCGTGTATTTTCTGCACCGCGGTCTCTGCCGGCACGGAAGCTCCAACTTCTATTCTCTTTTATCGCGATGTTCCATTTATTTAAGTTTCTGCTTTGTTGCTCCAGCGCCCAATTTTAATTTGAATTTTTTTGTGACGACTTCCCTCCTTCCCTCCCTCCTTCCCGCCCTCCCTCTCTTGCTTTGAGAGCCGAGTGCACTCGTTAAGCCTCTGTTAACTTTCTTGAAAGAAAGCAAGGGGGGGGGTGAAGAAAAAGAAAATATATCTCCCAAACAAACACGCAAACAAACAACAGTTGAAATAGGGCAGTTCAAGCATCTAATGCAGGAAGATGTATCGCTCGCCTGAATAATTGTGACAGCCGTAGACTCTATCGGTTGCTGTTTGTTTGCACAATGCCCAACTTGACTAAGAAAGCCATAGCAGCAGCTGCCTGGGACTGGAAACGCTCGTTTCATCAATTGACACTGGAACAGATGTTATGGGCTGATAACGGACTCCACTTCCTTCTCGTCACATCTAAGGTTACCTCTGGAAGGAAGGGGAGAGAAAAATCAAATGCATTTTAACACTCCATCCTTGAATTTTAGCAGAAAGAGAGATGAGAATTTTTTAAAAGGAAAAAAAAAAGCCAGTGGAAGTTGCAAATGCATTTTCTATTCTTCCTCTTCTTCTTCTTCTTCTTCTTCTTCTTCTTCTTCTTCTTCTTCTTCTTCTTCTTCTTCTTCTTCTTCTTCTTCTTCTTCTTCTTCTTCTTCTTCTTCTTCTGCAGTTCTTTTCAACCATCAAAATATATAAACTCTGGAGAGCAAAGCAGGGCTGGACATTCATCTCTGGGATTTCTTTCCATGTGCTGAAGTTAACCTCAGATCCTTAACCAGCTCAGGAATAGAAGAATAGAATAGAATAATAGAATAGAATGGAATGGAATGGAATGGAATGGAATGGAATGGAATGGAATGGAATGGAATGGAATGGAATGGAATAGGAATAGGAATAGGAATAGGGATAGGATAGGATAGGATAGGATAGAATAGGAATAGAATAGAGAATAGAATAGAATAGAATAGAATAGAATAGAATAGAATAGAATAGAATAGAATAGAATAGAATTCTTTATTGGCCAAGTGTGATTGGACACACAAGGAATTTGTCTTTGGTGCATAAACTCTCAGTGTACATAAGAAAAAATACATTCATCAAGAATCATAAGATACAACACTTAGTGACAGTCATAGATTACTAATAAGCAATCAAATCATACTAGGAAACAATAACAACAGTGTAAGTTGAGAAGATACAAGCAACATGGATATAGCCATAAGAAGGAAGAGAAAGGTACTAGTAAGGATGAGAAAAAGAATAGTAATACAGTCCTAGTAGTTAACCGGTAGTGGAAATTTGGTGTAGTTCAGAGAACCGGTAGTGGAAATTTTGAGTAGTTTGGAGAACCAGCAAATACCACCTCTGACTGGCCCCACCAACCCCATCTATTCTCTGCCTCCCATTGAATCCCATCTGATCAGCTGGGTCTTCTTTGGTTGGCCTGCACAGGAGAATGGAGCTGGAAAGCAGGTTAGTGGGGTTGGGAGGGAATGGGGATTTTGCAGTATCCTTCCCCTGCTATGCCCACAAGCCACACCCACCAAGCAACACCACGCCCAACAAGCCATACCCATAGAACTGGTAGTAAAAAATTTTGAATCCCACCACTGGCCCCCACCCTATCCTGCCCTTTATTTCCTGCTCTATAGCTCATCTTAAACGTGCAGCACAGCTAATTTGACCTCCCCTCACTCTTCGACTTACCATTGCTGACTTGGAAGGGAAGCAGCTGAGCTTCTCAATGCTCCATTTTCAGCACTGCGCACAAGCGCGCACTCACCGAAGTGGTTGTTAAACTGACAGCATCCCACCAGTACCTTTAAGTGAGTTTAGTAACATTCATTCATCGGTCTAAAGCAGGGTTGTCAGCTTTAAGATGTTTGCACTTCAGTTCCCAGAATTCCCCAGCCAGCATGTCTGCTCATCCTTAAAGTTGACAAGGTTGGGAAACTCTGGTTGAAAAGCACATTTTCTCCCACAATCAGATATGTGGAAGTGTAAAGTTTGTGGTGCAGTGTGCCTGAAGGTTCATGGGTTTGATTTGCTCCTTTTAATGTGGTGCCTTAACTACTGGACCAAAACTGGCTTGTTCAGAACAGGGAAAGCTAATTTGAGAAGATGGTAGACTCCTTTTATTCATGTTCTGTTTTTAAGGAAGAAACTATAGGACGTCAGGAGAGGACTAGAATTCTTCAACTAAAGAATGAACTTAGGTTGATTTTTTTTTCTCTCTACCACAGAATAAAATGGTGCCTGGAAAATGGGAGAACACCAAGGCTGAGGTCTTGTGTTGCTTGGCCCCACCAAATAGAAGATGGTGGGGATGGAAAATGGTGCCTGGGAAATGGGACATATAACATTAGCAGGACACCCCAAGAAATTAATATTCCACATAGTCTTAGCGGTCCAGAAGTGGACAAGGAAGCCTTTGGTTGCCCCAACCACCCAACAAATCTTCAGAAAGGCCAAACTGCAAAACCTGTATTATCCGGCAGCTTAATTGTATTATGTGGTAATACAACTACTTGCACAAATACAGTTCAAGGCCCTTGTCTTTAAGGGTTTTAAATGATGCATAAAACATGCAACTGAGGGCATTGTCCTAATGGCCTTTCTCACCCTCCCTTAGAAACGTTAGAGAAGGCACCTATCACTGTGGGCCTTTCTGCATAGCTGGAAAGTAACACAGTACATCTGGGCACATAAAGGCTGAATTATCAGTCTTAAGAATCTGGCATTCTGAATCTCTGGTCAGACCTCTCAATTAGCAGCTCTAAGTATCATATGTGTACTATCTGGACTCATTGCAGATGTCATAGATCTATTCACGTGAAACTAAATCTCCAGCCTTCATTTCTGATGGGGAAAGGGGCTCTTTATATCCTTGGTGTACTGAGGCAGCTTGAAGTAGTCCCTACAAGTAGTAAGGACAGTATTGATCAGGTTAGGCAAGAAAAACCAAAAGTACGCATATAGATTGGGTGAAACCAGGCTTAATAGCAGTAACTGGGAGAGGGATCTTGGAGTCTTAGGGACAACCAGTTAAAGATGAGCCAACAGTGTGCAGCGATAGCCAAAAAACCCAACACAATCCTAAATTGCATTACCAGAAGGATTCAATCAAGATCAAGGGAGGTACTAATATCACTATATAAAGCCTTAGTAAGAACACACCTAGAATACTGCATCCAGTTTTGGTTATCCCACTATAAAAAAGATGTTGAGACCCCAGAAAGAGTGCAGAGAAGAGCAACCAGGATGATTAGGGGACTGGAGGCTAAAATATATGAAGAATAGTTAGATGAACTGGGCATGGCTAGTCTAGTGAAGAGAAGGACTGGGAGACATGATACCATCTTCCAATATTTGAGGGACTGCCACAGAGTGGAGGGGGTCAAGCTATTTTCCAAAGCACCCGAAGGCCAGACAAGGAACAATGGGTAGAAACTGATCAAGGAGAGAGATTCCACCTAGAAATAAGAAGGAATTTTCTGACAGTGAGAACAATCAACCCATGGGACAGAAGTTGCCTTCAGAAGTTGTGGGAGCTTCATCACTGGAAGATTTCAAGAAGAGATTGGACTGTCGTCATCAGAAATGGTGTAGGGTCTCCTGCTTGGGCAGTGGGTTGGACTAGAAAACCTTCAAGGTCCCTTGCAACTCTGTTATTCTGTTATAACTGTTTGGGACCTGCCACCAAGCAATCAAAATTCAGTTTCATTTCAAGCACTAATCTACCCAAGCTATTCCTTGCAAGCCAGGTTCTCTAATGGAGAGACTACCTTGCTGAGGTCTTGTGTTGCTTGGCCCCACTAAATAGAAGATGCAGGCAGCAGATCTTTCTGAAGAAAAGTTCCCTTGGGATGGTGTTTTTCTGAACCTCTTCTTTTGGTCCTCAGCTACTGCTAACAAGGTTGAAAAACAGAACTCCAAAGAAGGAAGGCCATTTCATCTGCTGTGTTGGAACATGCCACGTTTCAATAGCAGCTTTGCAAGGGAAAAGAGAGCAAGAGCCAATATTTGTTTTTAGTCCAACGGAGTCAGTGAGGAACTTGGATGAACATCACTGAAAATGTTCCTTGTTTTTTATTTTCCCCAAAGAGCTAAAGAGGAAAAACGATGGCAGATTTAAGATGAACTGTTCCCTAAGCATGTGCTGCGAAGCTCACCCGTGTGCCAAGCGCTTGGAAGATGTTTAAGCATCTGAGAACATGGTTTTGAGCCGAGAAACAAATTTCTGGTGGGCGGCTGAAATGATCCAAGCTGTCTTCACTAGGTTTCCTGAGGCCATAAAAGGCTGAGATACCAAGGGAGCTATTGAGATAAATATCCACAGACTTAACAATGCAGTGGCGTGAAAGCAAGCAAACACGCAACAACATTGTGGGTGTCAAAAAAATAAAATCCCAGACTCTTCCGTTTCTCCTTCTTTGTAGTTCTTCCAAAATCCAGCTTTTAATTCTTATCTGATCCAGAGTGGGCTGGTTATCGGTGTTCTCATGCTTTTCAAATAGTCTATGGTGAAAATGACATCGCAATAGGACTGAATGTGACCGGAACATGCCTCTCTTGAGAATTTCTTCTCCTCTACTTTAAAGATTCCAGTTTCTTCCTGTTTGGATGGCTTCCCCTGACATTTAGGGTGTCCTTTGCTCAAATTCTCCATGGATGGCTGGGGTGGCAGCCATTTTGCGAAAGGGCAGGTTAACTGGTCTCTGATTTTAAATCCTTGTTATTTGATTTTAGTAATTCACATTGGCATTAGTTTCCAATGCATCAACTAATCCATTGATCAAGGAGAGAAGCAATCTGGAATTAAGGAGAAACTTAATCAAGGAGAGAAGCAACCTGGAATTGAGGAGAAACTTCCTAACAGTGAGGACAATTAACCAGTGGAACAGAAGTTGCCTTCAGAAGTTGTGAATGCTCCATAACTGGAGGCTTTCAAGAAGAGACTGGACAGTCACTGGACAGGGGTCTTCTGCTTCAGCAGGGGGCTGGACTAGAAGACTACCAAGGTCCCTTCCAGCTCTATTCTGATTGATTGATTGATTGATTGATTGATTGATTGAATAGTCCCTCTCAAAAATTACATCCCACTCTGGGTGCTACATTTCAAGAAGTATTTGGAGAAAGTGGAGGAAGTTCTTGAGAAGAACAGAATCAAGAGACTGGAAGTGAAGTCCAATATTGAGAGACCAAAGACATGTTTAGGCCTAGAACAGTGTTTCTCAATCTTGGCCACTTTCAGATATGTGGACTTCAACTCCCAGAATTCCCCAGCCAGCTGGGAGTTGAAGTCCATATATCTTAAAGTGGCCAAGGTTGAGAAACACTGGCCTAGATCCTCAAATATCGGAAGGATGCCATGTAGGACAAGGGTCTCCAAACGAGGCCACTTTAAGACTTGTGGACTTCAACTCCCAGAATTCCCCAGCTACCTGTACTGGCTGGGGACTTCTGGGAGTTGAAGTCCACAAGTCTTAAAGTGGTCAAGTTTGGAGAACCCTAATGTAGGAGAACACCAAGACTTGTTCTCCAATGTTCCAGAGTGCAAACAACAGAATAATGGATTGAGAGACAGAAGGACAGGTCCTGATTTTGGAGGGGAGGGGATGGAATTGGGTGGGAGATATAAAAATTAAAACTAAGGAACATTATGAATGGACCCAGATTGACCTTCATGGTTAGCTGGGAAAACAGCAGATAATCTAGTTGCCCGATTCATTTCCCCTGTAAAGACCATGTTTTATCAGTAAGGTACAAGCAATGAAATTTTATTTTTTCATATAATAGAATGGGGTGGGAGTCCACTGTGGTAATAACGAGATTTATTTTTTATTTATCAAATTTAAAGACCACCCATCTCATCCCAAGAGTGACTAGGGCACCTATCAACCCCCATATTTCTCTAGCAACTACCATGCCAAACATTCTGACTATCTTGTTTCCCTGAAAATATGACCTACCCCAAAATTAAGTCCTGGCTTGGTTTTTATGCATGTGCCCAATATAAGCCCTACCCCCAAAATAAGCCCTAATTAAGACCCCACCCATTCCAGGGTGCTGTTGTGTTTAGCTAGCAGTAGGTGCAGATGGCTGAGGAGAGCGAGGACTCTGATGAAGGGCCAGGACCATCAGGGAGTGGACTGGTGCCTTCAGAGATTGTGGGAGCTGGCAGCAGTGATGAGGAGGTTCCTGAGGAGCCTGTGCCAAGTGCACGTGCATGAAGGATTGCTTGGAGGAAAGAACAATTACAGCAGCACAGGCGACTCAGGAGTAAGGCTGCAAGGTAATGGCCCCTCCTTCAAGAGGATAAAAGCCAGGTTTGGAAAAGTGTTCTTTGCAGACAGCAAAGAAGCTCTTAAGCTCAACTGGTGGACATCTTAGTTCATGAATCTTGTAAATTAGTTGTTATCTTTGGGTTTTTGGCAGCCTTGACAAACAACTTGGCAAGGCTCTTTCATGTCGGAGCTAATTGTTGGAAAGCAGCTTTTTATCTGTAAAGGAACAGAATTGTGATTAAACCTTGAAAGGTGGGGGCTGCTGCCTTTGTCTGTGTTTGCTCTCTGGGAACCCGGTTGGGTCAGAACAGGTGCACGGGTAAAAATTAAGCTAGGGTAGGGATGTGGGGTAGAGCTGCCCTACTACTTACCTTCGGACAGTTGCAGCTAGGCCTTGTACACCCTGACACCTGCCTTGCCGGCCCATTTCTTCTGCAGCCAGCAAGGCTTTCCTGAAGGCCTCTGCAGACAATAACAGAGTTCTGGATTGATCTTTCCTTCAGGAAAGCCTTACCGGCCACAGAAGAAGTTCCCGAAGGTTTCTGACAGCAAATAGGAGGATGCACGCAAGTGAGGTGAGTCAATGGATGACACCCCCCCCCAAAAAAAATAAGACCTGTTGCCTTTTTTGGTGGCAAAAAAATATAAGACAGGGTCTTATTTTTGGGAAAACACAGTAATAGTATCCACCTTTTGGGTGTATTTTAACCATGTTTGTCCATGAAATTGTATGATCCAATGATTTTGGATTGTACCCCTTTATTTTTTTTATTTATTTTTTTATTCATATTTATATCCCGCCCTTCTCCGGAGACTCAGGGTGGCTTACAATTTTTGGAGCACAACCCAATGCACTCAGCAATAGCCTTCCTTCCATTGTATATGCCTGCTTATTACTAAGCGGCATTTTTTACAAAGTCAGCTAATTGCCCCCAACAATCTTGGGTCCTCAGTTTACCTACCCCGAGAGGATGGAAGGCTGAGTCAACCTTGAGCCTGGTGGGATTCGAGCCTGCACTAATTACAGGCAGCTGGAACTAAGTGCTAGGCTATTAACAGCCTGCACCACCAAGGCCCTGTGAGCACCTTTAGAACAAATCCCTGTGCTTGTTTTGGTACTGAAGAAAAGGGCAAAACTGCCTTCTCTACTGCAAAGTAAAACATTTTAAAGAGATTTCCACCTGGTGGAACAGAGATTTGCACGCCGAGTTTTGCTGGGACTCTTCCTCCTACCACTAAGAACGGTTAAGTAAGTGAATAATAATATATAATAATATATAACTGTGGTAGGCTGCACTTCATTAAGTGTGTGTCCATAGGAAGGCCAGTCAGCTATCTGTCTTGGATGCTTTCAATTGGATCTCTGTTGTAAGTAAAGGGTTGGACTAAATAACCTCATGGGTGCCTTCAAACTCTAGGATTCTAAAGCACTCTATTTCTAAATTTCATAGCAAGTTCACACCCAGGCTTTGAACTACATCTGAGGGGGGGACTATGATAGTTGGCTACAATCTAGCAATTGCAGCTAAATCAACTGGATTTTTCCAGAAGCTTCTACATAGCCACCTTCCGTCAGAGCGCATTATCAAAAATAAACTATTCTGACCTCTTCAGAGGATTTATGAGCCTTCAAGGAAGGTAAATGAGCCTTTTCTGTGCCTATCTTTAATTGAATTTATTAGTTATACAAAACTCCAGATTAGGAGTGCATTTCTGTTAAGTTTGCATGAAGAGACAGACACGGAGTGCTTCAAACTCTTTGTTTATTAGTGACTACAGCTCAGAACGAACCCACTTTGGCTGGGCTGCAGCTGCTACTTATAGCCAACAGCCGTAGTTACCAGCCAATCAGAGTGCAGGGGTTTCCCGCACTTTTTAAACCAATCATTTCTAACATTTTACAAGAACAGTTCAAACTAAACCAATGACATTCAAACCTACATACATAACAATTTCTATTTTATTTTTCTTTTGATTTTTAATATTACATATTTTATTTTATATATTATGTATTTTATTTCATGTTATATATTTTGTTTTGTATATTTTATTTCATGTAATATATTTGATTTTATATATTTTAATTCATGTCATATATTTTATTTTATTTATTTATTTATAATATTTATTTGCACCCCACCTTTATTGTTTTTACAAATAAATCAAGGCAGCAAACTTATCTAATCCACTTTTCTCCTATTTTTCCCACAACAATCCTGTGAAGTGGGTTTAGCTGAGAGAGAGAAAGTCTGGCCCAAGGGCATCCAGCTGGCTTGTGTGCCTAAAGTGTGACTAGAACTCACTGTCTCCTAGTGATTGCCCCAAAGTCACCCAGCCAACTTTCATGCTTTCATGGGACTAGAACTCATTATCTCCTGGTGATTGGTGATTGGCCCAAAATTACCCAGCCAACTTGTATAACTAAGGTGGGACTAGAACTCCCCATCTCCTGGTGAATTGGCCCAAAGTCACCCAGCCAACTTTCATAGCTAAGGCAGGACTAGAACTCACCATCTCCTGGTGATTGGTGATTGGCCCAAACTCACCCAGCCAACTTTCATGCCTAAGGTGGGACTAGAACTCACCATCTCCTGGTGATTGGTGATTGGCCCAAAGTCACCCAGCCAACTTTCATGCCTAAGGTGGGACTAGAACTCCCTGTCTCCTAGTGATTGGCCCAAAGTCACTCAGCCACTTTTCATATCTGACAAGACTAGAATTCACATTTTCCCAGTTTCTAGGCTCATACCTTAATCACCGCACCAAACTGGGTGTCAGATACTACAGAATAATGCTGCTCATCTTTCACACACAGTTATGTTTTAGCAATAATCTGGAATGATGGAGAATTTCTTTCTACTGGCTTTTGCATAAGAACTA
This sequence comes from Naja naja, assembly GCA_009733165.1. Lineage (NCBI taxonomy): Eukaryota > Metazoa > Chordata > Lepidosauria > Squamata > Elapidae > Naja > Naja naja. The sequence goes on from CM019154.1 coordinate 46,675,534, forward strand.
ACCAACATTTGTAGTTTTGTTTTGTTTTTTCATAAAAGAGATAGGGAAGAAGACAAACTGATAAAAAAAGAAAAGAGGAATGTAGAGAAAGGAAACTCACTCATTTATCCAGCTTCGATCTACCGAAAGCTGAAAAAAATGGGAGATCAAAAAGGCTTGCTAAAAAAAGACAAGAGATTGCCTTTATCGGAGTCATATATCAAATGTGTGCAATCCAAAAACCCACATCTCACCTTTCAATTGCTGTTGCAAACAGGTTATATCTGGCTTAATCCATGCTCTGGTATCTAAACTTTGACTGAAATCTGGATTTATACGACCTCTTAAACACCAGACTTGGCTTAACCAAACTCATTTACTTTGTTCACACTTGTTGCGCCCCCAACAAACAGCCCAAATCTGCCCAGGTGAGTCTTATTTAGTTTTTCTTTTTATTCTATCTGGTTTTATATAACTGTCTGGTATGGCTCTGCAACCAAACAAGACAGACACAGACCTTGATGGATAATTAGAAACGCAGAAAAAACAACTGCTATCAAACTGCCTTCCATGGAGGACCTGCATATTGTACCCTATGACTACTGTTAAGTGTTGTACCTTATGATTCTTGACTCTTGATGAATGTATCTTTTCTTTTATGTACACTGAAAGCATTTGCACCAAGACAAATTCCTTGTGTGTCCAATCACACATGGCCAGTAAAGAATTCTATTCTATTCTATACTGCAAAAGTCAAAAAGAGGGCTGTGAAAATATCTACAGACCCCTCACATCCTGGACATAAATTGTTCTACCCTCAAAACATCGCTATAGGGCAGTGGTGGCTAACCTTTTTCGGCTCTTGTGCCGAAAATTGTGCTCGCACATGCGCGCTTGTGTGGCAGCACCCAGAAGGCAATGCATGCTGGGCTCCCCCCATGCCCTCTATGCATGCATGTGTGACCCCCTCCTGCATGCCATGCATCTCTGTGCATGTTTGTGCATCTCCCGCTCCCCACTGCTCCCCACGCATGCGCACCAGATACCCGACAATCAGCTGTCGGGTGGCGGCATGTGTGTGCATGTGCAATGGGACGCTTCAGGGTGACCTCTTGCATGCCGGCAGAAGTGGCTCTGCGTGCCACTTCCGGCACACATGCCATAGGTTCGCCATCACTGCACACCAAAACAGCTAGACACAAGGACAGTTTTTTGCTGAATGCCATCACTCTGCTAAACAACTAATTCCCACAACACTGTCAAATTATTTATTAAGAGTGTTACTATTCTTCTTCTGATCCTTCCTATTACCTATCTCTTCCAACTTACAACTATAACTGTGTTGCTTGTGTCTTTACAATTTATATTGTTTTATTTGTTCCCTAGTATGATTTGATTGCTTATTAGTAACCTATGAGTATCCCTAAGTGTTGTACCCTATGACTCTTGATGAACGTATTTTATTTTTTCTTTATGTACACTGAGAGCTTATGCACCAAAGACAAATTCCTTGAGTGTCCAATTACATTTGACCAATAAAGAATTCAATTCAATTCAATTCAATTCAATTCAATTCAATTCTACTCTGCTCTACTCTACTCTACTCTACTCTACTCTACTCTATTCTATTCTTTAATCCAAAATCCTCTCTTTTTTCCTTCATCATTCTCAGGTGCTGAATGGCAAAGTTCCCTATACCACTTGTCTTCAATGGAATAGGGTCCCCTGCTGGAGCAGGGGGTTGGACTAGAAGACCTCCAAAGTCCCTTCCAATTCTATTACAGGTAGTCCATGACTTACAACAGCTCGTTCGGTAACCAAAGTTACAAAACTGTGCCTTATAGCCATTTTTCACACCACCATTGCAACATCCCCATGGCCTGGTGATCAAAATTCCGATGCTTGGCTACTGGTTCCTACTTATGACGGTTGCTGTGTCCCATTAGGTCATCCAATCCCTTTTTGCGACAAGCTCAATCAGCGGGGAAACCAGTTTCACTCAGCTGCTGTGTTGCTAGCTCATCAACTGCAGCGCTTCACTTAACAACTATGGCCAGAAAGGTTATGAAATGGAGCCAAATGTCTCGCTGAACAACCGAAATTTAAAATTAGAATTAGAATACTTTATTGGCCAGGTGTGATTGGACACACAAGGAATTTGTCTTGGTGCAAATGCTGTCAGTGTACATAAAAGAAAAGATTCGTCAAGAGTCAAGAATCATCAGGTACAACACTTAATGATAGTCATAGGTCACAGTAAGCAATCAAATCATCCTAGGAAACAGTCAATAAATCGTAAGGATACAAGCGATAAAGTTACAGTCATACAGTCACAAGTGGGAGGGGATAGGTGATAGGGAGTGATGAGAAGATTAATAGTAATAGTAATGCAGACTTAGTAAATAGCTGGACAGTGTTGAGGGAATTATTTGTTTAGCAGCGTGATGGCATTCAGGGAAAAACTGTCCTTGTGTCTAGTTGTTCTGGTGTGCAGGGCTTATAGTATCGTTTTGAGGAAAGGAGTTGAAACAGTTTATGTCTGGGATGTCTGTAAATATTTTCGCAGCCCTCTTTTTGACTCATGCAATATACAGGTCCTTGATTGAAGGCAGGTTGGTAGTAATTGTGTTTGGGTGCTCCGTTGCAGTTGTAGCACTGAGGACTTCCCTGTATTCTGTTATTTCTGCTATTTCCATACGTCGAGGTGTTTTTTAAAAAAAACAAAAACAAAGATGGAGGAAAAGAGCTGAAAGCGGGTCGATCTGTTTTGAGAAGCTTAAACTGTTTATTTATCATTTTGTACCACCCTTTGTGTAAGTTTCACCTGCGCTCACCCACACTCGCAATCACACCCAGCCCCGGGCAGATAAACAAAGCAGAAACCGATCAGAAGCTGCAGATAAACGATGCCAATGCAAAAGCTCTCTGGGCTGATGTGTTTTTCCACTACACACCAACTACACACCGACTCCTCTCATGCTAATGCAGCCAATTTCCTCTTTTATTTCATTTCTGGAGCCTCCCAACCAGTGATCTTTGATAAGGTTCCCAAGGATACCGACTTTTTCCACAAAGGGGAGGAGAAGGGGGGGGGGTGTGAAGCAGCAGGGGTCGGGGAAGGAGGGAGAAAGAAACGCGCATGAAGTGGTGGAGACGTGTAACAGGCAGAAAGCAGGCAAGTGGATGAATAATTTAAAAGTCGGCCAGAGATATGAGGCGAATCTGGAGAGATAAGAACCCACCGTAGGGTCTCCTCCAAGCATTCAAAGGTTCATTTTCCAATGACAGGTGACCTCCAAGGTCAAGGGGATGATGGGAAATGGATTCAGCAGGAGCCAAAGATAGACAAGGAAGCGAACCCCGGGCGCATCCCAGAGGGCAGGAGGGGTTCGTTCAATGTCAAATGAAAAAAACGCGATCTTATCACTTCCTTTTTCCCTCTGCACTCCCCGGCCTCTCTCTAGCTTCAATCTGGGGTTTGTTTCGTGGTGGAAAAAAGCTGGGGCTTTGTCCTTCTTGGAGTCAGAAGGAAGAAGGATGCAAGGATGAGAGGGTTGAGCTGAGCTCGCAAGATTACTGCGCATCTGTATTCTCTGAGCTTGGTTGTTTTTCATGCAGACATTTCATTACCAAACTAGGTAAACGCCATTTGAGCAGCGAATGATGTTACCTAAGTTTGCTTATATCAGTAGCACGTGGACTTATATACCACTTCACAGTGCTCTATAGCCCTCTCTAAGCAGTTTACAGAGTCAGCATATTGCCTCCAACAATCTGGATCCTTATTTTACCTCAGAAGGAGTCAACTTTGAGCTGGTCAGGATCAAACTGCTGGCAGTCAGCAAAATTATTTCTATCTATCTATCCATCTACCTATCCATCCATTCATCCATCTATCCATCCATCCATCCACCTACCTACCTACTACCTATCTATCTTTCCATCCATCTACCTATCCATCCATCCATCTATCTATCTATCTATCTATCTATCTATCTATCTATCTACCTATTCATCCATCCACCCATCTATCTTCTATCCATCTACCTATCCATCTATCTATCCATCTATCTATTCCATCCATCCATCCATCCATCTATCTATCTATCTATCTATCTATCTACTTATCCATCTATCTATCCATCCATCTATTCCATCCATCCATCCATCTATCCATCCATCCATCCATCCATCCATCCATCCATCCATCCATCCATCTATCTATCTATCTATCTATCTATCTATCTATCTATCTATCTATCTACTTATCCATCTATCTATACATCCATCTATTCCATCCATCCATCCATCTATCCATCCATCCATCCATCCATCCATCTATCATCACAATAGCCCTTAAATATATACCACTTCATAGTGTTTTTATAGCCCTCTAACAGGTTTACAGAATCCGCCTATTGCCCCCAACAATCTGGGTCCTCATTTTCTGTGCAATATTGATATTGCATTTGATATTTGTGTTGGTTTTTCTGTGCCAAATGGCTGCAGAAAGGCATCTGATGAATTGGTGCATTGCAGACATGGGCAAAGAGCTTACATTTCTCTGCCTCCCCTGAATTTGCTCTGTTTCCTAAGGCACAGTCCCTAAGGCACAGTCGCCAAGTTCCTGGCCATTTCAGAAAACATACAAAATTAGAAGTATAAACACAGTTCCTAGAATTTATCAATGGCAAATAGTCCTCTCATTTCCTAAGGGACATTAAAGTTGCCTCTATCTAGGTACTTCTTGCCTTGTTTGAATATTTGAATAGAAACACCATGCTGAAGGTGGGGCTAATTCCAGATTATACTCTGAAAGTTTAATCCTAATCAATGTTTATTTACTTAGAGGGAATCCTTGCTTCACAACTGATTGCTTAGCCACTGTTCAAAGTGATGACAGACCCCTCCCACCAAAAGTACTTAAAACCCATTTCCAGAGTTCCAAAGGTGGCACAAAGAGACACGTGGGCACATGATGCCCAAAGGAAAGCATTGACATGCTTAACAACTATCGCATTCATTTAATGACCGTGGCGTTTGCTTAACCACCACAGTAAACATACTGTGTTTGCTTAATAATGGCAGTGTTTGCTTAGTGCAGGGGTGTCAAATTCAATCTCATTGAGGCCCACATCAGGATTGGGTTTGACCTTGGAGGGCAGGGTGGGGGGCATGGCCATGGTGGACGTGACACGGGACTGCACCACCGCAGACATGGTTTTATAAACTTATAAAAATAGGGACGCGTACATTTCTGTGGTTTCGTTTTTTTAATGCTTACTTGATCTACTTGATCACCTTATGAGAGAGAGAGAGACCAGATCAAGAAACTGACTCCATAGGAAGACTAGAACTACAACATTGTTGACATAGGCTACAGTAGCAGAATCCTACAAGCCTGACAAGTGAAATATTTTACGTTTCCTCCCTTTTATAACCTTCTGAGTCAAGGACAGCCTCCTGGACCACTCCTGATGCTCCGTTTTGGGCATGGAAGGCCTCCTGGAGGACTCTGGAGATGAAAAGTGGTTGCGGGGGAGGGGGCCTGCATCATGCCTGCACCCAGGGGTGGGATTCAAAAATCCCAGCAACCAGTTCGCCACCCAGTTGCTGGGTGGGCATAGCCATTATTATTATTATTATTTATTGGGTTTCTATGCTGCCCCATCTCCCAAAGGACTCAGGGCGGTGTACAATCATAAAAACAATATAAATATAAATACTATACAATTTAAAAAGAGATTAAACATGAAACCCAATAATCTGAATTAAAATAGCACTATTCAATTAAAACCCCCATCCCCCTCCTCAGTCCAGGTCGGCGAGTTGGAACAACCATGTTTTCAGGCCCCGCCAGAAGGACCGGAGGTCAGGAGCCACCCGAAGCTCCAGGGGCAGCTGGTTCCATAGGGTGGGTGCTCCCACAGAGAAGGCCCTACCCCTGGTGGGCATGGCCTACCGGAACTTCCAAGAGGGCCGTTTTTTGCCTTCCCAAGAGTCTGGAGGTTTCCCTCGGACCTCTGGGAGGGCAAAAACGGCCTGCCCCAGGCTCTGGAGGCCCTCTGGAAGCCAGAAATGGGCCCATTTCATGACTTTTGGTACTTCCGGTACTTCTGATACTTCCGGTACTTCTGGTACTTCTGGGAGGGCCATTTTTTTGCCTTCCCAAGGGTCCAGAGGCTTCTCTTGGGCCTCTAGGAGGGCAAAAATGGCCTGCCCCGGGCTTTGGAGGCCCTCTGGAAGCTGGAAACAGGCCCGTTTCATGACTTCCGATACTTCCAATATTGTTATTCTGGTATTTCTGGGAGGGCTGTTTTTCACCTTCCCAAGGACATGGAGGCTTCCCTCAGGTCTCTGAGAGGGCAAAAATGGCCTCCCCAGGCTCTGGAGGCCCTCCGGAAACCAGAACTAGGCCCATTTCTGGACTTCCAGAAGGCCCATTTTTCCCCCTCCCAGAGCCTCTACGCAGAACCTGCACTTACCTGCATCAAAAATGGGCTGTGTGGGAGGGGTGAGGCAGGGTCAGCTGGTCGGTTCAAATACCCATTCAGTGAACCGGATGCAAATTTAACATCCGGTTCGCTCAAACTGGTCCAAAGTGGCAGAATCCCACCCCTGTGTCATGCCCCTGGTGGAGACTGACTCGAGGAAGAGGAGGAACAGCCAACAGGGAGTGGGACTGTGGCTCCAGAGGTGGTTTAGGAGGCTGGGGAAGGGCAGAGGCTGGCTGAGCAATCAGAAGAGGATCCAGGCCCATCCCCTATCCATCCCAGGGCACGCAGGGAGGAGAGGATCACGGAAAAGTGTGGTCTACTCGGGAGGAGAGGACCATGATCCTCCTCAGGGCTTACAGCTGGGAGCTATGTATATAAGTTTGTAACTGCATATGCAGAATTGCTGGAGTCAAAGTTAGTGTTTCCTTTGAAAGAGGTTTATATTTGTTGGCCTTCTTCCCAAGGACTTTCCACAGTTATCTGCTTGGAACGTATGATTACTCATCTTGGTTTGATTTGGAACTCTCGCCAATACAGTTTGTTCTTGTTTTCCTTTTGCCTCATTATTTACTTTTGGGACTTTAAACTATGACTAATAAAACAGTAAGTTGAAGGCATTTCCAGACTTCAATTCATGTTTTGGGTTATTTTGAGAGACCACGAGTCATCACACCCCTGCCTGCACCCCATTTTTGCTAGCAGAGGCACTGCTATTTCCAAACCAGCCCTTGAGTTCAACACCCCTGGCTTAATGACTGTCACAAAAAAGTCATAAAACCAAATTGTTCACATGAGTGCCTCAACTTATGACTGTCACAATTAACGATAGACATTCCAGGCTCCATTTTGGTAATAAGTTGAGGACTACCTGTTTTAGTGTGAAGTACTCTGCACTGATTTTGCTCAGGCAGAATAGAAGAATTTCATCCCTGCTCCCTGAAGAACTGATTTATGTTGTCCTGGAATTCCATTGTGGAGGGAAGTGGTGACATAAATGTAATATTGAATTTAAACTACAGCTGGCACCGTGTTTTGCCTAAAGCACCACTCTGAAATGAATTTGGAAGCTCTTTCTTGGGTGATCATCTGAGGAATTTTGGAAGGAGCAAAACAGCAGCTTGACGGGACTAGTATAATTTAACACCAAAGTGCCTCGTGGCACCATAAAGTCTAACATTCTAGCATAAAATTTCAAGAACTGCCATCATTTAATCAGATAACATGGGAATATTATCCCGGGAGAACTTACACCTCTGTGTAGGAAGAGGCAAGAAAAGGAAATGAAAACTCAACAATGCAGGCGGTGCAATTATTTGTGGGCCATTTGCAATATAAAATGCTTGGTCTATAGACCAACGTTCTTGCCCCAATGACTCGCTTAACCTATAGGTGGGATATGATACAGTAAACATAGAGATGATGGCTAGATAAAGGTGTAGTGCCAGACTGGGCATGTGACGAGGTTCCACATAATGTAATGTTTGCAACTGCAAAAAATCAAAATTGTTTCTCGGAATGGGGAACTTCTCTTGTGTTCTCCCAAACTGACAAAATAAATAAATAAATAAATAATAATAATAATAATAATTATTATTATTATTATTATTATTACATACAAATGTATTCCTTGTAAAGACAAGAGACATTTCTCTGTCTATCCTATCATCTATCTATCTATCTATCTATCTATCTATCTATCTATCTATCTTTTACCTTCCTGTCTCCTTCCTTCCTTCCTTCCTTCCTTCCTTCCTTCCTTCCTTCCCCCTTCTTCTTCTTCTTCTTCTTCTTCTTCTTCTTCTTTTCTTCTTCTTTTCTTCTTCTTCTTCTTCTTCTTCTTCTTCTTCTTCTTCTCCTTCTCCCTCTCCCCTCCTCCTCCTCCTCCTCCTCCTCCTCTTCTTCTTCTCCTCCTTTCTCTCTCTCTCTCCCCACACACAGATAAGCACACCTGCTGTGGTTAGCATATTCATTCCAATCAGTTCTGATACTGCTTCGTTTGCCTGCCAATACTACACATTGGAGGATCTGTAGAACAGGTTGGGGAGCAGGATATCCTGGAGAAATATCTACTGTAAAAGTTGACGTTGACTTGATGTCACATAATCAGTTCATTTGGCTGCCCTGCTATACATCACAAAAAGGTGCAAAGATGGAAAACCAACAGCTAGATATAACAGATTTAATAGAATATACAGAGTTGGAGGGCACCCTGGAGGTCTTCTAGTCCAATCTCCTGCTCAGGCAGCAGACCCTGTAGTTATTCCAGACAAATGGCTGTCCCATCTCTTCCTTGAAACCTCCAGTGATGGAGCACATTCACAACTTCTGGAGGCAAGTCGTTCCGCTGATGAATTGTGCTCACCATCAGGAAATCTCTCTTTAGTTCTAAGTTGCTTCTCTCCTTGGTGAGTTTCCACCCATTGCTTCTTGTCCTGCCTCAGGTGTTCTGGATAATAGCTTGACTCCCTCTTCTTCTTTGGGGCAGCCCCTGAGATATTGGAAGACTGCTATGTGCATGACGCCCCAATTCTTCTCTTTGTTTTTATTTATTTATTTATTTATTAGATTTATATCCCACTTCACTTCCCCCAAAGGGGAACTCTTTGTTGGACTAGACATACCTAGTTCCCTCAATTGTTCACTATTTACAAATTCTTGAGGAACATTACAGGTTCTTCTTGTTGAACAAGGAAGGAACATTTCACCTCACATTGGTCAGAATCAGAACAGAGCTGGGAAGGACCTCAGAGGTCTTCTAGTCCAGCCCCCTGCTCAAGCAGGCGACCCGATACCAGTGATGGCGAACCTTTTCGGAACCAAGTGCCCAAAGCACGTGCGTGCGCGTGCATCCCCAAAATGCAACATGTATGCACGACCCCTTTGCATGCATGCACGACCCCCACCAGCAATCCCTGTGCACGTGCGTGCGAACCACATGTGTGCGATCAGTCCTGCGCATGAACGTGTGACTCCCACATATACAAGTGCTTCTCCCCAAGCATGCACATGCAACTCCCATGCTTGCACCCTGCCCCTCCGCGCATGCACGCACACCTCCTGCATGTACACCTTGCCACCCACACATGCCACCCACGTGATTCTCGCATGCGCGCCCCCCCCCACATGCACGGCAGCAGAGATGGTATTCAGCAAGTTCTGACCAGTTCTGGAGAACCGGGAGCGGAAATTTTGAGCAGTTCGGACAGCCGGCAAATCCCACCTCTGACTGGCCCTGCCCCCATCTATTCTCCGTCTCCTGAGTCCCAGCTGATTGGCTGGGTCTTCTTTTGTTGTCCTGCACAGGAGAATGGAGCTGGAATGCAGGTTAGTGAGGTGGGGAGGGAATGGGGATTTTATAGTAACCTTACCCAGCCATGCCCACCAAGCCATGCCCACCAAGCCACGCCCACAGGACTGGTAGCAAAAAAAATTGAATCCCACCACTGCGCGGCAGAGACCCAAGGAGGCGCGCGTATGCAGCTGAGCTGGGGCGATGGCTTGCATGCCCAGAGAGAGGGTTTTGCGTGCCACCTTTGGCACGTGTGCCATAGCTTGGCCATCATGGTCCTATTCCATTTCAGACAAGTAACAGATAACAAATAATCAGAGTTGGAAGGGACCTTGTAGGTCATCTAGTCCAACCCCCCCTGCCCAAGCAGGAGACCCTACACCATTTCTGACAGATGGGAGTCCAATCTCTTCTTGAAAGTTTCAAGTGATGGATTTCAAGTGAATGTCTCTTCTTAAAAATCTCCAGTGCCCACCAGCTCTTTCCTGGAAAACAAGCAAAATGCTCTCTTATCTTGATTTCCAACTAGCATGATTCAGAGTCGTCTTTGTAGCCCACACAGTGACACGGGGGTCTGCTTTTGTTCCAGATTTCTTACATAAACAGAGAAGTCAAGAGGGAATAACAAAGAAATGGAGGCCAGAGAAGAAGAGAGGGAAAGAGTCTACAATCCTAAAAATGGATGAAATGCATAAGTAATTAGCCACGGGAATTGAGGTTCTGGAAATAAATTCACAGTTTTCCTCATGAAATAAGTAGAGCTGCGGTGACTCACTGGGACCTTTGCAAGGAAAAATGTGGGAGGGAATCAGGAAAGGGATTTTTTTTATTTTGCTGTGACCCAAAGGCTATTCAATCAGCAGCAAAAACAAAAAGCCCTCAGAAAAATAAAAAAAATAGAGAAAAAATAAAAAATTCTCAGCTTGTTATCCTGAAAGAACACCATGAAATAATGGGATAGAAAAAGATGCAAACTACCCATGAAAGTTCTCTTGAATTTTACGGTGAAGTAAATTTTGTTATTTTTATTTTATTGCAGCTTCATTTTTTTTTAAAAAAAATCTCAGATGAAATTATTTTGGGGGAGGAGGGGAAAAATTCATCCTCAGATTGTTTCCTCTGATTCAGTTCTTGGGCCTGAACTGAACTATTTTCTTCTTGTTCTCACAATGCATTGTCATGAATCACATTTTCAGGCGAAGAAGGTAAATTTGTTTATGAGTAAAGTTCTCTTGCTCATCCCACTAGTTATCCTCACTGGAATAACCATCAATTTACAGTGTAAATTTATTTGTTCATTTTGTGGTGATGTGGTGGAGCACAAAAATAAACATTATTATGATTGGCAAACACAGAGAGGAATAAAGAAAGAAGAGAGAGGTGGGAAGGGAAAGGAAAAAGAAGAAAGAAGGAAGGGAGGTGGAGGGAAATGGGAAAGGAAGAAAGAAGGAAGGAAATGGGGAAGGGAGGGAGGGAAGGAGGAAGAAGGAAATGGGAAAGGAAGGATGGAAGAGGAAGGAAATGGAAAAGGAAGGAAGAAGAAAGGAAGGGAGGAAATGGGGAAGGAAGGAATGGTGGGAAGAGGAGGAAGGAAATAGGGAAGGAAGAAAGGAAGGAAGAAAAGGGAAGGAAGGAAGGAAAGGAAGGAAGGAAATGGGGAAGGAAGGAAGAATGAAGGAAGGAAATGGGGAAGGAAGGATGAAAAGATACGAAGATGGTTCTAGATACAATTGTTGAGAAATCAGAACAGAAACCGAAGGAAAATTATAAATGACCTAAGGACATACTCCACTTTAAGTAAATAAAAGAGAAGAATAATATCCTAACTAACCCTTTACGGAGGACCTTTTATGAAGAATAAACACAGATGTTTTACTTGGAGTTGTTTAGTAATTACCGTAGGAGAGAGCTGGTCTTCTGTAAAGGTTAAAGGCAGCAGAGTAGAACCCAAGTGATCATAAGTTCAAGTCCTGCCTTAGACTTGAAGCCAATAAGATGACTCTGGGCCAGTCTCAGAAAGAATGCCAGGGCAGACCACTTCTGAAAAATGTCTCCAAAAAAACTGCATAGATTTGTCCCTATGGGACCCAGTCAAAGCCTTCTCCCTCCCCCCAAAATAAAGGGTTACCATAACTCCAGGAGACCATTAGATGGCAGAAAAGGCATCTCCAAACTGTAGTAACCCCCTAGTGATTATCCAGAACTTTGCAGTTTAGGTATTTCAAGGACACTTAACGTCGCTTCATTCCAGGGTTAGTGTTCCCTCCAAAACACTTAAATTGCTATGAAATTAAACCACCTTCTCAATCCCTAGAGCACATCAAATCACAAAATAACCAAACAGGCTGGATCCCCTGTACATTTTAGATTTCTTCTGGGAAAAGTACTAGCTTTAAATCGAAGCCACCTTAAATGCAATTTTATAATAGGTTAAGATTACCTGGAAAAATAACAGCAACCTCCACTATGCAGACGACACCACTCGAATGGCAGAAAATGAAGAGGAACTAAAGAGACTCTTGATAAGGGTGAAAGAGGAGAGAGAGCAAAAGTTGGCTTGAAACTCAAAATTAAAAAAAAAAAAAACTAAGATCATGGCATTTGGTCCAGTCACTTCCTGGCAAATAGAAGGGGAAGAAATGGGAAGCAGTGGCAGATTTTAGTTTCTTGGGCTCCAAAACCACTGCAGATAGGGACTGCAGACACAAAATTAAAACAACAACATTTATACCTTGGGAGGAAAACTGTGGCAAACTTAGGCAGCATATTAAAAAGCAGAGATATGGACCTTGCTGGCAAAAGTCTGTATAGTCAAAGCTATGGTTTTCCCAGTAGTAAGGTATGGTTGTGAGAGTTGGATCATAACAATAGCAATAGCCTTTAAACTTATAGACTGTTTTACAGTGCTTTATAGCCCTCTCTGAGCAGTTTACACAGTCAGCCTATTGCCCCCAACAATTTGGGTCCTCATTTTACCTACTTCGGAAGGATGGAAGGCTGAGTCCACCTTCAGCCTGGTGAGATTCGAACTGCCAAATTGCAGGCAGTTGGCAGTCAGCAGAGTAGCCTGCAGTACTGCCCTCTGACCTCTGTGCCACCATGGTTCACAATAAGGAAAACTGAGCCCTGAAGAATTGATGCTTTCGAATTATGCTGAAGAGAAGACTCTTGAGAATTCTTTGGACTGCAAGGAGATCCAATCAGTTGATCCTAAAGGAAATCAACCCTGACTGTCCTTTGGAAGAACAGATCCTGAAGCTGAAGCTCCAATACTTTGGCCACCTAAGGAGAAGAGAGGACTCTCCTGGATCAAGGAGAGATTCAACCTAGAAAGAAGGAGAAATGTTCTGACAGTGAGAGCAATCAACCCATGGAAGAGAAGTTGACTTCAGAAGTTGTGGGAGCTTCATCACTGGAGGCTTTCAAGAAGAGATTGGACTGCCATTTGTCAGAAATGGTGTAGGGTCTCCTGCTTGGGTGGGGGGTTGGACTAGATGACCTACAAGGTCCCTTCCAACCCTGTTAATCTGTTATCTGAAAAGACACTGAGGTTGTCAAAGATGGAAGGCAAAAGGAGAAAGGGATGAAGAAAGAGAGTTAGTGTCAGTGTTCCATCAAACATCCATTCCAATCAGTAACTCCGAGACAATCTCAAAAGTACCTTTATTAGAATAGCACCTGGCACATCGGTGGAATCCCCAATCTAAAAGTTTTCAGGCTTTCCACAATTTCTCAAACTACAAATCCATCCCCCCTTGGTCTTCATCACATCACGTGGCCCAATCACGATCCGTCCAAACGTAAGATCCTTATTTCATCCTGCGCCATACTCAAAGACCTTGAACTAACAAAATAATTTTACTTTGTCTACTTAGAGCTACTTAGTTGAAATCACCCCCCTCCCACTTTCACAGGCTAGGTGGCAGCATGGAATATGGCTTCCAAAGATGACAGTAAGATAGTTGGATAGTGGTCATCAATGCAATGATCATGAATTTGAGAAAACTCCAGGAGACAGTGCACCACCTTGGAATCTGGTCTGCTATGGTCCATGGAGTCACAAAGAGTTGGACATGACTTAGTGACTCAACAACAACAACAACAAACAAACAACAACAACTAACATTTAGGAACCCAGCCTGCAATTCTACAGTCCAAGAAGATTTGCGCAAAATTTCAACAGTCAAGGACCCTGCATGGATTCTGACAGAAATAAAGGAGATGCGGAAGGCAGCTTGGTTGAGTGACATTTCAAAGTCTTTCAACTATCTCTTCTTTCAGATGTATTGGTATGAGCGCTGTTGGCTTAGGAATGAAGACGTGACCCCATTCTTTGAATGCCGAGAAAATGAAAACCACAAGAATTCTCATGCTGCTGAAACCTTTTCAATTAAGCCGAGAGACAACCGGAGATCAATTTCAAATTTTCCCACAACTGCTTCAGATCTTTTAATTATCTAGTAATGCAATTAGAATTGCTTACCTATAATTGCAATCAAGACTCAGAAATGTATTGTTCTCGCACATGCTCTCTCTCTCTCTCTCCCTCCTTCTCCCTCCCACCCTCCCCCTCACTTAATAAAGCATGCAAGATAAATGAGGGGGGGGGAAATAGGAGTGAAGGATACCAACAGTGCAGATTTTAGTTCTGCAGGTCTCTCTAAGCTAGCCTTTGCCACCATTTGCATTCTGATTATAGCCGTTAGTTATCCCAGTGAGCCAAATCATAAATATAACCAAATGGAATGCTAGATGTTAAGAGTTATGTCCGTTTATTAGCCTGCCCCCTCTGAAATAAAAGCTGCCCAAAATAAAGCCAACACAGTCCTAGGCTGCATTAATAGAAGGATAGACAAAAAAAAAAGATGTTGAGACTGGAAAAACTTTAGAAAAGGGCAGCTCAGATGATCAAAGGCCTGGAGATTAAAACTTATGAAGAACGGCTGTAGGACTTGGGTTTGGCTAGTCTAAAAGAAGAATTAGGGCGACATGACAGCAGTATTCCAGTATTTGAGGGGCTGCCGCAAACAAGAGGGGGTCAAATTATTCTAGAAAGCACCGGAAAGCAGGACAAGGAACAACTTATGGAAACTGATCAAGGAGAGAAGCAACCTGGAATTAAGGAAAACTTCCTAACAGTGAGGACAATGTACCAAAGGAACCGCCTGCCTCCAGATATTGTGGGCACTCCATCACTGGTGGTTTTTAAGAAGAGGCAAGACAGTCACTTATCTGAAACAGTATAGGTTCTCCTGCTTGAGCAGGGGGCTGGAGTAGAAGACCCCCCAAGGTCCCTTCCAGCTCTATTCTATTCTAAACCCTAAAGATCATGTGAAGTGTTAGTACCACTTTGTAATGCCTTGGTAAGTAAGACCATCCTTGGAATACTGCATCGGGTTTTGGTCGCCAAGGTATCCCAGAAGGAGAAGAAGAATTGAACTTGAAATATTGCATCCCGATTTGGTCACCTCACCCAAGATATTGAGACACTAGAAAGAATGCAGAGAAGAAGAGCCACGAAGATGATTAGGGGGGCTGGAGGATAAAGCATACAATGAAAGTTAGAACAATTCATGAGTGGAATGACTTGCCTCCAGATATAAATAAAATGGAGGCCTTTGAACTCTGGTGCTGCAGAAGACTCCTGCGAGTCCCTTGGACTGCAAGGAGATCGAACCGGTCTGTCCTAGAGGAGATCAACCCTGATTGGTCTTTAGAAGGCCAGATCCTGAAGATGAAACTCAAAGACTTTGGCCACCTCATGAGAAGGAAGGACTCCCTGGAGAAGAGCCTGATGCTGGGAAAGATTGAGGGCAATAGAAGAACAGGATGACAGAGAAAGTGGTGGCTGGATGGAGTCACTGAAGCAGTCAGCATGAGCTTAAATGGACTCCAGGGGATGGTAGAGGACAGGAAGGCCTGAAGGAAGGTTGTCCATGGGGTTGCGATGGGTTGGACACAACTTTGCAACTAACAACATAAGTAAAATAAAACAGCCTTTGGGGCTCTGTCTGGCCCCTGACCTCCGCACCTTCCAACATGATTTGAAGACCTGGTTGTTTGATCAATCCAGGCTGTGACCTTTTCTTTCCTGGGGGTTATATTTTTAATGTATTTTAAATTTGTTTGGGCTTGTAATTGGGTTTAATCTCTTTTTAATTATTTATTGCTGTTGTTTCTTAGTTGTGAGTCGAGTCTTCGGAGATGGGGCGGCATACAAGTCCCAATAAATAAATAAATAAATAAATAAATAAATAAATGTCTCTTTCCTTTCCACATCTTTTCAGCAGTTCCCCAGGCCTGCAGAAATATCATCCTTTTACTCTCAATTTCAGGAGAGTGTTTCCTTCTAACTATACTGTATATAGTTTACTTTGCCCTGTCATGTCGCTGCTTCATTTTATATAATTTGCCGTTGAGCGGGGCGAGGGAAAGTTGGTCATCCTTCTTTTTGCAGAAATGCCATTCATGACTCTAATTGTCTTAATAGTGTTAATTGAGATGAAGGAGTGGAACTGTCAGTAAGGGCTGGGTTATTTTTATTATTTTTTTTCTTCCCACTTTGGCACCTGACAAAACTCTTGTCTCTTTCACCATATTTAAATGCTTTCGGATTTCATCATCTTATAATGCTGAGTATCCTACAAGTGTTGGTAGCATCAGAAGAAGGCAGCATACACACAAGATATTCCCATTAAGTAAAGGAGGATTGCTATAAACAAACTCCGGGGATTTAGCTAAGGCCAGTAACTTGGATATAAAATTAATGTACCTCTGCTTCAGTTTGCTTCCCCATACACAAACACAAACGGAAGTTGGTTTCTAACTTTGCCATAACTTTAAACCTAAAGGAATTCAATCAAAGGGATTTCTTCCTCCTCCTCCTCTTCCTCCTCCTCCTCCTCCGCCTCTCTTCTCTTTCTTCTTCTTCTTCCTCCTCCTCCTTTCTTCTTCTTCTTCTTCTCCTACACCTGGTTGATTCTTCTCACTTCAGTTCTAGGTTGGTTCTCCCTTTGATTAATTTCCATCCATTGATTCTTGTCCTGCCTTCAGGTGCTTTGAAGTATAGATTGATCCCATCTTCTTTGGGGCAGCCCCTCAAGTATTGGAAGACTGCTACCATGTCACCCCTGGTCTTTCTTTTCATTAAACTAGAACATACTCAATTCCTGCAAACGTTCTTTATATGTTTTAGCCTCCAATCTCCTAATGATCTTTGTTGCTCTTCTCTGCACTCTTTCCAGAGTCTCAACATCTTTTTTATTTTAACAAGGTGGTGACCAAAACTGGATGCAGTATTCCAAGTGTGGCCTTCTCCTTTGAAATAAATAAAAATAAATAAAAATAAAAATGCTCTTTTTAGTACCTGAGCATGGTGCAAATTTGTCGCATCTCTTCGGAGAAAAAGTAAGAAAAATTCCAATTTAGAATTCCATCATGAAACGACACCGTTCTAATTTCTCCCGGCTACGGTTTGTTAATATTCTACCAAATCCCACGACTCAAACCATAGGATGGTATTCAAATCTATGAACACGAGGCACTCATGCTCAGCAGAGTATAACAATAATTATAATAGAGATTAAATAAAAATAATTAGAAAAAGTTCATCTAGTTTTGATGTATTAATTATTCTGACCCTGTTCTATTCAGAGTCTAATTATCTGGTTCAGTGAAAATGCTGAGATTTCTACAACTCATAAAAATTACATTGAAGTAATTATGTCAGCAAACTAAACAGTGTTCATTTACCTAACGTTTTTATGCACACATTTGAATATTCTTTTTTAACTGTTTTTTGGCTCTTTGTTCCTATTCATCAGAAATAATACCTGTGAAGAAATTTGAAAGTCAGGAGCACTTTCAACATAATATGCAATTCTTTCTCGTTTTTTCTCTTCTTTTGTGAGCTGCCGTAAGTCCTGCCTAACCTTTGTTTAAAAGACACGAATTAAAGTTCACTCTTGAATTCGCTCAAAGAAGTCCGATGTTAAAGCTCAAACTCTGAATAACAACAAAAAAGAAAGATAAGTTTTACAAGTTGCTAATTTGGCAAAGCATTTCTTTGAACCTTGGGCTGCAATCTAGGTTGAAAAACTCACTATCAGGGTTCCAAGTAACAGACCCAACGCAATCAAATCTCTGTGGCCTAGATGTTCCTTGAAGCAAAGATTTATGAGGCATATCATATTGGTGAAAACCTAACTCTAAAGTTCCTGTGGTTTCCCCAACCCAAATCAGAAGTCAAAGTTCTTCCCCCCCTGTCCACATGTCCATCACATGGTCCAATCTGGTCACAGGCCCAACCCCAGTTGGTTTTAGTCCACGCCTCCCCAGAATCTGGTGCAGTGGTGGTATGCTACCGCTTCAGCCTGGTTTGGCCGATCCGGTAGCAAAAATTCCTACTGGTTCAGCTCAACCAGTAATAAAAAAAGCCTCCAGCAATCAGCTGAGAGGAGAAAGAAGAGAAAAGGACAGGATTGGCCATCCCACCTGCCCCTGCACTTCTGTCTTCTTTATCCTCCCAGCTGATTGGCGCTGCAGGTCTCAGCTGGTATTTGGAAAGCTGCGTGCACACATTAGGTGCGTGCGTGCGATCACCGAACTGGTAGTGGAACAGATAGGATCCCACTGCTGACCAGGTGAGAACATCCTTGGTTCCCAGGAGAAAGAATTTTATTTTGGCTACAAGTCCCCAGCTATCTCTATTCACACAGCTTCAACCCGCCTTGCTGTGTCAGCCCTGAAGATGCTCCAAAATGGCTTCAGGGTTCACACTCACTCAGGGTTTGGATCAGGGGTGTCCAATCATGGCAACTTTTAAGATTTGTGGACTTCAACTCCCAGAATTCCCCAGCCAGCATAGACGGTCCTGGTTCAGACTATCAGTTGCAGATTTTTTTTCTCCAAAAAATTTTTCTACATCTCCTGTGGTTAAATGTCTATGGAGAAACTCTCCTTCTGTCTCCTCACCATCCAGTCACAATGGATGAAGCTACTTGGGTGAGAAGTGAAATGTCTTTTTCTTTTTTTTCTGAAAGAAAAAACAGCTCAATGGTCTTTTTGGGGGGGGGGAATCACTTTTGAGACTCCTGTGGTTAACTATTTCTCACTCCGTAGCTGCTTCTGGGTAGTGTAATTAGTAGTTTAACTGGGCTGGAAAACAACCATTGTTCTAGATTGATGTTAAGCAATGTCCAATGTTCTTGTCCCAAAGATGCTTTTTTTCAAGTGGCAACTGACTTTCTGGTTTTTCTTAGAACATGTTTTCACTTCTCATCCAAGAAGAAAGAAAGAAAGAAAGAAAGAAAGAAAGAAAGAAAGAAAGAAAGAAAGAAAGAAAGAAAGAAAGAAGGAAGGAGGAGGAGGGAGGGAGGAGGAGGAGGAGAGGAGAGACAAAGGAAGGAAGGAGATGTTTTGCTTATCATCCAAGAAGAAAGAAAGAAAGAAAGAAAGAAAGAAAGAAAGAGAAGAAAAGGAAGGAAGGAAGGAAGGAAGGAAGGAAGGAAGGAAGGAAGGAAGGAAGGAAGGAAGGAAGGAAGGAAGACATTTCACTTTTTTTTAATTGAAAAGTTTTACAAAAAGGACATTTTTAAACAATAAGCCCTCCCATCCTCCTCGCCTTCCCCCCGGACTTCCCAGAGTAAAATACAGGGTGTTATATCTGACAATCTTATTCAAACATACACTAACAAACTATAAACACTTATACCCCCTTCTGCACTTTAACTCCCTTAATACAGACTAAAATAATCATAATAACATATCTCTTAACATCTCTTCTTAGCTTCTGATCTTCATTCATAGGCTATTTGAAACTTTTAGTCCCATATCTATTTTGAATATAATCGATCCATTTTCTCCAGTCCCGAATACATCTTTCTTGTGAATGTTCTTTCAGGTAAGCTGATATCTTTGCCATTTCTGCTAAATTCCATACTTTTAATATCCAATCTTCTATAGTAGGTATCTTCTTTCTTCCAGTGTTGCCACTAACAATCTTGCTGCTGTTATTAAGTCTAACATTAATTTAGTTTCCAAAACAGTACAATCTGTAATAATACCCAACAAAAACAGCTGCGGCTTAAAACTTATCTTTTTCTTTAAAATCTTCTGGGTAGTCCACCATATTTTTATCCAAAAAGCCTTAATTTTTTTGCATGTCCACCACATATGAAAATATGTTGCATCATCACTACCGCATCTCCAGCATTTAGGTTTTTGATTCGGGTACATACATGCTAATTTTTTAGGATCTAAATGCCATCTATAAACCATTTTATAAAAATTCTCTCTTTTTATCCAAGAAGAAATAAAGAAAGGAGGAGGAAGGGAGAGATGAAGGAAAGAAGGTAGGAAAGAAGAAAGAAAGAAAGAAAGAGAAAGAAAGAAAGAAAGAAAGGAAGGAAGGAAGGAAGGAAGGAAGGAAGGAAGGAAGGAAGGAAGGAAGGAAGGAAGAAAGAAAGAGTTAATTTGGATTCCTGTACTAAGCAGGAGAGAGCCAGTTTGGTGTAGTGGTTAAAGGCCACTAATACTGAAGCACAGCAGAAAATACAAAAAGTGTAAAATATTGTACCAATCAAGTTTGTGCCCCAGGAGATTTATAACTTCCTCAGGTCAAAAGTTATTTGTGAACAGCCAGTAGCTCCCATCTCTGCTCTAACCCATTCCAACATTTGAACACTGCTTCAAACTTTTTCTCATCTCTTTCAGTTTACAAATCCTGTATGTATAGGTTTTTATTCCCTGTTCTGTTTTTTTCTAACGATTTGTTTATGTGAAGATCATTTCCCGCCCTGTTATCATGACGGTTGTGATTATTACCCACCTCAGTGAAAAAATGCTTGAGTTTGCGGGTGTTTTGTTTTGATTCTTTGTTTTTGTTCTGTTTTGGGGTGGAAGAAATGAGGTGAATACATGAGGAAGAAAGGGAGTTTGTATGTATATTTGCACATATATTTGCATTATGTATGAGGAGAGAGGGGGAGACAGAGAGAGGAGGAAAGAAAGACAGAAAGAGAGAGATGAAAAGAGAGAGGTGGAGAGTGAGAGCGGGGAGAGAGGGAAAGAGAGAGGAGAGAGAGGAGGGAGGGAGGGAGAGAGGGGAGGAAGAGAGATGTAGAGAGAGAGAGAAATTGAGAGTGAGATAGAGGGGTGGGGAAGGAGACCCTAACACTTTTTACAGATATTCTTCTAGAATAGAATGGAATGGAATGGAATGGAATGGAATGGAATGGAATGGAAGAATAGAATATAGAATAGAATAGAAAGAATAGAATAGAATAGAATAGAACAGAATAGAACAGAATAGAATGAGAAGGAAAAGGGAAGATAGAATAGAACAGAACAAGAACAGAACAGAACAGAACAGAACAGAATAGAATAGAATAGAATAGAATAGAGAACTGGAAGGGAAGGGAAGATAGAATAGAATAGAATAGAATAGAATAGAATAGAATAGAATAGAATAGAATAGAATAGAATAGGAGAACTGGAAGGAAAGGGAAGATAGAATAGAATAGAACAGAACAGAACAGAACAGAACAGAACAGAACAGAACAGAATAGAATAGAATAGAATAGAATAGAGAACTGGAAGGGAAGGGAAGATTGAATAGAATAGAATAGAATAGAATAGAATAGAATAGAATAGAATAGAATAGAATAGAATACTTCATTGGCCAAGTGTGACTGGACACACAAGGAATTTGTCTTGGTGCAAATGCTCTCAGTATACATAAAAGGAAAGATACATTCATCAAGAGTCAAGAATCATAAGGTACAACACTTAATGATAGTCATAGGGTACAATAAGCAATCAAATCATACTAGGAAACAGTCAGTATAAATTGTAAGGACACAAGCGACAAAGTTACAGTCATACAGTCACAAATGGGAGGGGATGGGGGATAAGGAGTGATGAGAAGATTAATAGTAATAGTAATGGAGACTTTGTAAATAGTTGGACAGTGTTGAAGGAATTTTGTTTAGCGGAGTGACGGCATTCGGAGGAAAAACTGTCTTTGTGTCTAATAGTTGTTCTGGTGTGCAGTGCTCTATAGTGTCATTTTGAGGGTAGGAGTTGAAACAATTTATGTCCGGGATGTGAGGGGTCTGTAGATATTTTCACAGCCCTCTTTTTGACTGGTGCAGTATACAGGTCCTCGATGGAAGGCAGGTTGGTAGTAACTGTTTTTTCTGCAGTCCTAATTATCCTCTGGAGTCTGTGTCTGCTTTGTTGGGTTGCAGAACCAAATTTTACTTAATAGGCTGGAGCTAAAACATATGAAGAACAGTTTCAGGAATTGGGTATGTCTAATCTAATGAAAAGAAGGACCAGGGAAGACATGGTAGAAGTGTTCCAATATCTCAGGGGCTGACACAAAGAAGAGGGAGTCAAGCTATTCTCCAAAGCACCCAAAGGCAGGGCAAGAAGCAATGGATGGAAACTAATCCAGGAGAGAAGCAACCTAGAACTAAGGAGAAATTTCCTAACAGTAAGAACAATTTTTTTTTTAATTACATTTATATGCCGCCCTTCTCCGAAGACTCAGGGCGGCTTACAATTTTTGGAGCACAACCCAATGCGCTCAGCAATAGCCTTCATTCCATTGTATATGCCTGCTTATTACTAAGCGGCATTTTTACAAAGTCAGCTTATTGCCCCCAACAATCTTGGGTCCTCAATTTACCTACCCCGAGAGGATGGAAGGCTGAGTCAACCTTGAGCCTGGTGGGATTCGAGCCTACAGTAATTGTAGGCAGCTGGATCTTAAGAGCAGGCATTTAACAGCCTGAGCCACCAAGGACTCAATTAATCAGTGGAATGGCTTCCCTCCAGAAATTGTGGGTATTTCATCACTGGCAGTTTTCAATTGGACAGCCATTTGTCCAGAATGGGATAGAGCAACGGTCACCACCACTGGTGCTCCGCGAGAAAATGTTGGTGGTCTGCATAAATACTATTTATGTTTTTTTTAAATCATATTAATGGTCCGCGGGATTTAAAATAATAATAATAATAATTATTATTATTATTATTAATCCCACGGACCACTTATTATTATTATTATTATTATTATTATTATTATTATTATGATCTTATATGCCGCCCTATCTCCTGAAGGACTCAGGGCGGCTCACATAAAAAACAACAAATACAAAAGTTAAAAGGAATTAAAAATATTAAATCAATTGGACCAAATAAATATTTAAAACCCTACCACAAAACATTTAAAACAACGCCCTCAGTCCAGGCCGGCTAGTTCAAATAGCCAAGTCTTTAGGCCGCAGTGAAAGGAGCGGAGGTCAGGGGCCAATCGTAGCTCCAGGGGAAGCTGGTTCCACAAAGTGGGCACCCCACAGAGAAGGCCCTCCCCCTAGGGACCGCCAGCTGACACTGTCTGGCCGACGGTACCCCAAGGAGGCCCTGTCTGTGGGCGATTGGTGTTCGAAATTATGAATTTAGTGGTCCCTGAGGTCCAAAAGGTTGGCGACCACTGGTATAAAACCTCCTGGCTGAGCCAGGGGGTTAGACTAGAAAATCTCTCAACACCCTTTCCAACTTAGTTGTTCTGTATTCTTAACAATGGCAGTGATTCACTTAATGAAGGCAGCAGGAAAGGTCTCAGAAACGGGGCAAAATTCACTTGATGGATGTCTCGCTTAGCAACAGAAATTTGAGAATAGTTTATTCTTTTTTTTCCCCCAGTCCAGGCCAAATGATCCTTCTCTTCCTTTTCTTCTAGAGCCAAAAGGTCTGAGATCAGAAAAGACCTATGCCAGTTCTCGGCATTTTGAGATGTCCATTGAAATTAGTCTTCCTGCTTGTTTCCTTAGGAAAGGAAGAAAGAAAGAAAAACCCCTTAACTTTCCAAAAGGGTTGATCCAATGGGTGGGCTGCAGCTATCAGTTACTCCTTGCGTACAAACTCTCACTTGCTGTTCATTCCCGGACGGGCCAGAGGTTAACTTGTTAAGTTGAGAACTGATCCCCAAACAGACATTAATGTCTTAATGCATTTAGCAAGTTATAGATCTTTGAAGCCCCGAATTTGAATGGATCTTATTGTTTCTTATAAGCGGCCAAGGTCACCAATGGCTGAGGGCACCTGGAATTCCTAAGTAAACATAGCTCAACTTACACCCCACCCCCGAATCCCTAAAAGTTATTATTTCAAAGTGATACATCATTCTCTCTCTCTCTCTCTCTCTCTCTCTCTCTCTCTTTAAGGTTCATGTGTCTTGAATTTTCAGAAGGAACCAATAAGGGAGAAAGAAGTGACCTCTGAAACGGCTCCCAACTCCGTCTTAAGTATGTTGTTCCAAAAGCTGGTAGAGAAACTGAACAGGGTGGCCGTGTTATTTCAAGAAATCCTTGAAATGTTGCCTTTCTCCACCTCATGCTTTGGCTCAGTGGCAAAATTCTGAGCCTTTCACTTTGACTCACCGCCCCAAACACGGAGAAGATTTGTGCTAACTCTCCATTTTAGAATACAGAATACAGAGAGAGCTGGAAGGGACCTTGTTCTCCAAGAATGCAACTTTCATGTGCTGGAAGTGTAAGGAGAAAGAGGGAACATACAATCATATGTGGTGGGCCTGCCCAGAGGCTCAGAAATATTGGCATAAAATTCAAATTTGGCTACAAGAAATTATCGATGAAAAAGTGGATTTAGAACCAGAGCTCTTTTTGCTGGGAATTCTCAGGTAAAGATATCTAAAGAGTATAAAATATTTGTTAATACATATATTAACAGCATAAGAATTATATTTAGCAATGTTGGAAACAGCCCGACATCCCAAAAGATCAAATGATTATACAAAAGATAATGAACTGTGCGGAAATGGATAAATTATCGTTAAGCCTTAAAGATAATGAAGACTCAACATTCTATATGGTGTGGGAACATTGGTACAAATGGCTAGAGAGGAGATAGAAGAAGGAATAGGAATTATCAATAGAGGCATAGATGGAATACAATACATTCAAGTAGGAGTTAATACTCGATAGAATATATAAAAGATTGCTAAGTAATTATCGCCACAGGTTGTTTTGAATACAATATTTTTAATGTTTTAATGGTTTATGTTGGTGTGTCCAACAGTTTGTGTTTGGTGTGGGGTTTTTGTGTGTGTGTGTTTTTAATGATAATGAAGTTAATAAAGTTTTTCAAAAAAAAAAGAATGCAACTTTCAGCCCATATGGGGAAACTCAGGGGTGGGCTGCCACCAGTTAGTTCTCCCTGGTTCAGGCAAATTTTATCATTTTTAATTACTGGTTTGGAGAACTGGTAAATCCCACCCCTGGCTGGCCCTGCTCACCCCACTCCACCCCTCCCAGGAGTCCCCACACAACCCATTTTTGGATGTCAGGTAAGTACAGGGCCCACGCAGAGGCTAGGGGAGGGCGAAAATGGGCCTCCTGGAAGTTTTGGAGGGCCTCCATAGCCTGTGGGAGGCTGTTTTCACCTTCTTGGCAGCTCAAGGAAAGCCTCCAGAGCCCAGGGAGGGTGAAAACAACACCCGCCCCACCATGGTGCAGGAGGCCAACTAGGCCACGCCCACCATGTCCACGCCCACCCAGCAACTGGGCAGAGAACCGGTTGCTGAAATTTTTGAAGCCCAACTACTTGGGGAAACTACTAGAACAGTCGTGGGCAAACTAGGGCCCGGGGGCCGGATCCGGCCCATTCGGCTGTTCTATCCGGCCCGCGGAGCCAAAAGAGCGGAGGGTTCTCTTGCTCTCCTAGAAGGCTACGTGAAGTAACCTAACTTTGAATTTATATTAGTTCACACAAACACTCCATCCATGCTTTTGTTCCGGCCCTCCGGTCCAGTTTAAGAACCCATGGTGGCCCTCGAGTCAAAAAGTTTGCCCACCTCTGCACTAGAAGGATTGGGACAAATGAGCAAGGAAGGGACAAGATCCAGGCAAAGGGATCTCTCAAAGCAAGTTCTGAGAGAGCCAGCAATACAGTTGCTGCAAACAATCTTAGTTCCTCAGGCAGTTGCAAGATCTCACATTCTCCAGCAGATCTTGGATACAATTCCTGGAATAAGCAAGAGAACAAGACAACATCAGTTCTCCACTTCGGTGAGTGTGCGGGAGATGACGAAGGAAACGGTTTAAAAAAAAAACCCAAATCATCTTTAATAATAATAATAACAAATAATGAGAAGAGAATGAAGGCTCCAGGACTGTCAACCTGGCACCTTTGGAAGACGGCAAGATTCTGGAAAATGCCAAAGATAAACACAACGTGCATTTGATTGCCAAGATTCACATCTTTTTTTTCCCTTTTTGTATTGTAGCTCTGGGCTTAATTAAAGCTGGCAAAAGATGGAGGGTGTGAATCCCTTTCTGGCTGCCTCCTCTGGCGTTTGATGCTGAAGCCAGGGAAACTCCACAAGGTATGGCAAGATTTTTACCTTTGGGGCACTAGAGTTCAGAGAAGAACAGAGGCGACTGACGATCCCCGGACTGTTATTAATCTTATATTTTGTTGAGGGTTTTTCCAATGACTCTTCTCTTCCCTCTTCCATGAAAGCTGTTTACCGAAGGATCGGTCAAGCTCACCTTCTGACGCTGAGGTTGGATGAAATCCCGTTGGCTCAATTGTGCCCCATGAGGGTTAATTTCCAAGAAAATGGAATGAAATTGATTTTACGGTTTCTTCATTCCTGATGTCACTCCCCTCCTGCCCCGAGACACCTATGCATCATGCTGGCACCTTCAAAATACAGTTTCTTGGCTGTCTTTCCGGCGCTTTCCCCAAATTTTACACTAATTTGGGGAGGAAGAGGTGTGTCAATTGCAAAGGAAGGGTGGCCAAAAATTCATGAAAATGAATGAAAAGCAGTTATCATTTTGTAGCCGGTCCTAAGAAAAGTTTCAAGTGGGTACATGCTTAAATGGATCTTTCAGCCCATTCTATAGAAAGTGGGCACAGATAATAATTGGGCCTTCTCTGAAGTTTGGTTAAGGTGCCAAATCCACAAAGAATAGTTAGCAAGCAGAGGGTGTTTTCCAGTTGCCCAGTCAGAATAACAAAATAACAGTTGGAAGCAGGGGTGGGATTCAATTGGTGTTACTACCAGTTTGGTAAGAGTGCGTTTTACGCTTTGTGCTGTGCCATGCAAAGCAGCTGAGGTTGAAAAAGCAGGAAATAAAGGACAGGCAAAAGCCCAGGCAGGTGGGCAGGCCAAACAGATGACCAAAAGGTCGTGACAGAGAACTGGTTCGGTGACTGCTGCTCTTCAGAGTTACCAGTTCTATAGAACCGGGCCGAACCGGTAGCATCCCACCCCTGGTTGGAAAGGACCTTAGAGGTCCTCTAGTGTGGCAGTTCCCCAAGTGTGACAAACGGTCATAAGTTGCTGTTGTAACTTTGAATGTGACTACATGAATGATTGGTAAGTCAGGGCGACTGTGTTTCCCCGAAAATATGACCTAGTCCAAAAGTAAGTCTTAGCTTGATTTTTACACATGCACCCAATATAAGCCCTAATTAAGACCCCCACTCACCCACTCCAAGGTGCACAGGTAAAAAATTAAGCTAGGGTGAGGATGAGGGTGGTAGAGCCACCCTACTACTTACCTTCAGACAGTTGCAGCCAGGCCTCGCACACTTCAGCCCATTTCTTCTGCATCTGGCAAAGCTTTCTTGAAGGCCTCTCTAGCCGATAACAGAGCTCCAGATCGATCCGGATGTGAGTCAGTGGGCAACAATCCCCCTACCCCAAAAATAAGACCTGGTGCCTTTTTGGGTGGCAAAATATATATGTAAGACAGGGTCTTATTTTTGGGGAAACATGAACTGTACAAAAAGGAACGTCCAACTCACAGGAAATGAAGAACCCAAGCAGAGTGCAAATGTAATTGCTACTCTTGTCCTTCCCCCCAAGGGATCAGGGTTTGAAGGGGTGATCCACCTGCATCCTGCAGAGCAGAAGTAGATCTTTTGATATGCAATATCTCAATGCTTCTTTTCCCCTTGAGAATAAATAGCCGGATGATCAGGGCTTCCATTGCCAAAGGAAGTGCCATGTTTGCCCATTGCTCATATGCATGCAAATGGCTCGTCTTTTCTCCTTTGACAAACCTATCTCTGCTTTGACAATCGCATAGCCACTCTCCATGTTGGTTTGTTTCCTTTCCCGGTTCCCGATGCCGTATTACATTCTCTAATTTCCTTTTATCTTCTCTTAATTTTTTTTTTTTGCCGTGTCTCAGGACGTGTCTCTTTAAGACAAGTTAATTTAGTCAATTACTCCAGCTTGGTAGCCGATAAAATCTTTAATTTATCCAGGTTCCTCTTTATTCTTTCTGGGATCCCTTTTTTCCATTGATTTCATGAAACATTCTAATTTTGCAATTTAGGGTCATTTTTACCGGCACACACATGGACATAAGGAGATGTAGATTCACCCTTATCAATTTCTCAGCTGTGGCACTAAGCAGCTTCCCCCTCCCAGGTTCTGAATTCATTACACTCACAATCTCCATTTTTGTTTTGTTTGCTTTCTTTGCAACACACAATCACATCTGCTATCAACCCCTGGCCCTACCCTGGTTCCTTTTTTTTTACTCCATCCTTCACCAGGGATAGAAAATATTGTGGCTGGGAGCAATAAGTCTTTATCCAACTGCTAGCAGCAGGAAACTGGATAATAAAATGCAATATTCAAAAGGATCGCAGTATTTGAAAAAGAGTTTCACCTTTCATTTCTATAGGACTGTTACTTCTCTGATGGTTTGATTTTTCTTTCCTAGCAAAGAATTATTCTGGAGTTCTTTCTCGTCTGCCTGCCTGCCTGCCTGCCTGCCTGCCTGCCTGCCTTCCTTCCTTCCTTCCTTCCTTCCTTCCTTCCTTCCTTCCTTCCTTCCTTCCTTCCTTCCTCTATCCCTTCTCTTCCTTTTCTCCCTCTCCTCCCTCATTCCTGCCTTCTTTCTTTCTTTCTTTCTTTCTTTCTTTCTTTCTTTCTTTCTTTCTTTCTTTCTTCTAATTCTTACAACATTCACTATTCTAAGGCTCTATTACTATTGTTCTTCTTCCTTCTACTATCTCCTTCCTATATAACTTTGTTGCTTGCATCTATAATTTTATTGATTGTTTATTGATTGTTTGGTATTATGATCATCTGTGTTGTATCTTATGATTCTTGATGCATATATTTTTATGTACACTAAGAGCTTATGCACCAAAGAGAAATTTCTTGTGTGTCCAATCACACTTCCAATAGATTCTATTTCTTTCTCTTTCTTTCCTTCCTTCCTTCCTTCCTTTTTCCCCCTCTCCTCTTCTCTCCTTTCTCCCACTCCTTTCTCCTTTCCACCTTCTTTCTTTCTTTTATTCTTTCTATCTCTTTCTTTCTTTCCTTCCTTTTCCACCCTTCCTTCCTTCCTTCCTTCCTTCCTTCCTTCCTTCCTTCCTTCCTTTCTTTCTTTCTTTCTTTCTTTCTCCACTAACACTCCACTTCACAGAATGAAGAAGTCCTTTCTTCATTCCAGATTCATGCTCAATAGCCTTTGCTACTTTAAGTTTCATTTCTCCCTACTGGCTTGCTCCACAACCTTCCTCATTTATTTATTTCACTGCTCTACACATTTTATTATCATCAGGTACTAATCCTGGTTATCTCAATGTTCCCTTATTCATTTGAGTTCCCTTCTAAAGGAGTTAAAAAGCAGCTGTCTCTTGGAGAACCTCCTTTGTCCATCTCTATGACGTCCAATTCTCTCTCTCTCTTTTTTTTTTTTAGAACCAACTGACCAAACATCACCAAAGAATATGATAAAAATAAAAAAATATCTTGAGATTAAAATAAACCTATTTGATATGATTCACTAAAGAACTGTTAAAAAGCTAAAGACAAACATTTGTCCAATCTCTTTTGAAAAAGCTCCAGTATTGGAGCACCTACAACTTCTGGAGGCAAGTTGTTCCATTGATTGATTGTTCTCACAGTCAGGAATTTTCCCCTTAGTTCAAGGTTACTTCTCTTCTTGATGTCTTTCCACCAGGGGTGGGATCAATTTTTTTAACAACCGGTTCTGTGGGTGTGGCTTAGGTGGTGGGTGTGGTTTGGTGGTCATGTGACTGGGTGGACATGGCTTGGTGGTCATGTTATGGGTTGGGAGTGGCCAAATTAATATCACTCACATCGAGGCATGCATCTCCTTGCCTGGCCTCTCAAGACTGTGGGGATGCTGCAACAGTCATAAGTGTGAAAAATGGTCATAAGTCACTTTTTTCAGTGCCATTGTAACTTTGAATGTTCACTCCACACAAGCAAAGTACCAGCAAAGGAGGGGGGGAAAACTCCAGAGACGTTCCTGAGACAGGAAGTCTAGTCCTGCCAAGAATGTAATAAAGGTTAACAGAGAGGCAGTTTCTGTAAGCAACACCAGAATGTTTCCTTCCTGCCTTCCTTACAGGATTAGGCCAGTAATTTCTTCTAACAACTGGTTCTCCAAACTGCTTAGAATCTTAACAACCGGTTCTAGAGAATAAGTGTGAACTGGTAGAATCCCATCCCTGCTTTCTACCCATTGCTTCTTGTCCTGCCTTCAGATGCTTTGGAGAACAGGTTGACCCCCTTTTCTTTGGGGAAGCCCCTCAAATATTTCTTCCTCAGCCCTAGGAAGGAAAATAAGGCAGCACCAAACTGTACTACATAGGTATGAGTGTTAGGACACCCCCATTAAGATTCCCTTTGTGCATATGAAGAGTTAGGGGGAAATTAGAAAGGCTAACGTGGAAAGCCAATTTGGTGTAGAGGTTAAGGTACTGACCTAGAAACCAGGAGACTGGGAGTTCTAGTTCCTCCCCCCCAGGCATGAAAGCCAATTGGGTGACTTTGGGCCAATCACTGGGAGACTGGGATTTCTAATTCCCCCCCTTAGGCATGAAAACCAGTTGGGTGACTTTGGGCCAATCACCAGGAGACTGGGAGTTCTAGTCCCACCTTAGACATGAAAGCCAGCAGGGTGACTTTGGGCCAATCAACAGGAGACTGGGAGTTCTAGTCCTGCCTTAAGCATGACTTTGGGCCACAATGATCCTCTCTCTCAGCCCAACTCACCTCACAAGGTTGCTGTTGTGTGGAAAATACCGTAGGAGGAAGAAGCAGCGTTATGTTCATTCACCACCTTGTGTTACTTCTAAAGTAATAAAGACGGGATAGAAATATAATAAATAAAAACAGAACATTGCTACTTTTGCAGTTATTCACTCCAACAAACTCTCTTCCAGTAACTGAAGTCAATGAAAGGAAATCCATCGTCTTCCCACTGAAATTGTTATATGACACAGCTTCAGTTGCAAGGTGTTTTATTTATGATCAAATGCCTTCTCCTTTTTTTGGGTTAGGTCCTATCTATCAGTACTGATACTTTCAGTTTAATTATCCACAATGACCAATTAACGTTATTTATTATTTCTTCCTTTCATTCATCAGTGGGCCCTTTTTCCCTCCACCTTCCGAAAAAGCAACATCATCAGGAAGAAAATATTACATTCAGCGTTCATTTATTTGCTATTTGCTGAAACCCTGCTTTTGAAAATAATGTCTCCATCTGCTTTCCCTTATTAATTTAAACGCTTGTAAATAATAATGCTGCAATCATTATTCTTGTTGCTTACAATCCTGTCAGTTGCTACTGTCTTCCAAATTTAATAGATATCTTTTGTTTGAGAATAATTACCAGAAGGTGTTTTTTTTTTTTAAACCATAGGTTGGGAAATTAAACTTCCTTGGCTTTATAAATATAAAGCAGATATTGAATTTAATCTAAATTTTAGGAGAGAGAAAAAATACTTTTTCTCTCTATGTGTCTTGGTGTGAGCACTATGGGTTTTTTTCCCCCCTTAAATATTAGTAGAAGAGATTATATGCAAGAATAGGAGATTTTAATCCTGGTAAATTTCTCTTGACTGCTTTGATATTTTTATTTTATTTATTTATGAGATTTACATCCCGCCCATCTCACTTTCAAGTGACTGTGGGAGGCTTAAAAAACCATAAAAATGTAATATCAAACCGTAAGAATATTAGAAACATTTAAAACATTCAAAATTAAGAATTAAAACAGGATTGGATGTCATTCAGTAATTTGATATGGGGCATTTTCTCCTGATTAGTGCCTGGTGGAGCACCCACAATTATTGTCACTGTCAGAAATTTTCTTTCTTATTTCTCTTGAATGATCTTCCACCCATTGCTTCTTATCCTGTCCTCTGGTGCTTTGGAGAATAAATCAATCCCCTCTTCTCTGTAGTCATCATCATCATCTTCTTCTTTTAATTTATTTATTGATTTGTTTATTTATTTATTTATTTTGTCAAATGATTATTAGATAAAAGGTATAAGTATAAACATAGTTATAAATACATGGATACATATAAGAGAAATAAAAAGAAACAATAGGACAGGGATGGTAGGCATGTTGGTGCGTTTATGCACATCCCCTACAGGTGTCTTAGGAAAGGGGTGAGGTCAATAGTAGACAGTCTAAGGTTAAAGTTTTTGGGGTTTGGGGAAGAAACCACAGAGTCAGGTAGAGTATTCCAGACATTGACCACTCTGTTGCTGAAGTCGTATTTCCTGCAATCAAGTTTGGTGCGGTTAACCTTGAGTTTGTATCTATTGTGTGCTCTTGTATTGTTTTGGTTGAAGCTGAAGTATTCATTGACAGGCAGGACATTGCAATGTATAATTTTATGTACTATACTTAGATCAAACCGAAGGCGGCATAGTTCTAGGTTGTCTAGGTCTAAAATTTCAAGTCTGGTGGCATAAGGTATTCTGCTATGAGTAGAGGAGTGGAGGACTCTTCTCGTGAAATATTTCTGGACTTTCTCAATTGTATTAATATCAGATATGTACTGTGGGTTCCAGACTGATGAGCTGTATTCGAGAATTGGTCTAGCAAATGTTTTGTATGCCCTAGTTACTAGTGTGATATTACCAGAGAAAAAGCTACGTAGGATTAGGTTAACAATTCTTAATACCCTTTTGGCTATGTAGTTACAGTGGGCTCTAGCACTTAGAACATTAGAGATGAGTACTCCAAGGTCCTTGACAGAGTTTGGATCATCAACAAGGTCTTGACCATTCAGCTTGTATTTTATTTTCTGATTTTTTTTGCCATTATGTAAGACAGAGCATTTATTTGTTGAGATTTGAAGTTGCCATTTGTTTGACCATTCTGATACATAGTCGAGGTCTTTTTGAAGGGTAGCAGTATTGTCAGTGGTGTTGAATAGCTTTACATCATCAGCGAAGAGAACACAGTTGCTCTTAATATGATCACAGAGGTCATTTATGTAGAGTATGAAGAGAGTTGGTCCTAGAACACTGCCTTGGGGGACACCACTGTTGGCAGGTACAGGATTTGATAGGGTGCTCCCAATTTTGACCATTTGTTGCCTGTAATGACCCCATAATCCCTTGCGGGGTGGAGGCAACTGAATGGAGCTGAGTGTTTACTAGCCAGATGCCCTTCCTGTCACCAATGCGGAGTTTTGTTCAGCAGATATATTCTCATTGTGCCCAGAGAGAGACATATTTGCCTCTACCTAGGATCAAACTCACAGCCTCCTGATTGAGAGGCCTCTAGGCCATCTCACCACTCACCCTCATCTCTGTAGTACTAGAAGATA
Source organism: Naja naja (assembly GCA_009733165.1). Lineage (NCBI taxonomy): Eukaryota > Metazoa > Chordata > Lepidosauria > Squamata > Elapidae > Naja > Naja naja. The sequence goes on from CM019154.1 coordinate 46,708,963, forward strand.
ATGATTATGTTCCCTTTATTCTTTCTTTTTCATAGGCTAGACATATCTAGCTCACTCAGCCATGGGGGCTTCATCACTGGAGGTTTTGAAGAAGAGATTGGACAACCATTTGTCTGAAACGGTATAGTATCTCCTGCTTGACCAGGGGTTGGACTAGAAGACCTCTCAGGTTCCTTCCATCTCTACTGTTCTGTTGTTCTCTTCATCATGCAGTTTAGCCTCCAGACCTTTAGCCTCCAGACCTGCACCCTATCTAGGATCTCAGCATCTTTCCTGTAGTGTGGTAACCAGAACTGGACTCAGTATTCAAACTGTGATCTCACTATAAACATTGTAGAACATTGAAGCCACGTATTAATGAAGACCTGCAGCCTCCATTGCTTTTCTAATGAAAAATCCAAGTCTAATTAATCTAAGAATAATAGTTTCGAAAGAAACCTCTTTCCAAAGGGCTCCTTTGAACTACTCGGGTAAGTGGTTATTTGAAAGTCAGAAGGAGCGATGTTATGTTTCAGATTAATATAGCAGGCCAGGGTTAGATAAATATCTCTTCCTAAAACAGTTGCTACTAAGCTCCATGCTTCATTAGAAAGGCAGCTTAATAGTCAAGTGGAATCCCAGTGAGACCGATATATTTATTTGTTTCTTGATTGGGAGATAGCCAATGTTGACTCCATGTTCTCAGTGACCTTAAATGCTAGGGCAGAAGGTCGAATATTTGCAGGCAAAAGATTTTTATCCATATCCGGGATTGGGGGGTGAGGTGGATGGGCAGGAGATTTATGCATGTCGACTGATTTAGAAGTTGATCTGCATGAAAATATGTCTCAGTATTTCAACTTGATTTTGGTAAAAGCATCAGGAATTTAAATTTAAAAGAATAGTTCAATGTTGATATAAGTGGAAGCAATATTGGCCCATTGCTGTGGAATAGCTAAGCAGTGTTTAATAATATTCACTGAACCACTTGCTCAGTTCTTTCATAAATCTGTTTTCATTATATTGACTGCAGAGGAATTGTTCTTAAAATAATAGTGCAGAGGACATTAATTGAATTAAAGTACTCCTGCTATAAAAAAAGAAGAAGTTGATCTGCAAAATGCATTTATGATGGGAAGCTAAGTTGCAATAATTGGCAAGGGATGCAGGATTTGACATTGTTGGAAGAAAGATTGAAACATTTTTTTAAAATAGATTTTTAGATAGATTTTAAACAAATTTTGGTGACCAAAATTCAGTTTTGCGGTCACCAAAGATTTAAAGGAAAATGTTTCAATCTTTACTCCAGTTCTGATGGAAGTCAAAATCCAATCAAATCCATGGAGTCAAAATCCAGTTTTGGTCACCCCGTTACAAAAAAAAATGTTGAGGCTTTGGAATAAGTGCAGAGTAGAGCAGCTAAGTTGATGAAAAGCCTGAAGACTAAAAGACATGAAGAATGGTTGCAGGAATTGGGTATGGCCAGTCTAGAGGAAAAGAAGGACTTGTGGGCAGGGGGGGTGACATTTTCATTTATTTATTTATTTATTTATTTATTTATTTATTTATTTATTGGGACTTGTATGCCGCCCCATCTCCGAGGACTCGGGGCAGCTCACAACTAAGAAACAACAGCAATAAATAATTAAAAAGAGATTAAACCCAATTACAAGCCCAAACAAATTTAAAATACATTTATTTATTATTATTTATTATTTGAACTTATATGCCGCCCCATCTCCGAAGACTCGGGGCGGCTTACAACTAAAACAAGAAACAATAAATACATTAAAAAACAATTAAATTAAGTTATAAGTCCAAACATTTATAAAATGATTAAAATCAACCCTCCCCAAAGGGTCACAGCCTGGGTTGGTCAAATAACCAGGTCTTTAACTCACGGCAAAAGGTGCGGAGGTCAGGGGCCAGGCGGAGCTCCAAAGGCAGTTGATTCCAAAGGTCAGGGGCCGCAACAGAAAAGGCTCGTCGTCGGGGAACCGCCAGCCGGCATTGGCCCGCCGACGGGACCCCGAGGAGTCCTTGCCTATGAGTTCGCACAGGGCGATCGGTATTCGACATTGGAAGAAGACGCTCCCTTAAATATTGAGGACCCATGTCGTGAAGGACTTTGTATGTTAGCACCAAAACCTTGAACCTCACCCGGAGCGCAACCGGCAACCAATGCAGGCGCGAGGAGGGGGTCATATGGGAGAACCGGGTAACTCCCATCACCACCCGCTGCCGCCGCATTCTGCACCAGCTGCAATCTCCGGACATTAAAAATATAAAACCACCACCCCCCCAGGAAAGAAAAGGTCACAGCCCGGATTGATCAAACAACCAGGTCTTCAAATCATTGTATTCCAGTATTTGAGAGGGGGTTCAACTTATATTCCAAAGCATCAAAAGACAGGACAAGAAGTAATGGATGGAAACTAATCAAGGAGAGAAGCAACTTGGAATTAAGGAGAAACTTCCTAACAGCGAGGACAATTAACCAGTGGAACAGCTTGCCTTCAGAACTTGTAGGTGCTTCATCACTGGAGGTTTTTAAGAAAAGACTGGACAACCACCTGTCTGAAATGGTATAGGGTCTCCTGCTTGAGCAGGGGGCTGGACTAGAAGACCTCCAAGGTCCCTTCCAGTTCTATTCTGTTCTGATATCAAGGGACTGGAAGAATGAATTGAACAGGTCTACCTCATTCAAAGAATGGTGTGACATCCCTTTAAGGAGTTTAGGAAAAGAAGGCAATTCATGTACACACGGATGCATGAAAGACACCACAGATTCAACTTACAGAAAGACTGCATCTTCCTACACAACTGTACTTTACTATCACCATGATACAAAACAGATGCTGAGATCCTGGAAAAAGTGCAAAGAAAAGAGCAACAAAGGTGATTGGGGGTCTAGAAGCTAAAAGGAAAATAGGTATGTTTAAGCTTAACAAAGAGAAGGGCTAAGGAAGTCATGATAGCATCTTTCAATCCTTCAACAGCTGACACAGGGAAGGAGGAATCAATTTATTCTCCATAGGATCTGAGGACAGAACAAGAAACAAAGGGTGGAAAGATCCTCAGAGGGAGATACAAACTGGGAGTAAGGAGGAATTTCCTGACTGAACGATTAATCCAGTGATGGGATTCAAATGATTTAACAGCCGGTTCTCTGCCCTAATGATGTCTTCCAACAACCAGTTCACCAAACTCCTCCGAACGTTGACAACCAGTTCTAGTGAACCGGTGTGAACCGGCTGAATCCCACCACTAGATTAATCCGTGGAACAGATTGTCTCCTGAAATTCTGGGTGCTCCATTGCTTGAGGTTTAGCTAAAATGTTTAAAAATATGCCTAGGAAATGTTGGAAATGTAACCAAAAAAACCAGGTACATTTTATCATTTGTGGCGGACTTGTGTCAAAGCAAAAAAAAAAAATTGGGCAAAGATGCACAGGTGGTTAGAAAAGATGATAGGCAAGCATGTAGATTTTAAACCTGACTTGTTTTTATCAGGTATAATATCAGAAGAACCTGATGGGAAAAGTATGTATTTAATATGACATGTCTTAACAGCAGCAAGGATTATTTTCACACAATATTGGAAAAGTGAAGGTATACCACGAGATGAAGAAATAGTCAGGAAGATACTAGACTGTGCAGAAATGGATAGATTGTCATTGAAAATTAAACAGAAAGAGGGTGTAGAATATTATCCAACATGGAACTTATTTTATCAATGGTTGTGGGGGAAGGGGTGGAGACTAAGAATGTAATTTGTATTGTTAAGCAAACGAAAGGGTTTGAAAGAGCAGTGTGGCAGCTTGGAAAGCAAAAGTGCATTCCATAAATAGTTTTTCAAAGATAGTAACTAGGTGACTGAAGTTTCTGCTGCGCAAAATTCTAGCTGAAGAACGTGATTGATGATTCTTGGCTATGGATGTGTCCCATTGGAGAATGTGAATTATGATGCACCCAGGGGATGGGGGAAAAACCAGGGTCAAGGGTGACAATGAATTATGTGTCTCAGAGTTGGCTACACCCAGGCAGTGCCGGACAGTTTAACTCCCAATAAATCCGTTTGAAGTTTTGGAAGTTTGGCTCGAGACTCATGATTTAATTGGGGTAACTGTTGGAATCCTGACAATACCCAGGCAACATGATGTTTATTAAGCACTAAGAAATGTATTTAATAGAAAATCAATAAAAGAAAGAAAGAAGGATTGGACAACCATTTGTTTAGAGTAGTATAAGGACTCCTGCCTTGGCTAGGGGGTTGGATTAGAAGACCTCCAAAGTTTCTTCCAGCCCTATGATACTATGAATCTGGTTGAACATTGAAAAAAATTGCTTGTATTAAAGCAGTTGGGTGGTGGAACCAATTATCCAGAATGATGATGGGCTTCCTTTTATTGAATGTTTTTTCAATTAGGACAGAGGTGGTATTCAGCAAGTTCTGACCAGTTCTGGAGAACCAGTAGCAGAAATTTTGAGTAGTTCAGAGAACCGGAAAATACCACCTCTGACTGGCCCCGCCCCCCTCTATTCTCTGCCTCCCAAGTCCCAGCTGATTGGCTGGGTCTTCTTTTGTTGCCCTACACAGGAGAACGGAACTGAAAGCAGGTTAGTGGGGTGGGGAGGGAATGGGACTTTGCAGTAACTTTCCCCCAGGAGTGGGGAGGGAATGGGGATTTTACAGCATCTTCCCCTGCCACACCCACCAAGCCACACCCACCAAGCCACACCACACCCACCAAGCCACACCACACCCACCAAGCCACACCCACAGAACCGGTAGTAAAAAAAAAAATTGAATCCCACCACTGAATCAGGATTCTGTAATTTAATGCCTGCCCTCAGCAGAGGATTGGCATTAAAAAATACAGTGTGCACCTTGAATGTTTACGCAGAGAAAATTTGCCTAAAAATGAACCACATAAGATAAATTTGCATGAAGAAAAAAATGATTTCTCATAGAATTTATCTGAAAATTACACACCCACATATACACACAAACATACACAAACAAAGCAATAATATCTCCTCCCTAACGAACTAAAAGAGTCACAGAGTAGATTTAACATTCTCACAACATGCAAATATCTCTCGAGAGGATGCAGAAGTTGAAAAAAAACAGCAATAACCTTTCCTATAAATCACATTATAACTCGATCTGAGAGTGGTGCCACAAATACTGTGGGAAGCAGAAAATGGGCTGAGGAAGTCTGACATCCTACCGATGTTTCTTGCAAAGGGATTTATTGGAGCTCAGCAGACCATCCAGAGATATTCCATGTTTTAGAGAAAGGGAAGGCTCCCCACCTAATTTACTTGGAGAAAAATAAAAATGCTTTCTTTGAAAATGGAACAAAAGCACTCATGCAATATGAGGAGCATTTGTTAGTTTAGTGCAGTGTTTCTCCACCTTGGCAATTTTAAGATTTGTGGACTTCAACTCCCAGAATTCCCTGCCGTAGGGAATAAGTCTTAAAGTTGCCAAGGTTGAGAAACCCTGTTTTAACGTAACCTAAACCTATAGTGTGGTTAGTGTAACCTAACCTTTATAAGCATTCCCAACATATAAAAATACATTGTAGAAAGAAGTGAAGTCAAGTCAAAAGTCAAGTCAAAAGTCAAGTCAAAAGTCAAATCAAAAGTCAAATCAAAAGTCAAGTCAAAAGTCAAGTCAAACGTCAAATCAAAAGTCAAATCAAAAGTCAAGTCAAAAGTCAAATCAAAAGTCAAATCAAAAGTCAAGTCAAAAGTCAAGTCAAAAGTCAAGTCAAGTCAAGTCAAAAGTCAAGTCAAGTCAAAAGTCAAGCCAAAAGTCAAGCCAAAAGTCAAGTCAAAAGTTGTCAAGGCAAATCAAAAGTCAAGTCAAGTCCTAACCCCACTCCCTACTTTGACAGATCACTATGTCTGTGATTCCACAAGTAAGTTGGCAAACTGCCCAGAAGTCCCACATGATGGAGAAACATCTACTCCAAGAAGCTTGACTCCAGAACAGTGGTAACTTCCTGGTCCCATTTTGTCCCTGCCTGGTCCTCTCCTCAAACTAATTGCTTCAGGTTGCCTTGTATTTTTTTCTATCCAGCCAGCCCAATTCCTCTACCCCACCCAACTCACTGAGCCTTCAAACTCCGTGAATTGGAACAGAGAAGAAAAGAAAGAATGGATGTGTGGTTTTTTTGGAAGGCCCATCTAAGTAGGAAAACATCAATGTTCATGAGCCATTTTGGGAGTATCCTATGACAAGAGGCTCAGGACAAGAAGGGGTATGTTTCACAGAGCTTTGCTCAATTGTTGGAGGCAGGCTGGGAGGGGAAGTGAATTAGCAGCTCTTTCTTGCCTCTCTCCTCCCCTCTCCTTTTGCTCTGTGTTACAAAACAAATCTACTTATTTGCTCTAAAAGGTGAAAAATAGGCTCTCAAGCCAAGGCTGTGTTGCCAACAAGTGAAGGGGCAGGCAACTGGATTTACCTTACATCCTATCCGTCGGGCCCAATGTTCTCCTCTTCTATAGTATCTTTGTTTGCCTTCCCTTGCTGATGGGTTTACACATAGTGTGGGCCTTTGTCCCAGTCTCCCAAACTCTGGATCGTGTTACCATTAAAATTGGGCACCCCGAGAAAGAGGAGGAGTAAGTCAATGGGATCCCCTCTTCCGATTGTTTGCCTGACTTTGTTGGTGAAATAGAACTGTGGGAACTTACTCTCTGAATGGCCAAAGAGGAGGGAAGGCTTTGCCAAGGGGCCATTAGGCCCAATGCAGGTAAAGGCGATTCAGTCGAGATGAATGGGTTATCGAGGCAATTATGAATAATCCCACTTAGTTCTATGCAAATCAGTCGCGATGCCTCTCGCTTTCTCCCAAGCGTTTTCCTGGGAGTCCCTCTTGCAAAGTGTTTGCTCCTATTCTTCTGGAAATGAGAGTCTCAATCTTCAGCGCTCGTTAAATTTAACCACAGCCAGGAAAGAAGTGCGTTGTACCTGCTGGCGTTCAAATTTAGGTGAATTTTTAGGCAAGTCCATTTCTCTCTCGATGTCTCTTCCTCGACCTTCTTCACGGGGTTTGTTAAGGGAGATACAAAATGAGAGATGGGATTCATCGGAAACGTGCATCTAATCCACCATAGTTATGTTATATAACAAACTAGCTTGATACCCGTGCTTCACTGTGAAACTAAGTCGTCGGGCTTAGCGTCTGGGGAGGAAAATAAGGGGGGAAAATTGTGCCTCTGCCTACCAGCATCCATCAAATACTCATCTGGCTAGCCTGTCAGTGTGTGAGAGAGTTGAGGGCTGTTTGGAAACTGAAACAGTATTTGCTGTGTGAGCAAGAAGGAGACAGCAAGGAGCCTGGGCGTGGCTTAGCTTAACTGTTCTGTACTAAAGCTGCCTGGTGCTGTGAAACTAGAATGGAAATGGAAGCTCCTCTCCTCTGCTTGTGTTTTGCATTTGGAACAGGTTTCTTTTCAGGTGGGGAGGGGGAGCGGAACTCCTTAGCATCAGAGCGTGTTAATAATAATATAGGAAATACTAATGCTCTGATGGTCATTTTGAAAAATCCTTTCTTAGTGAGTACCTAGAAGCCAAGAGGAGCATATGTCCTATGGGATTATTACTTGGAACTCTGACACCCCACCGTTGCTAAGTGAATAACACAGTTGTTAAGTGAATCTGGCTTCCCCCTTGACTTTGCTTGCCAGAAGGTCGCAGAAGGGAATCACATAACCCCCAGATGCTGCAACTGTCATAAGTGTGAGTCAGTTGTCAAGCCTCTGAATGTAAATCACATGGCCATGGGGATGCTGTAACAGTCACAAGTGTGAAAAATGGCCGTAAGTCAATTTTTACAGTGCTGTTGTAACTTCGAACGGTCGCTAAGCGAACTGTTGTAAGTCAAAGACTACCCTTAGTCAGGGGTGGGCTGCTTTGGTTTCGCCTGGGTTCGGGGGAACCGAATCTCACCACTGGCTGGTTCCGCCCACCCCACCCCTCCCCTTCCACTCCTCCCTTTCCCTCCCAGGAGTTGCCACGCACCCTGTTTTGGATGCGAGGTAAGTGCAGAGCCCGTGCGGAGGCTTGGGGAGGGTGAAAAATGGACTTCCTGGAAGTTTCGGGTTCCTCCGGAGCCAGAGGGAGGCCGTTTACAAGAGCTTTATTATTAAGCTTTTGCAAAAGGGAATTCTGCTAACAGCAGAAGACATCTTTCCCCAGAAGGGCTGGGGAATATATACAGTGTCTGCCCCTTTCCTGGGTTCATAATCTATTCAGCTACGTAAGTCCTACGCCACACCCATAGCGTATCACCTGTTTCCTTTTCTTTGGAAACCACCCTTGTTCTCATGGCATCTTCCTGTTATGTTCTTCTGAACACAACGGATCATTATCCAGTTCCGTTCAGGTCAGAATGACCCTAGCATCTCTTAAGCCAAGACATTCAAACATCCACTCCAGCCAAGGAACATGACATTTCACTTTACAGAATAACAAGTTACAAAGCATAATTTGTTTGTTAGATACAGTTTTATATAACCAGTAATCATCCTAGAAGGTCACATCTTGAACAAAAATGGAGTCTCTTTGGTTCTATACTTTCTTAGGTGTAACAGGGAAATACATATGTTATTTCCACATATATACCCACCCAGCAACCGGGCAGAGAACCTGTTGCTGACATTTTTGAAGCCCACCCCTGCCTGTAGTCCTTTTGGGCACTTAGCATTATACACTTCTCTTCTGTCATGTTCTCATCATGTGCTAAATAATAATAATCAATCAATCAATAAACTAATGGATGCTGTGATTGCACATTCAAATATGATTTCCCTCATCTGGTTCCTAGCCTCCTATCAATCGATGCATTCAGATAGGACACTTAGTGTCTGCCATTACAGATAGTCTTTGGACTTACAACAGCTCATTTTAGTGACATTTCAAAGTTACATTGCTCAGAAAAAGTAATTAATTTATGACCATTTTTCACATGACCGTTGCAGCATCCCCAGAGGCTTGGCAACTGACTCATATTTATGATGGTGGCAGCATCCTGAGGTCATGTGATCCCCTTTTGTGACTGTTGGACAAGCGAAGTCAATGGGGAAGCCAGGTTCACTTCACAGCTGTACTACTAACTTAACCCCTGAAGTGATTCACTTAACAATAGTGTCAAGAAAGGTCATAAAATGAGGCAAAAATGCGCTTCCCAAATGCCTCACTTAGCTCCCATTGGAGAATATGAATTATGATACAGCCAGGGGGTGGGGGGAAAACCAGGGTCGAGGGTGACAATGAATTATGTATCTCAGAGTTAGCAAGCTGTCAAGATTCCGGCAGTTACCCCCATTTAAATCATGAGTCTCGAGCCAAACTTCCAAAACTTCAAAAGGATTTATGGGGAGTTAAACTGTCCGGCACTGCCTGGGTGTAGCCGACTCTGAGACACATCATTCATTGTCACCCTTGATCCTGATTTTCCCCCACTCCCTGGGTGTATCGTAATTCATATTCTCCAATGGGACACATCCATAGCCAAGAGTCATCAATCATGCTCTCCAGTTAGAATTTGTCAGAGTATATTCATGAACTGGAATAGAGCTTGGTAACAAGGTCAGCCAATGAATAGGCATAGCAACTAAATCAGCCAATGAGGATAGTTTGGAAACTGAAACTAGAAGTAGCTTAGGCATGGCTCTATATTAAGCTCTGCAGCTCTGAAGCTATGCAGTGTTCCAAGTCTGTCTATCGAAAATGAAACTAACTTGCTTGCTGAAGACTGGAGCTCTGCTCTGAACTTGCAACATGTTTCTGTCTGAGTTTGCGCCATGTTGGACAAATCTACAATTGGTTTGTAAAATCTACTTATTATGTTTATAAAGACATTAAAGGAAGCATCAGCCATCTGTGTTTATTTTTCTGGCGCTGAATTAATGCTGCAAAACTCTGGATAGAATGCACAGCAGAAACTTCAGTCACCTAGTTACTATCTGTGAAGAACTATTTATGGAATGCACTTTCGGTTTCCAAGCTGTTGCACTGCTCCCCCCTCCCTTTCTTTTGGCAACTCTAAAAAGACCATAGAAATGCTTTATGAGTTGACATTAGGTTTTGAGCTCAAATGTGGTCATAAGTTGAAGGACTTCCTGTATTTAAAGCAGCAGAATCACAGTGTGCGTTTTTCCTTGTAGCTATTTGAATTTAATCCGTAAGCAAATCCAGATTCTCCCTCAGATTGAAGTCATGGTTGACCAAGTTCGACATCCTCATCTCGTTTTATTGCAGTCACGACAGCATTGAATGGTATTATGGGTGGATGACACTGAATGGGGCACTTGGACCATTCAAGAGAAGATCAGTAGAATGGTATCGGGTGGAATAATGTACCAATTTTCCCTTTTGAAGAGAAGCAGAACTCATTTAATTTCTGAAAACGTGTTTATTGCCCTTGAAAACGCAAGTTACCATATATATTTAAGTTTTGCTGGTTATATTTCACTGAAACATCCCAAATGACTGGCAACTACAGTACTCGGCCACAATTGATGCCCAAGATTCTGGACCCTTGGGAGGATGAAAACGGTCTTCCCCGGGCTCTGGAGGCCCATCGGAAGTGGGAAACAGGAAGTTCCGGTAGGCCCCGCCCAGCATGGCCATGCCCAGCCAGCAACCGGGCAGTGAACCGGTTGCTGGGATTTTGAATCCCACCCCTGGTCTCCTTGTGACTGCTGATATACCACCAGCCTATCAAGTACTTAGAAGGTGTGGGTACAAGCAAACGACAGCTAACAACTTAAAAGCGAGCCATCAACACACTCCAACCAACATCTAAAAAGCCACTTACAACAGCCACTCTAAATACCATGCACAGAACAGCACACACTCTGCTAGAGAGAATAGTTCCCTGAGTGTTATGGTTCACCGGCAGCAGGTGCGGACAGTTGAGGTCTGGGAGAGCGAGGACTCAGGTGAGGGGCCTGCGTGTGATGCAGGGATGGGGCCAGGACCATCAGGGAGTGGAATGCTGCCTTTGGAGATTGTGGAGGCTGGCAGCAGTGATGCAGAGGCCCCCGAGGAGCCCATGCCCAGTGTGCATGCGCGCAGGACTGCTCGAAGGAAACAGCAGCTGCAGCAGCACGGGCGATTCGGGAGTAAGGCTGCAAGGTAATGGCCCCTCCCTGAGAAGATAAAAGCCAGCTGAGAAACTGCAGTTCTTTGCAGAAGACAAAGAAGTTTGATACTCAAGCCTGGTGGACGTTAGAATATCTGAGTTGGTGTTTGGAGACTCTTTGATTTATTGTTTAGGAACTTTATCTGTTGTTCTTGGCAGCCTTGCGAAAACTTGGCAAGGCTCTTCCTTGTCGGAGCTAATTAGTTGGAAGCAGCCTTTTATCTGTGAAGAACCAGGATTCATAAATGCAACAGTAAAAGGTTGTGATGGTGCCTTTGTCTTGTGTTTGCTCTCTGGGAACCAGGTTTGGGTCAGAACAGTTCCTAAGTGAGACAGCTGTGATGTGAATTTTGCCCCATTCAGTGACTTTTCTTCCATGGTTGTTAAGCGAACCACTGCAGTGGTTAAGTTAGTAACACGGTCCCTTCCAACTCTGTGATTCCATCCTGTTCTTACAAAGTTGATTATCATTTGTCTAATAGGCCACTGGGGGAAAAAAATCTTATTTTCTTCTGAAAACCTCTCCCTCCTCCCAAATGTCCCCCCCAGAACCTGCGATGAATGAGGCAATCCATCATGGTTCAGAAGTGTGCTGAAAATGTAGACACTACTACCCAGGTTTCTGGACCATCTTTTCTATGAAGATGCATTCTATGCTTTGATTAACCTTCTCACACTCCCCAGTTTCCTTGATAGACTGTCTCCCCTGAGTTGTTCTTCAAAAAGAGTTTAGTGAGAAATGAGGGGAAAGTATTGCCTTTCCTTGTTTGTGGTTTGTCAAGCTCTAAAATTAAAGTCTCAGGTTATGCATAAGTCACTGAGGTGTTCGTTTTTGCAAAAAAAAAGTTGGGAATGAGGAACTCACGGGCAGAGAGAGAGAGAGAGAGAGTATTAGCACCCCTATCTGTTTTGCTTGACTTCCTTCTTTCTCCTTTGTAATTGCATCTAAAATTGAGGGAGGGAGGGTGGGAGGGAGGGGAGAAATATTAGCAGGGGCCAAGCCTTTAGCTTTATTAAACTGTATATTCGTTTTCTTCTTTTATGAAAAGATTACCTTCAGGCTTTTCACTTTTACGATAAATTATTGTAAAAGGACAAAAGGGCAACTCAAAAAGTGAATAATATTAATTCAGGTTTATTTTTAAACTATTGATTTCAAGACCAAATCTATTATCTATCTATCTATCTATCTATCTATCTATCTATCTATCTATCTATCTATCTATCTATCTATCTATCTATCTATCTATCTATCCAGCTATCCATCCATCCATCCATCCATCCATCCCTATCTATCATCTGTCTGTCTGTCTGTCTGTCTGTCTGTCTATCCATCCATCCATCCATCCATCCATCCATCCATCCATCCATCCATCCCTATCTATCATCTGTCTGCCTGCCTGCCTGCCTGCCTGCTGCCTGCCTGCCTGCCTGCCTATCTATCTATCTATCTATCTATCTATCTATCTATCTATCTATCTATCTATCTATCTATCCATCCATCCATCACTATGTATCATCTGTCTGTCTGTTTTCTGTCTGTCTGTCTGTCTGTCTGTCTGTCTGTCTGTCTATCTACCTATCCATCCATCCATCCATCCATCCATCCATCCATCCATCCATCCATCCCTATCTATCATCTGTCTGCCTGCCTGCCGCTGCCTTCCTGCTGCCTGCCTGCCTGCCTGCCTATCTATCTATCTATCTATCTATCTATCTATCTATCTATCTATCTATCTATCTATCCATCCATCCATCACTATGTATCATCTGTCTGTCTGTCTTTCTGTCTGTCTGTCTGTCTGTCTGTCTGTCTGTCTATCTACCTATCCATCCATCCATCCATCCATCCATCCATCCATCCATCCATCCCTATCTATCATCTGGCTGGCTGGCTGTCTGGCTGGCTGGCTGCTGGCTGCTGCCTGCCTGCCTGCCTGCCTGCCTGCCTGCCTGCCTGCCTGCCTGCCTATCTATCTATCTATCTATCTATCTATCTATCTATCTATCTATCTATCTATCTACCTATCCATCCATCCATCCATCCATCCATCCATCCCTATCTATCATCTATCTGTCTATCTATCTGTCTATCTGTCTATCTGTCTATCTGTCTGTCTATCTGTCTATCTGTCTATCCAGCTATCTGGCTATCATCTATCTATCTCTATATGTCTCATTTAATGAAAAGCAGGACCAGAGGTAACATGATAGCAGTTTCCAATATTTGAGAAGAAGAAGGGAGTCAAGCTATTCTCCAAAGCACCTGAGGGCAGGACGAGAAGCAATGGATGGAAACTAATCAAGGAGAGAAGCAACCCAGAACTAAGGGGAAATTTCCTAACTGTGAGAACAATCAACCAGTGGAATGACTGGCCTCCAGAAGTTGTGGGCACTCCAACATTGTAGGTTTTTAAGGAGAGATTGAACAGAACATTTTATAGAATAGAATAAAGCTGGAAGGGACCTTGGAGGTCTTCTAGTCCACCCCCCTGCTCAAACAAGAAGCAATGGGAGGAAACTGCGAATATGGGCATGGTATTGGGAAAAATGAAGAAAGACCGCAAGATGATTAAGAAGATATTAGATTGGGCAGAAATGGATAGACTTACATTGAGCAGAAAGAAGACACAGAAGATTATCAAACATGGAACTTATTTTACCAGTGGTTGGGGGGGGGGAAAAGGGGGTGGAGATTAATAATAGAATTTGTATTGCTAAGCAAATTAAATACCCAGACAACACGGTGTTTATCAAGCACTAAGAAATGTAATTAATAGAAAATTAATAAAATTTATATTAAAAGAAGAAGAAGAAGAAGCAATGGATAGAAACTAATCAAGGAGAGAAGCAACCCAGAACTAAGGGGAAATTTCCTGACAGTAACAATAATTAGCCAGGGGAACCAATTGCTTCCATGAGTTGTGGATGCTCCATCACTTTCAGAAGAGACTGAACAGAACAAGAAGCAATGGATGGAGACTAATCAAGGAGAAAACCAACACAGAACTAAATAGCTTTTAAATATCTCATCATGCTTCATGTCTGGATAGAATCACTTCCAGTATCCATCGCTGAGTCCCTGACCGAAATCTGGACCGCAGGTTTTTATGCCAGTTGCTTTTCCCAGCTAGTTTCACCCCGGAGATGAACCATTTCGGAAGAAACCATAAGTTGCCTCCTTGATTGAAATATTAATGGAGGCCAAACAGCTGTTGCTGAAGTCAGCATCCTCCAGCCTTTTAATGAATCAATGTGGTGACCACATTTAGACTCTCACGGAGAATGTTGGCCACCCCGTTGCAAAAGTGGAAGAGAACAGATGTCAAAATGGTAAGACGTGAGTGAGAGAGTGGAGAACCATCACTGGTGACTGAAATTACATTTAATTACATTTATATGCCGCCCTTCTCCAAAGACTCAGGGTGGCTTACAATTTTTGGGAGCACAACCCAATGTGCTCAGCAATAGCCTTCATTCCATTGTATATGCCTGCTTATTACTAAGTTTTAATGGAAAGAAGGACTAAGGGAGACATGATAGCAGTCCTCCAACATTTGAGGGGCTCCTACAAAGGCTAGGGGGGGTCAAACTATTTTCCAAAGCATCAAAAGCCAAGGTAAGAAACAATGGATGGAAATTAACCAAGGAGAGACACAACCTAGAACTAAGGAGAAATTTCCTAACAGTAAGAGCAATCAACCAATGGGAATGGCTTGCCTTCAGAAGCAGTGGGTGCTCCATCACTGGAGGCTTTCAAAAGACTAGACAACCATGTATCTCAAATGTTACAGGGTCTCCTGTTCAGGCAGGGTGTTGGACTGGAAGACTTCCAAGGTCCCTTCCCTTACTAGAGAGTTGCAGTAACAGACACTGATTAATTGATTAAGATAGTGTCTCTCAACCTTGGCAACATGAAGATGGTTGGACTTCAACTCCCAGAATTCCGTAGCCAGCAAAACTAGATAGATAGATAGATAGATAGATAGATAGATAGATAGATAGGTAGGTAGGTAGGTAGGTAGGTAGGCAGGCAGGCAGGCAGGCAGGCAGGCAGGCAGGCAGGCAGGGAGACAGACAGACAGGGAGACAGAAAGGGAGACAGATGGAGACTGACAGACAGACAGAGACAGACAGAAAGACAGAGAAAAAGACAGACAGACAGACAGATAAGAATAACAGATAATCAGAGTTTGAAGGGACCTTGTAGGTCATCTAGTCCAGCCCCCTGCCCAAGCAGAAGACCCTATACCATTTCTGACAGATGGGAGTCCAATCTCTTCTTGAAAGTTTCAAGTGATGGAACTCCCACAACTTCCGAGGGCAAGATAGATACATAGACAGATAGATAGATAGATACATAGACAGATAGATAGATAGATAGACAGATAGATAGATAGATAGACAGACAGACAGACAGACAGACAGACAGACAGACAGACAGACAGACAGACAAACAGCCAATGATAGATAGATGAGAGAGAGAGAGAGAGATCTTAGGCAGGTAGGCAGGCAGGCAATAGATTGACACAAAATGATATGATACGATATGATACAATATGCTAGATGAGAGAGGGAGAGGGGAATGACTCCCTGAACTGATCCAACCTCAGGACTTCTGCCCTTAACTGACACACCCTGCTGCCTTATCCTCTTCAAAGCGGGAGATCAATTTTAGATTCCAAACTGTGAGAAACTCAAAAACAAGATGTCGACTCAGATACGGTAGCCCACGCCATGTGCTTGGCCAGAGATTAATCAGGACAGTCTTCAGAACTTTAGGGGGAAAAATGGGGGTGGACAAGGGAAAGTTCATTGGGAATAATCTTGGCAACGGTGACAGCCAACCACGTTGGCATGTTATTGTTGGATCCAAAGACTGGATGAAGTCTTATTTGCATCTTATCTGTCTCTCTAGCCTCTTCATACTTTCTTAGTCACATCAAACAACAAAGAAGGGAATTGGAGGCAGGGAATGCAAATGTCCACTGTAAGTTAAGCATCAAAGAATTAAACCCTCTGAGAATCCAAGAGGTTATATTGAAAGCCAGATGAATAATCTTTCATGAGAGGGTAGACGTCTCTGGTTAATTGTAAAATTAAACATGAATATAATGTTTCCCCTTTTTATTAACTTTTCCCCAAACTGAGACGATATGATACAATATGCTAGAAAAGTTTATTAACTTTTCCCCAAACTGAGACGAGAGACGTCATTGGTGAGCTGAAGAACTTTTCATTAAAAACCAGTGCCCTCTTTCCCCCATGATTATTCAATAGCTAACCTTGAAAAATAAGACCTTTCTTCTTTTCTCCCATTTCCTGACCTTTCTTTTCTTCTTTCTTTCTTTCTTTCTTTCTTTCTTTCTTTCTTTCTTTCTTCTTTCTTTCCTTCTTTCTTTCTTTCTTTCTTTCTTTCTTTTTCTCTCCTTCCCTCCTTCATTCCTCCCTCTTTCTCACCCTTCCTTCCTTCCTTCCTTCCTTTTATCTATCTATCCTATATATGGAGTAAAAAGATTATTTTCCACAACAGTTTAAAGCAAGATCGAAATTGCTAGATAAAAATGCCAGATCTAGTCTAAACACCTGGCCCGTAGTGTAACCCACCATAATTATCCTTCAGCTCTTCTTTCTAAATGCTCATGTTTTCATAGAAGTCCTGCCCAGGTTGGGGAAATTATCCTGAATTGTGTCTTCCTAGTTTTCCCCCTGACTTCAGTTATGAAGTCTGGGAGGGGGTGGGGGTCCTTGGTGCTCTCTGAGCTGGCTTGTTTTCTTGCAGACATTTTATTACCAAACTAGGTAACATCATCAATGCTAGAAAGGAGTGGGGTTTCATTTCTACTCTACTCTACTCTACTCTACTCCATTCCACTCCATTCCATTCCATTCCACTCCACTCCACTCCACTCTACTCTACTCTACTCTACTCTACTCTACTCCATTCCACTCCACTCCATTCCATTCAATTCCACTCCACTCCACTCCACTCCACTCCACTCTACTCTACTCTACTCTACTCCATTCCACTCCATTCCCTTCCATTCCAACTCCACTCCACTCCACTCCACTCTGCTCTACTCTACTCTACTCCATTCCACTCCATTCCATTCCATTCCATTCCATTCCATTCCATTCCACTCCACTCCACTCCACTCTACTCTACTCTACTCTACTCTACTCTACTCCATTCCACTCCATTCCATTCCATTCCACTCCACTCCACTCCACTCCACTCTACTCTACTCTACTCTACTCCATTCCACTCCACTCCATTCCATTCCATTCCACTCCACTCACCCCTCTCTCTACTCTACTCCATTCCATTCCATTCCATTCCATTCCACTCCACTCCACTCCACTCTACTCTACTCTACTCTACTCCATTCCACTCCATTCCATTCCATTCCATTCCATTCCACTCCACTCTACTCTACTCTACTCTACTCTACACTCTATTGAATATTTGTATTTCACGGTTGAAATGAGGGGTTCTTAGTGCTTTCTGAGTTGCTTGTTTTCTTGCAGACATTTCATTACCCAACTAGGTAGTACAATCAGTCCTAGAAGGAAGTTGGTATTCCATTCCATTCTATTCTATTATCACATGCCGGTTGCCAAGTGTTCGAATTTTGGTCATGTGACCATGGGAATGCTGCAGCGGACATCCGTATGAAAACTGGCCATAAGTCACTTTTTTCAGTGCCATTGTAACCTCGAACAATCACTAAACACAGGATTGTAAGTTGAGGACTACCTGCATATGGAGATGTCCCTGTTTATCATTTTTGTTTAATTCCACAGATTTTTCTTGCTGGGTTTCCACATGGAGGGATAGCGAGATGCGCCACTGAGGGATATGTTTTTTTTTTAAAAAATGATATTATTCTAACACCCCAACCTTTCCGTGCTCCTTTCTGTCTCTGAACTTGGCCTTCCCGTCACTTTACCGAAACTCGATCCCTAAAAAATAACCTAGAGAACGATGATATCGCGGAGGCTAAATAGTTCAATCTGTTGGGCTGCAGGATTTATTTCAGCCCATCGGGGACGCCTCTCCTCCTAAGTGGTGACATAATTGCAGGCCCAGATTCACTGGGGAGAACCACTGAATTGTGCCTTTCTCTCCAGCTCAGCTTCAACAGACTCTTCCATTAACAGAGCCAGGCGTCGTCTTGAACCAATTATCCTTTCAAAAAAAAAATGGGATGAGGACATATTGAAGGGTATCAATACTTCTCTTGTGCCTACAGAGAGGTTCTCCGTCTGCTCCCCTCTTCTGGCCCTTTTGTTTCTCGATACATTAAAAAAAAAGTTCTGGTAAAGATGGGGTTTTAAGGCAGCAGGAACCCTTCTTCACGGTCTTCCTTAGCGATTATGGCTGGTGGTGATTTTAAAAAACAAAAAACAAACTTGACACATTTCAGAAAAAAGCCCCGATTAAACGAAATGTCCCATTGTCTTACCTGTTTCTCATCTGCATGCATCTTTATTTATTTATTAAATTATATTTAGATAGATAGATAGACAGACAGACAGACAGAAAGACAGACAGAGAAATGAATGGATGGATGGATAGATAGATGATAGATAGATGATAGATTAGATAGATAGATGGATAGATAGATAGATAGACAGACAGATAGATGATTGACAGACAGACAGACAGACAGACAGAGGAAGAAAGATAGTGAGAGAGAGATGAGGGAGGTAGGGAGAGAGAGAGATCTAGAAGTCTCAAACTTAACTGTGGTATCATCTCACCTCTGGGTGAGATGGACAGCGTACAAGTCTAATAAATAAATAATTTTGGGGGGAATGAACAGAAACCAGAATTCAGAAATGAGTTACAAGGTCTGGTTTTCAAACTGGGAAAATGGTGGGATGCTTCAGATTCAAACAACAGAATAAATTTAAAGATTGCAGTTGGGCAGAACCAGCTGGCAGTGCATAAGCTTACAAAGTTTTTTTTTGTGTGTGTGTGTGTGTAGCTAAGACCGTCATGAGAACACAGGATCAGCTTCCTGCTTCCGTTTTATCTTAACGACTGCCTTGTGAGATGAGTTAGATAAACACAGAATTGGACCAAAATCATCTGCTAAGATTAATGGCCCAAAGAGGATGTCTAAAATGTTCCAGTTACATCAGATCAACCCATCTGGATCAAACCATCTGGTCTATGATTCTATTCCCTGAGGTTCTGGAAAGCCCACAATACAGTAGGCTACCCACGTCACGTACTTTGCAACAGTAATTCCTACCACTTGATGAGATCAATCACGTTTTATAGTATTATTATTTTCCAGTTGCGGGTAAGGGAGAATGTAAGTGTTATATCACAGCTGATAGAAAAGCTGAACGTGGAATTTCTTGATTTTAACAATTGGGCCCCCCTGCAACTCTGAGGCTATGAAACGTAACCTGAATTGCTGACAGCAAAAAGCTAATAATTCTCATGATCGCAATAATAAATCATCTTTGAGACCAAAGGACAACTCTCTAGTTTTAAAAACAAAATGGCAAACAACAGGCAAACAAATGACAAACTTTCAGTTGCATTAACAGAGGGATAGAATCAAGATCACATGATATGTTCGTTTGTCATGCCTTGGTAAGATCACCCTTGAAATGATGTTCCCACGTCATCCTTAGCAAAGCGTGCAAACCAGTGTCTGGTTTTCTGCATTGGATGAGGAGACCACCTCTTTCTCCTTCTGTCCTGGCCACTTTTTATGGAGGCACGATTGAGAGGATTTTAACAAACTGCATCCCTGTTTGGTTTGGTGGCAGCAGCGCCTCAGATAGAAAGTCCCTACAGAGAGTGGTGAGGGCAGTGGAGAAGATCATAGGAAGCTCACTTCCCGTTATTCAGAATATGTCTTATAAGCGCTATGTGCTTAGAACTCAAAGCGTTGTTAGAGACCCCACACACCCACTTCGTGGTCTGTTTCTGTTGCTCCCTTCTGGGAGGTTTAGAGGTATTTCTAGCAGGACTACCAGATTCCGTAACAGCTTTGTTCCCTATGCCATCCATCTGGTAAACTGGCAAGATTGTTTCTCTCACCATTTACATGTATACATCTGTGTTGCTTCTCTGTGTTATATAATGTATGTGGGTATATGCATAATTTTGTATGCATTTATTTATTTTGTCATGTTGATATAGTGTATATTGGAGGTAGTGACCCTTTGAGAGCGGTATGGAATGAAATTTCATTTTAATATGTGCTGATTAGTGTACATTCAAAGTGACAATAAAGTTATTATTCTATTCTATTCTATTCCAATTCTTTTTCTATTCTACTCTACTCTACCCTACCCTACCCTACCCTACCCTACCCTATCCTATCTATCCTATTCTATTCTATCCTAATTTCTTTTTATTCTAACTTAGAATAGACTTAGTTGCTTTTTGGAAGTTATTATGAGATGTTGAGAAAGACAGTTCATGAAATGAGATGATAGGGTGATTTTGTGTCATATAATATATGTGGGTATATATGTAATTTTGTATTGATTTATTTTGACATGTTTATGTAGTGTATATTGGAGGTGGTGACCCTTTGAGAGCTGTATGTGATGAAATTTCATTTTAATGTATGCAGATTAGTGTACATTCAAAGTGACAATAAAGTTATTATTCTATTCTACTCTACTCTACTCTACTCTACTCTACTCTACTCTACTCTACTCTATCTTATCCTATCCTATTTTTTCTATTCTAACTTAGAATAGTCTTAGTTGCTTTTTGGAAGCTATTATGAGATGTTGAGAAAGACAGTTCATAAAATGAGATGATGGGGTGATTTTGTGTCATATAATATATGTGGGTATATAAATAATTTTGTATTTATTTATTCTGACATGTTGATATAGTGTATATTGGAGGTGGTGACCCTTTGAGAGTGGTATGGAACGAAATTTCATTTTAATGTATGCTAATAAACTGACAATAAAGTTATTCTAATATTGCATGAAGTTTTGGTCACCACAATATAAAAAAGATATTGAGACTCTCGAAAGAGTGCGCAGAAGAACAACAAAGCTGATTAAGGGACTGGAGGCTAAAACATATGTTGAATGGTTGCAAGAATTGGGTATGCCCTGTTTTATGAAAAGGAGAACTGGTGGGGGGAGGTGAGTAACATGATATATAATATCTAAGGGACTGCCACAAAGAAGATGGGGGTCAACCTATTCTCCAATTCTTGTCCACCTGAAGGTGGAACAAGATGCAATGGTTGGAAACGAATCAAGAAAAGAACAAACCTAGAACTAAGAAGAAATTCCCTGACAGTGAGAACAATGAGCTTGCCTTCAGAAGTTGTGAATGCTCCGTCACTGAAGGGTTTCAAGAAGAGATTGGACAACCATTTGTCTGAAATGGTATAGGGTTTCCTGCTTGAGCAGGAAGGGGTTGGACTAGATGACCTCCAAGATCCCTTCCAATGTTATTCTGTTAGACCAAGTCCGATGTGCTGAAAATTACATCACAGTTGATGTGTTAATGGGAAGCAACTTGATTCTTAGTGAGAAAGATAAGCTATAAAGAAGCCATGACAAGCGCCAAAAAAAAAAAAAATTATTGAGCAAACATATTCTCTTTTTTAAAAAACTAATAAACGAAGTTCTTTTTTTCTACATCGCTTATCACACTACACTACAGCTCAGATATTAAATGAATTCATGGGAGAGATATCCCAAGATGCAGTTCTTCATACCAGGCAGGGAGAGGAAATTAAAACTTTTCCCTTATACCAACAAAGGAGAATACCTGAAGCTCAGGGTTGAAAGGAGGGATACTTGGCACTCTCTGAGTGTGCTTATTTTCTTGCAGACATTTCATTACCCAGCTAGGTAACATCATCAGTGTTACCTAGCTTGCACTGATGATGTTATCTAATTTTGGTAATGAAATGTCTGCAGGAAAACCACCAAGCTTAGAGAGCACTAACGATCTCACAGTCCTTTTCCTCCTCCCCCCCTCCTCCTCCTCCTCCTCCTCCTCCTCCTCCTCCTCCTCCTCCTCCTCCTCCTCCTCCTCCTCCTTCTCTCCGCAATCGCCACTCTCTTCTGGCATTGATGATGTTACTTAATTGGGTAATGAACCTACTTCTCTGCTTCCACGAATATAGAACGTACAATTATAGGTTTGGAAGGGCCTTAGGAAGAAGGAAGGAAAAAAGGAAGGGAGGGAAAGAAAAGGAGAAAAAGAAAAACAGAGACAGGGAGGAGAAGAAGGAGGTCCTTTGATCAAACATTAATTTGCCAAGCTTGTACAGCAGCATCATATTGATGTAGATGACCAAGCTTGGAAAATAGCAAACATTTCATAGTATTTGTTCCTTGTGTTATCTTTAGTACTCTAGATGGCACTACAGTATGAGTTTTATGCTGCTGAGGTTAGAAAGGCTGCAGCAACGTTTATCAAGTATATATTTTTTTCACAACCTTCCTTGGATACGTCTTTAATTCTTAGATCATCAGTTACCAGGAAATTAATTCCATCACTATGTATGCACGGAAAAATAAATAATCCAGAAGGAAGTAAAATCAATGGGGAAGGGGGGAGGAAGGAAGAGAGAGAGAGAGACAGAGAAGGAGGGAGAGAAGGAAGGAGGAAGAGAGAGAGAGAGACAGAGAAGGAGGGAGGGAGAGAAGGAAGAGAGAGAGAGAATGAGAGGGAGAGAAGGAAGGAGGAAGACAGACAGAGAATGAGGGAGGAATGAGGGAGGAAGGGAAAGAGGGAAGGAGGAAGAGAGACAGAGAATGAGGGAGGGAAGGAGGGAGGGAAGGAAGAGAGAGAGAGAATGAGAGGGAGAGAGGGAAGGAGGAAAAGAGACAGAGGGAGGAAGGGAAGGCGGGAAGGAGAGAGGAAAGGAGGAAGAGACAGAATGAGGGAGGAAGGGAAGGAGGGAAACATGGAAGGGGGAAGAGAGAAAGAGAAAGAGAGGGAGGAAGGAAGGATAGAATAGAATAGAATTCTTTACTGGCCAAGTGTGATTGGACACACAAGGAATTTGTCTTAGGGCAAATGTTCTCAGTGTACATAAAAGAAAAGAGACATTCGTCAAGAGTCAAGAATAATCAGGTACAGCACTTAATGATAGTCATATGATACAATAAGCAATCAAATCATACTAGGAAACAGTCAGTATAAATCGTAAGGATACAAGCGACAAAGTTACAAACATAGCAAGTGAGAGAGGATGGGTGATAAGGAGTGATGAGAAAATTAATAGTAATAGCAGTGCAGACTTTGCAAATAGTTGGACAGTGTTGAGGAATTATTTGTTTAGCAGAGTGATGGCTTTCGGGAAAAACTGTCCTTGTGTCTAGTTGTTCTGGTGTGCAGTTGCTCTATAGCGTCGTTTTGAGGGTAAGAGTTGAAACAGTTTATGTCCGGGATGTGAGGGGCCTGTAAATATTTTCACAGCCCTCTTTTTGACTTGTGCAGTATACAGGTCCTCAATTGAAGACAGGTTGGTAGTAATTGGTAGGAAAGGAGGGAGGGAAGGAGGAAGAGACCGAGAGAATGAGAGGGAGGGAAGGAGGGAGGATGGGAGAGAAAATGAACTAATTTACCTCTGGCTGGACATTAAGAGCCCTGCTAGATGTCAAATGTTCTATATGGCTTCTTTGTAAACTTTGCTTATCTGCAACATTAAAGTCTTTCCAAATGAATGAAGTCTTTAGATTCCCTGTGTAGAAATATCCTTCTTAAATTAATGTAGATCAAATGAATGGCTCTGAACTGTAGCCTGGAGCTGTAGACTATCCAAAATAAGAATGTGGGGATGTGATAAAAAAAAGGATTTGTAGGCAGCCAATGCAAAGGAGACCAAATTAAGTTTCTTGCATCTCTCCCATCAACCCCCCCCACCCACCTAACCCCCAAATTCATTGCTCTGGATTGCTTCTCTAAGGGTTTGTCTAAAGAGTTTTGGGTCCTTTGCTAAAAAAAACAAAACAAAATCAGGGCCAACACTGCAAAATTGTTGTTTCCAAGTGTGTGGCCACTTCCAATCCACGATTTTTTTCCCAATCAAGTAAATTTCTGAACAACCAAATATGTTATTTTTAATTAAGCATTCATACTAATTCTGACTCACCCAGCCAGTCCAGGAAACGTTGGGAAAGAAGCTGCATTTTTTTCAAAGAATTGGGGGCATGGTAGTTAGTTATTAGTTAGTTATTAGTTAGTTAGTTAGTTAGTTAGTTAGTTAGTTAGTTAGTAAGAGGCGGGGAGCAAGGGGAATGAGAGAGGGAGGGGGAGGGAGAAAGGAAGAGAGGGAGGGAGGAGGAAGGAAGAGAAGGGGAGGGAAGGAGGCAGGGAGAAAGGAAGGGAGAGGAAGGAAGAAAAGGGAAGGGAATGAGAGGGAGGGAGGCAGGGAAAAAGGAAGGGAGAAAGGAAGGGAGAGAGGGAGAGAAGGAGGGAGGAAGAGAAGGGGAGGGAATGAGAGAGGGAGGGAGGAGGAGGAGGAAGGAAGGAAGGAAGGAAGGAAGGAAGGAAGGAAGGAAGGAAGGAAGGAAGGAAGGAAGGAAGGAAGATTGTAGGATTTCTCAAGTAATGTACCCATCTGCTCCATGATCCAATCTGAGAAATCAGTTTTTAAAAAAGACCAGACTAAAAATTCATTGAATTAGAAACTGGCTCCTAATGGCTCCTTTATTGTGACCTGCTCATTCTTTGGGACAAATCTCCTCTCTTTTATGCTTGGGACAGCTACCCAAATGTTCAGGATCAAAAAAGATAGGAGGGATCATCTAGTTAGATAACCATCTTTATTCCAGCACCACATGTTTTTCTAACACTACCAGGTCTCAAAATCCATCCATTGCCCTTTTCTAGCTTCATCACATACATAGATGAGCAAAGATCCCAAATTTCTAGAGGAATGAAGCTTCCTCCTTTCCTTTCCTTTCCTTTCCTTTCCTTTCCTTTCCTTTCCTTTCCTTTTCCTTTCTTCCTTCTTCTTCTTCTTCTTCTTCTTCTTCTTCTTCTTCTTCCTCTTCTTCTTCTTCCTCTTCTTCGTTCTCCTCCTCCTCTTGTCTTCTTCCTCCTCCTCATTGTTGTTCATCATCATCATCATCATCATCATCATCATCATCATCATCTCCTCCTCCTCCTTCTCCTCATTGTTGTTCTTGTTGTTCTTCTTCATCATCTTCTTCTTCTACTTCTCCTTCTCCTCATTGTTGCTGCTGATGTTGATCTTCTTCTTCATCATCATCATATCATCTACTCCTCCTCCTTCTCATTGTTGTTGTTCCTCATCTTCTCCTCTTCCTCCTCCTTCATAATCTGGTGTAGTGATTAAGGCACCAGGCTAGAGAGCAAACCTCATTTGCTACTAGCATTGATGATGTTGCCTAGTTTGTTAATGAAATGTTTGCAAGAAAACATCCAAGCCCAGAGACCATTAAGGGCCCACAGGTGTCCACCTATCTGCTAAAGTCCACTTGAAGTCTTTCCATGCATTTTTCCCAAGAAAATTGAAATTGAATAGGTTGAATATTGACCCAAGAGATATTTGAAAGCAGAGGCCCTCTGCATCTGCTAACTCCTCCTAAATGGAGTCCTTTTTCCTTCATATGCATACAACTTTACTTTCCTAATTCCAAATATTATGGGATGTACTGAAAAGCCCATTAGGTAAACTCTTCAAAACCTGGCTTTAAGACACTATTTTTTTTTCTTTTTCCTGATCAGGGTTGCTTTGATTTAAGAGTGGGAATACACAACCCTGTAGAGAGAATTTTGCCCTCATGTTTATGATACAAGATATTTTAATGTGATATGTCCCAGAGGCAGGCAAATCATTTCATGGGAAAGAGAAAATACCCACAGAAGCCTGTAAAAGTAGACTCGTTCCTTGAAATTATAGCCTGATCAGCAGAGAGGTCAAGCTATTTTGGAGGAGGCTCCATATTTTTAGCATCTCTGGAAATACACATGTAACAGAATATATAATAGAGTAACAGAAATGGAGGGGACCTTGGAGGTCTTCTAGTCCAACCCCCTGCTCAATGCTTGTCCAATCTCTCCTTAAAAACTTCCAGTGTTGGAGCATTCACAGCTTCTGGAGGCAAGTTGTTCCACTGATTAATTGTTCTCACTGTCAGGAAATTTCTCCTCAGTTCTAAGTTGCTTCTCTCCTTGATTAGTTTCCATCCATTGCTTCTCGTCCTGCTTTCAGGTGCTTTGAAGAATAAGTTGATCTCCTTCATTTTTGTGGCAGCTCCTCAAATGTTGGGATACTGCTATCCTGTCACCCCAGTCCTTCTTTTCATTAGATCGGACATATCCAATTTCTGAGCCCGTTATAATATATATAATAATATATCTATTTGTAACGTGCCTACCGTCCCTGTCCTATTGTTTCTTTTTATTTTTCTTATATGTATCCATTTCATGTATTCATAACTGTTAAGTTTGCATGAAGAGTCAGACGCGAAGAGCTTCAGTGAAGAGTTTATTCAGTGACTACAGCTCGAATGGACCCGACTTGGCTGGGCTACGGCTGCTTCTTATAGCCAGCAGCCGTAGTTGCCAGCCAATCAGAGTGCAGGGTTTTTCCCGCACTATTTAAACCAATCCCATTTGACATTTTACAAGAACAGTTCAAAATAAACCAATAACATTCAAACCTACATACATAACAATAACTATGTTTATGCTTATGTCTATTATCTTGTAAGCGATTGACAAATCAAATCAAATCAAATCAAATCAATCAATCAATCAATCAATCAATCAATAAATAATTTCTCTCAGCAGCACAGGCTGACGGAAGCTCAGTAAGTACATTAAATGTAATGTTAGGTCCCAGAGATCGCAAGATGTCTTATATATATATATAAGCCTCTGCTCCTGACATCTTCAGAGTTTTAAGCTACCATTACTGAGATGTTTGTCTAAACCCTGACGATGTCAGCAGAGGCTCTGATGAAAACTCAGTAAGTACATTAACTGCAATTTTAGGTTCCGGAGATTGCAGGATGCCTGTTTCTTCTTTTACAAGTATACCTGGAACTCATATTTTTAGAATAGTTTGTAATGTGTGTGTGTGTGTGTATGTGCGTGCGTAGGTAGGTTGGTAGGTAAGTAGGTAGGTAGATAGATAGATAGATAGGTGATTGGTTGATAGATAGATATACAATATATATCAGTTATACAATACATTATGTGTGTGTATATACACACACGAACACACACTATTAGATAGATGTATTTGTAATATTTATATAATATTATTTATACTATATACAAAATACAGTTTTATATATGTGTGTGTATAGATGGATAGGTAGGTGATAGAGAGAGAGAGAGAGAATATATATTAGTTATACAATAAACATAAATAATGTATAACTAATATATATTGTCTGTCTGTCTATCTATCATCTATCTATCTATCTATCTATCTATCACCTACCTATCTATCCATCTATACACACACACACACACATAAAACTGTATTTTGTATATTGTATAAATAATATTATATAAATATTACAAATAATACATCTATCTAATAATATTTATATAATATTATTTATACAATAGACAAAATATTGTGTGTGTATGCAATATACATATATTGCAATAAACAATATAGAGTATTGACCATATTTTCAAATTTTATTGTCTAAAGGAATTCCATTTTGCTGTCATTTAAGTAGCCTTTGAATCTTCCACATTTTCATAAAAACTATTCCGTAGCTATGTAGTGTTTGAACCTCACTTCCCATCTGAGAAGACCAGAAGTACAGGAGGTTGGAGTAAAATCTTCTAAGGTTCCTTCCATCCCTATTATTCTGTCTTCTATGTTCTCGTCCTGCTTTCCACTGTAGTGTTTACAGTCTAGACTGTTTTCATTTATGTCATTCAACCACATATTTTTATAGCTTGCAACTGTTTTTATCTGATGATCATGGTTACCTTTGGATATTTAAAGAATGAGAGGATGTATCTCTATTTTCTCAATATAAATTGGTAAATAGGCACGTTCATGTTGTGGGTTGCTTATATTACATTGCTGAATTGTAAAAAAAAACAAATTATATTCCTGGATACAAGGGGGAGAAATGAAAAGAACTGGGCTATCTTTATTGCTGACTGGATTTTCTATGTTACTGGATTTTTCTTCCCACCATAATTTGTAAAACCTCTTGCTATTGTTCATATTTAAATCAAAGCTGAAATACCTAGGCTGTTTTGTGTTTGGGGTTGGGTTTTTTATTTTTATTTATTTATTTTTCCAGAAAAAGAAGAGAGGGGAGGGGAGGGGAGCAGACAGGAGCGGAGGGGAGGGGAGGGGAAGGAAGGAAGGAAGGAAGGAAGGAAGGAAGGAAGGAAGGAAGGAAGGAAGGAAGGAAGGAGAAATAGGAAGGGAGCAATAAGGAAGAAGAAAACTAAAAGGAAGGAAGGAAGGAAGGAAGGAAGGAAGGAAGGAAGGAAGGAAGGAAGGAAGGAAGGAAGGAAGAAAGAAAAAAAGGAAGGAGAAATAGGAAGGGAGCAATAAGGAAGAAGAAAACTAAAAGGAAGGAAGGAAGGAAGGAAGGAAGGAAGGAAGGAAGGAAGGAAGGAAGGAAACTAAAATGAAGAGTACACAGGCCCATTCATATTAAAACAAATATTTCTCATGACTTTCTTGATTTAATAGCTTTTTTTTAAATTCAAAGTGTTTTTATTTTTATTTTTTACACATCTCTTCACATGAGCAACGTGATTCCAGATTACAATATTTTTACATAGTCATAGTTACACTTTCAACTTTAGTTTTGTATGTCTATTACACCTGGTTTGTTTTTAGTAGCCTCATTTTATAGCTTAGCCTTAGAGGTTCTCTAATTCTGCAATACCTGATACTTTAAAATACTAAATGTTTTTGTGCAGTTTTCCCCTCCCCCAATTCCAATGAATAAAATTCCCTAGGGGATCCCCTCGAGCAAAAACCAAGAGCCCCTCCCTAAGAGATCCATAACGTTCCCATATTTTTTTCAAAGCTTGTTGTATAAATTGCATCAATCAAAAAAAAAAAAAAAAAAGATTGGGAGCCTCCCAGAATTGTTTGTAAGACGATCGGCTAAATCGAGGTTTAAAATAAGTAAATAGATCAGATTTGCACACCACAAAGCCATCTTTGTGACTCTAAAAGCGAAGAATACACACTGATTTAAACCAGGGTGGACAATTTGAAGACTTGTGGACTTCAACTCACAGAATTGTGGCTGGGGAATTCTGGGAGTCGAAGTCTTCAAATTGTCCAGAGGGGACGGCTGGTTGGGGGATTCTGGGAGTTGAAATCCACAAGTCTTCAAATTGTCCAGAAAGGATACCCTGGATCTAAGCAACGGCCACAGCAACTGCAAAATGAGGATTTTAAAATAAAGTTTAGGGAGATTCAAAGAGCTTTTGAGGATCAGGAAACCATCGCGTGGTATGAGAAGGTATCTCCAGCTTGAATTTCCAGACATACTAAGGTGCCCTCATAGATATCTGACCAGACCCCAAAAAATTTGCCCCGTTGGGTTTGGCTTCCTTCCCAATAAACCCATCACGTTCAGCCCAGTGTTTCCATCTTCTTTCTAGCCCTAAAAAGAAAAG
The DNA here is from genome assembly GCA_009733165.1 of Naja naja. Classification (NCBI taxonomy): domain Eukaryota; kingdom Metazoa; phylum Chordata; class Lepidosauria; order Squamata; family Elapidae; genus Naja; species Naja naja. Next base: position 46,738,720 of record CM019154.1, read on the forward strand.
TTAGTTACAACCAAAATCTTCTTATCTGACCTAATTGCGAGCCTACATGAAAGCAGAGTTAATTTGGGCTGTTATCTGTCAAATTGATAAAAATCTCCCTGTTCAGTACTAATTATATTCAGCAAGATTTTTTTCTGTCCCTCCGCGGGGACTGAAGAAACTTAATTCTGACCTCAGCAAAAGAGGCAATAAAGTTGGAAATTTCCCTAGGAGTTTTGCTACAGTCATTTGGAGCAGGGGTCACCAACCTTTTGGACCTCAGGGACCACCAAACTCATAATTTTAAATCCCAGGGACCACTAACCGGTTCTGTGGGTGTGGCCAACTTTGTGGGTGTGGTTTGGTGGTCATGTGACTGGCTGGGCATGGCTTGTATGTAAATATTATAAATATTTATATAAATATTGAATTTTTTAATTAAAAAAGAGCAACTTTTACCCAAAATCAGGCAAAGCAGGCAGGCAGATTGAGTTGCTCACAGAATCACAGATTCATTCAGAGATCTATGTATCTGCCATTGGCTAGCTCAGTCTGTCACATAAAGTTTGCTTGCAAGCAAACTCATAAAATTTGCTAGCAAGCAAACCCACAAAATTAACTCACAACACACCATGTATGTAAATATTGAATTTTTTATATAAAAAAGAGCAACTTTTACCCAAAATCAGGCAAAGCAGGCAGGCAGATTGAGTTGCTCACAGAATCATTCAGTGATCTATCTATCTGTCATCGGCTAGCTCAGTCTGTCACATAAAATTTGCTTGCCGTGAGTCTGCACTGAATAATAGAAACTTCAGTCCTAAGGGAGGTTGGGCTGTGCTTAAAAGCAGAGCCGAAGATCTAAAGACTAGCTAAAAAGCAAGAAATCCAACCATTTCCTGCTTCCTAGCTAATCTAAAACTCCTGAACAGCTGATGGTCGGAAAAAGGAAAAATAGCAATTTAATAGGCAAGTTTGCTGGGTAAGGAGTGAGTGGGTGGGAAGGCTTCCTGCAGGCCATGTGGGCAGTGCAGCCTTGTGTTTCTGTACAGCATGGATTAATTGCTTTGGGGCGGGGTGCTCTGCAGGTGAGATTTCTCTGCAGCCCACCAAAATTTTCTCACCGCCCGTTGGCGACTGCTGGTTTGGAGCATTACTTTGCTACCAAGCCTCCATAACACACTCTCTTTCCCTCCCCGCACCACAAATCTAATGTGGAAATCTTGTCCAAGGGGCTGCGGTTTGAGGAATGCTAATAAGACAAATCAAATTTTTAAGGGAGAAGAAAATTTAATTTTCCCCTCTCCATCAACTGGAAAGAGAACAAAATACCAATGTTCATTAATGGTGTTATGTATGTAGGTTTGAATGTTATTGGTTTATTTGAACTGTTCTTGTAAAATGTCAAATGGTATTGGTTTAAATAGTGCGGGAAGAATCCCTGCACTCCCATTGGCTGGCAGCTACGGCTGCAGGCTATAAGAAGCAGCCGTAGCCAAGCCAGGACGGGTCTATTCGAGCTGTAGTCACTAATAAAGTCTTTTGCTGGAACTCCTCGCGTCTGACTCTTCATGCAAACTTAACAAATGGTAATGCTAATTTCAAGTTTATTGGCTAATTGTTCTCACTCTTAGGAAATTTCTCCTTAATTCTAGGTTGCTTCTATCCTTGATTAGTTTCCATCCATTGGCTCTTGTCCTGCCCTCTGGTGCTTTGGAGAATAGCTTGAACCCCTTCTCTCTGTGGTAGCCCCTCAGATATTAGAACACTGCTATCACGTCACCCCTAGTCCTTCTCCTTGTCAGACTACACTAAATTATCACAAATTAGTCACACAGACACACGTGTGAAGGAAGGAAGGAAGGAAGGAAGGAAGGAAGGAAGGAAGGAAGGAAGGAAGGAAGGAAGGAAGGAGAAATAGGAAGGGAGCAATAAGGAAGAAGAAAATTAAAAGGAAGGAGGGAGGAGGGAGGGAAGGAAGGAAGGAAGGAAGGAAGGAAGGAAGGAAGGAAGGAAGGAAGGAAGGAAGGAAGGGAGGGAGGGAGGCAGAGACCAATTTTGGTCACCACATTCCAACCCTCTCCCCTCTCTCTCCCTCTCTCTCTTTTCTTAGCAACTCTTCTAAGTTGCTGTGCCTGGAGCAAAGGGGACCATGAATGGAAAGCAAAGTAGTGGTGGAGTGGTTAGACTGCAGTAATGCAGGCCACTTCTGCTGACTGCCGGCTGCCTGCAATTTGGCAGTTCGAATCTCACCAGGCTCAAGGTTGACTCAGCCTTCTGTCCTTCCAAGGTCGGTAAAATGAGGACCCAAATTGCTGGAGGCAATAGGCTGACTCTGTAAACCGCTTAGAGAGGGCTGTAAAGCACTGTGAAGCAGTATATAAGTCTAAGTTGCTATTGCTATTCCTTCCTCCCTTCCTTCCTTCCTCCTTTCCTTCTCTTCCCAGTGGTTAGAATGCAGTATTGCAGGTTAATTCACTGCTCACTGCCAGCAGTTCGATTCTGACTGGCTCAAGGTCAACTCAGCCTTCCATCCTTCGGAGGCCAGTAAAATGAGGACCCAGATTGTTGGGGGCAAGAGGCTGACTCTGTAAACTGCTTAGAGAGGGCTGTGAAGCACTGTGAAGCGGTATATAAGTCTAAGTTGCTGTTGTTCTTCCTTCCTTCCTTCCTTCTCTTCCCAGTGGTTAGAAGGCACTATTACAGGTTAATTCACTGCTCACTGCCAGCAGTTCGATTCTGACTGGCTGAAGGTTGACTCAGCCTTCCATCCTTCCAAGGTGAGTAAAACGTGGACCCAGATTGTTGGGGGCAATAGGCTGACTCTGCAAACTGCTTAGAGAGGACTGGAAAGCACTATAAAGCGGTATATAAGTCTAAGTGCTATTGCTATTGTTCCTATCCTTCTCCTGGGAAACGCTTCAGATTTCAGCTCCAGCTAGCCCCAATCTTTCCTGAAGGGGACACAGGGCTGAGGAGGAGATTTTCCAGTCTTCTTAACAACAAGAAGAGACAGTAATTAAGAACTGGGCTTGAGTGTTTTTCTTCTCTCTCTCTCTCAAGCCCTTTCTTTTGCATTCTATTTTTGTTTTGTTTTAATTCTATAAGCCTAAATTTTATTACGGGTTTTGAAAAACAATTCCAGGCTGGCTCCCAGCCTAACAAACCAACTATGGCATAGGCGTGTTTTTGTGTAATGCAATAAAGGTGAAGAGGGGTGTTTTATTGCATTTGTTCCTTTCTGCTTCTCATTTTAGAAAGGTAATATAAAAATTTGCCGGCAATGAAAAAGGGGGAAAACATACTCCAAAGAGACCCACATCCAACCACGCATTGCGATGATTCCAAAAACAGGGCTGTTAAAAAGCAAGACCAGCAGAAGGCATAGAAAGGGAGAATATAAAACAACTGAAATTAAGAGGTCTTTTGTCCTTTCTTTTCATCCCCAAACACAACAGGAGAAATAAATGTGGGATTCCTAACTTGTCAACTCGTAAAGCATTCCTGGCTTGCTCTTGAGTTGCCGTAGGCAGGGGGGAATGACTGATGGAACCACAACCAGAAGCACATTCCACACATACCTTCTTCAAGGCTGTATCCCAGGCTACCGGAACCAACCGGAGAGGTGTGATCTCTACAGCCCGGGAAAGTGCTCTGTTGGAGAATGTGATTTATAACACACCCTAAGGGGAGGGGAGAAACAGGGTCATAGGTGGGCCATAAATTACGTCAGGCAGAGCTGACTTCATTTGGGTATGTGCCGACATGTTGCTCCTAATAAATAACTGGATTTCTTTTTAAACTTAGCTCGAGGGTCATGGTTTAATTAGGGCATCCATTGATGCCCTGACAGAACTCTTTATTCAACTGGTGGCTTACCAGGTCTTTAAAACTGAAGCTGTAGTTCTTCACTCTCTTCATGTCCCACTGAAAACAGTAAAATATGACTGGTAAGATATAGATACAGATTAACAGAGTTGGAAGGGACCTTGTAGGTCATCTAGTCCAACCCCTCACCCAATAGATAACAAAAGATAACAGCACATGTCATTGGCCAGCCTGGAGTTCATCAATGAGGAAATACAAACTACAAAATCTAGGCAGACCGTTCTGTGAATAAAGATAATTACCACCAAATTCCCAAGGGTGTCTTCGATCACATTCAGCTATTCCCCTTGGTTGGATTCCAGAAGAACTGTTGATTATTCAAATTTAAATCCACAATTGGTGAAAGAGTCATTGTCAGAATACAAGAATGGGCCATTGTCCCCATCTTAGTTTGACATGTTGTCTTTCGCATGGTCATCCAGATATCTCTCAGCTGTTTACAGCCATCACATGAAAATAAACCCAATTTGTGCCACCGTGTTTTTTTAAATAAAACACCCTGATATTTAAGTTGCCTGCAATCTGAGGGCCCTAGAAAGAGTGTGGAGAAGAGGTTAAACCATACAATGAATGATTGAGGGGACCAGGTATGTCTAGTCTAATGAAGAGAAGCACTAGAGGTGATATGGTAGCAGTCTTCCAGGAATTGAGGGGCTGTCACAGAGAAGAGGGGGTCAACCAGAGGTGGTAAAGCAAGTTCTAACCAGTTCTGGAGAACCGGTAACAGAAATTTTGAGCAGTTCGGAGAACTGGCAAATCCCACCTCTGACTGGCCCCGCCCCCATCTGTTCTCTGCCTCCCAAGTCCCAGCTGATTGGCTGGGTCTTCTTTTGTTGTCCTGCCCAGGAGAACAGAGCTGGAAAGCAGGTTAGTGGAGTGGGGAGAGAATGGAGATTTTGCAGTATCCTGCCCCTGCCATGCCCACCCAGCCATGCCATGCCCACCAAGCCACACCCACAGAACCGGTAGTAAAAAAATTGAATCCCACCACTGTCAACTTTGTTCTCCAAAGCACCTGAGGGCAGGGCAATGGGTGGAAGTTCATTAAAGAGAGATCCAACCTAGAAATAGGAGAAAATTCCTGACAGTGAGAACAATCACTCAATGGAATAGTTTGCCTCCAGAAGTTGTAGGGGAATTGTCCATGCAGCCAAAGATGGCTTCTTACAAGGAAGAAACAAGTGTCACAGCTAAGACACATTTCTCTCTTCCTCTCTGTCTTCCTTTCTTGCTCTTTCTGCCTCTCTTTCTTTTTCTCTCTTCCTCTTTCTCCCTCATCATTAATAAAAACCACTACTTCTGCAAGAAATGTAATGAGGCACAATTTCTGCGGATGCTTTGTAGATTTCAATATAAGCTTTGATTCATACAGAAACAGGTCTTTCCATGTGCTTGTTCACAAGCTTGAAGACAAAACCATAATATGAAGTTAAATGACAGAAACCAGGAAATGCTGAGGTTAACAGTGTCAAACAGTTGGGTGAGATGAGTAAAATTTAAGATGTTGGTTTTAGGAAGGGTTAAGAGTTATATTATATGTAATATAATATTAGATAGATGATAGATGGATGGATGAATAGATGGATAGATTAGATAGACAGATGATAGACAGAGACAGACAGAAAGACAGACAGACAGATAAATGATGGATGGATGAATTGATTGATTGATTGATTGATTGGTAGGTAGGTAGATGGATGGATGGATGATGGATGGATAGATGGATAGATTAATAGATAGATAGATAGATAGATAGATAGATAGATAGATAGATAGATAGACAGACAGACAGACAGACAGACAGACAGATAGACAGACGTCAGATGAGATGGATGGATGGATGGATGGATGGATGGATGGATGGATGGAGAGAGAGAGAGAGAAGGAGGGAGGGTGGGAGGGAGGGAGGCAGATATATAGACAGTATTCTAACTGGTGTTATATATATGAGAGAGAGATTCCAGGTAACAAAAACAGAGAAAGAGAAAGACAGAAAGAGATAGAGAGAGAGATTTCAGGTTATAATTTTACAACCAGTCAGTCAAGTGTGACATTTAGTGCCACAGCTTATATTCAAAGGATAAACAACATCAGAAAAATCAGTGCAATGGAGGGAGGTAACTAAATACATAATACACACTCCTGCTTGTAAAAAGAGCCATCATATAAAGCTGCACGCCATATAAATGCAACAGATAAATCTTTTTCACCATGGGCTTGTCTACAAGGCGAAGGTCAAAAGATTCAAAGATGGCAGCAGTCCAAAGCTCCACCCATTTCTTATGCCTCACACATGTGTCCAAAGCCGATCCTATATTTTGACCCATCGTACTTTTCCAGAACATGATATTTTGCCCTGTGCAGGTTTCTAGTTCAAAGAATGCTCCTTTGTTTTTAAAAGACAAAATAAAGATTCCCAGAAAGAAAAAAACAAAACAGTTTGCCATTGTGATTTCTTCCCCAGTCCTGTTCCTCAGACAGGTGAAATCTAACCTGTCATCTTTTGTATAAAGCAAATTATTTTCAGCCTGAAACAGCCAAGTGTCATCTCCTTATATCACTTGGGATGTTATCCATTACATGTTCATAGTCTCTCTCTTTTTTAATCTGTTATTCTGTTATTTATTTATTCTGTTATCTTCTTCTATCACTACTATTGGGATTGCTTTCCTGTTTATCTGGGCTGTAGGCATGCCATGCTGATGTAAATTTATGCACAAGTATGAATATGCACTTTGGAGAGATGGGTCTATGTTTATTATGCAGAGGGTGGCATAGAAGGACCGAATAGGTCTTACGAAGGTTAAAAGGAGTCTTTCTTCCACTTTGAGTAATTTAAATTCAGAGAAGGAAGCACCTTGTCCTTCAAGAGGCAAAAAATGCCCACTTTTTTTTTTAACACAAAGCAAGTCTTACCTTCTCAGTCCAAGTTGGCATGTTGCAACACAAAAGGAAGGATCAACACTTTCCATCTTGTTTGCTAATTCCACACCTGCTTCCTGATGAGGTTTCGGATCCAGATCCAGAGTAAACACCCAAGTCTACTCTTCACTCAACACTGTGTGATGCATGTGGGAATTGCAACATCTTTGCAAGCAGGGAGCATCTCTCAACAGGAAGCTCTGACCCCAGTTACTCCTCCAAAGCTGAGGATTGATAGGGTGTGACTTCTTGACTTTTCATTTTCTCAGAAGTAGCTTACACACTGGGTGGATGGATAGATAGATAGATAGATAGATAGATAGATAGATAGATAGATAGATAGATATTATTGATGATAGGTAGGTAGGAAGGTAGATATTATTGATGATATATAGATATTATTGATGATAGATAGATGATAGATAGATAGATAGATAGATAGATAGATAGATAGATAGATAGATATTATTGATGATAGGTAGGTAGGAAGGTAGATATTATTGATGATAGATAGATATTATTGATGATAGATAGATAGATAGATAGACAGACAGACAGACAGACAGACAGACAGACAGACAGACAGACAGATAGATAATTGGTGTCACAGAAATGGGAATGAGTGTGTCTATGGAGATTCTCAGTCATCCAGGTCATGATTGTTCCAAAATTGCTTTTCCCAGAGGCAACTGGACTTTCTTGGTTTTTTTCCTTGAAAAGGTTTCATTCCTCATCCAAGAAGCTTCTTCAGTTCTAAGTGACAGGTGAGGGGGGATGGACGAATTTATATTCTTTGCAGTCATCTGGTCATTAGCACTTTGAAGGTTGGTCCTTAGCTCTCCGAGAGTCATTGAGACCATTTGGGTGTATCTGCATCCTCAGGGTTACCTGAATTGGAGGTGTGAAATCTTCATGGACTGCAATGCTGAAAGGACTGAATTGTAGACAGAAGATAGGTGGCATCGTATCCCTTCCCCCTCTGTTGAGAGAGGGCTGCTCCATCTTAACATAGATCAGAGGTCCCCAAGCGCCGAGCCACAGCCTGCTACTGGGTCACGAACTGTTTGGAACCAGGCTGCATAAGCGGCGAGGACGTGCTCACAGCTCCATTTCCACAAGCAGCAGACAAATGGAGCTTCACACACATGACAGAGTAGCCACCACTTGTGCAAATAAAGCTGCATGGGCGAGCATGCACACCTGCCAATCACACAGAACCATTTTCTCTTTCCTCCCCACCCCCGCCAATTCGCAAAGCTAGAAAGGTTGTGTGATGACCCGGGGTGTGGCACAAAGGCAACACAGTCAAATAAGCAAGAAGAGTCCCTTTATTATCTCCAACCCTGCCCCCATTGTCCAGGTTACCTTCGGCTGGAGAAAAACTCTCCCAGGAACAGCCTTTGACTGGAGAAAAATCAGTCCAAAACAAGATACATACAGACTGCAACTAAAAATCCAAACAAACCAAGCTGCAGTAATTAACTTGACAGGGCAGGAGAAAGACTTTCAGACTTGAAAGCCTGGCAAAACACACACAGTTGGGAAGATGCCAGGAACACAGAGACCTGATAAATTCACGATTTGCTCCCAACAGTTTGCTGTGAGCAGCTTCCCTTTTTAAACACTGTGTTCCCAGCTGCCGCTAATAAAGGGAATCAGGGCCCTTTCTTCCCTCGTAAGCCACGCAACTCACGTTGTTCCCTTCTCTGTTCCTAGGATGAAGAGCAAGGCAGAGGGAATTCGGAGGAAAACCCAGGCCTCGACAGTAACAGATAACTCATGATTTGCTTCCAATAAGTTGCTGTGCACAAACTCCCTTTTTAAACACTGTTCCCAGCTGCAGCTAATGAAGAGAATCAGGGCCCTTTCCTCCCCCATAAGCCATGTAACCCACATTGCTCCCTTCTCCATTTCTCCCTGCATGCCCTAGGATGAAGAGGGCATGGGCTTGGGTGTTCCTCTGAATTCCCTCTGCCTTGCTCTACCTCTCCCCTGCTCTGCCCAGCTGGACTTTGCCCTTCCCCAGTTTCTTCCACAGCCAATGGAGCCACACTCCCACTCCCTGTCAGCTGTTTGGCCTCCCCTTCCGAATCAGATTCCGACAGGGTCATGACAGGTTGTGGACCACTGACAAAGATGGCCTCTTTGGTCCTCTTTCAAATGAGAAACGTTGGGCCCAATTATCATCGTAACTCAAGAACTACCTGTACTTCTGCAAAATACAGAAGCCCTGATTCTAGGCCAATCCCCCCCTCCCTCCCCAAAACATAGCTTACCCTCTGAGCACCCTTAGCAAAAGCAGAGAGATTTAGCCCTTCGGGATTTTCTCAAGGCCATAGCAAAATTTAATAACAGGGACATAAAAAAATGTAGGTGCTTCCGTCGGCGTGAGTGATGTACCGCAGAAAGGTGTTGCGCAGAATTTATTTTTTAAATGACTCTGGGATTGTTTGTCACTGCCAAAGCTGTCTTATTTCTATGGTGATAATGTAACTGCATCCACCCCCCTTCCCCCCAAAATGGTGTCCCAATTCCAAACCAGCGGGGGGGAAAAAACAAAATGAAAGGTACTTGGTTCCTCTAAACTGGATTCCCTTCTCCCCTCTCTAATCAGAGCGATACATTTTCATGAGGGCAACTTTAAAACATGCAAATGAAACCTTTCACTCTTGAGATCAATTGCAACCTCGGAGGTTTGCAAGCTAGTTCGTCTTGTCAGAACCGGCCTTATCACGCAAGTGAGAAAAATAAACAGAGTCATTATTCTCGTTCTCTCTCTCTCTCTCTCTTTTCTTTCTTTCTTGCTCGGTTGGTCGGCTTGTTGGTTTTCTAAATGGAATCATCCATTATTTTCTGAAATTTAAATCCACATCAGATTAATAGTAGGAAGCAGCTGAAATATTGATTTGCTTATAGAAATGTCAGGGATGGCAGGTAAGCTGTCTTCTGGTCTCCGGAGGAATGTTGGCATTCGCTGAAATTATGGGGAGAAAAAAATGGTTTTCACACCACGAGAAGTTTGCAACCATTTGCATCTCGGCTTTGTTTGGCTAAGGAATACAGATTTTCATCTGTGTCCAAAATCGTGACTATTCCATGTTTTAGGAAAATGTTATCTGGAGTCGAAGTGGGGTGGTGTTAGAAGAGGGACCTAGATCTGTTTTCTGAATAAAGTGCCAAAGTTTATTAAAGTTAAGGATTTGTCTGTCCTCTTTAAGAGATTTGAAGTTTTCCTGATGGAAACAGTTGGTTGAATATAGAGCTAAGTTTACTCTACTACAGTTTTTTTAATTCATATTTATATGCCACCCTTCTCCGGAGACTCAGGGCAGCTTACAATGTTTGGAGCACAACCCAATGTGCTCAGCAATAGCCTTCATTCCATTGTATATGCCTGCTTATTACTAAGCGGCATTTTTACAAAGTCAGCTTATTGCCCCCAACAATCTTGGGTCCTCAATTTACCTACCCCGGGAGGATGGAAGGCTGAGTCAACCTTGAGCCTGGTGGGATTCGAGCCTGCAGTAATTACAGGCAGCTGGAACTAAGTGCTAGGCATTTAATAGCCTGCACCACCAAGGGTCTTTCCACTCCAACTTTTTTCAGAACAGCAATTTAAAAAACCCCACCCAAACAAGCTTTTATTATTATTACTAGCTGGATACTCGCGGTTCACTACAAAACTTTGTAATCGGGCTTAGTTTTGGGGAGGAAAATAAGGAGAAAAAAATTCTGCCTCTGCCTACCAGCATCCATCAGTATTCATCGGGCTAGCATCCTGTCAGTGTGTGAGAGAGTTGAGGGCTATTTGGAAACTGAAGCAGTATTTGATGTGTGAGCAAAAAGGAGACAGCAAAGAGCCTGGGAGTGGCTTAGCTCAACTGTTCCATACTAAAGCTGGTTGCTGCTGTGAAATTAAAACTGAAACTCCTCTGCTTGTGTTTTGCATTTGGAAGAGATTTCTTTTCAGGTGGGGAGGGGGAGTAGAACTCCTTAGCATCAGAGCGTGTTAATAATAATATAGGAAATACTAATGCTCTGATGGTCATTTCGAAAAATCTTTGTTAGTGAACATCTAGAAGCCAAGAGGAACATACATGCCAAATTTCAAGTTTGTAGGCTTTACGGTTCTGGAGATTTTGTGGTGATGCGTGAGTGGTATTTCACTTTTATATATAAAATCTATGCTAATTGGAGGGAAGCGTTACTGTAAAGGCACTGCATGTGGTTGAAGAAAAAATAACTGTGAGTGATCTTCATGAGAAATCACACATTCTTAGAAAACCCAGGAAGCTCCACTGATTCGTTAGAATACCACGAAGAATGGGAAAAGTGAGGTCTTCAAAAGGTCATCAGAAGCAATCAGAAACGGTTTAACATCATCAAAGAAAAAGTATGACATTTGGGGCATTTTCTTCTCAATGGGAAAAGAAGTCCCCTGAACTTTGATTGAGAGGTTTGGGTACAGTCCCTGCACACTTCTGAAGAAAATTGGTAAAATTGTGAAACGTTTGTTTCCAAAGTCATCCAGGTTTCTTATAAGTAATCGATTTCTCTAGAAGTGAGGGAATTCATTCCCTCAGTGGGCAAAAGTCAGAGAAATGTTGACTTTTCAAACTGAAATGAAATTGAAATAAACTCAGTCAATGTCAAATTGAAAAGAAAAGGAAGTAAACTCCATTTTAAGAACTTCAAACCGCAATCGTACATACTTTCATTCAGCAGTAGGGCGAATTTACAGAATAACAGAGTTGGAAGGGACCTTGGAGGTCTTCTAGTCCAACCCCCTGCTCAGACTGGAAACCCTATACCATTTCAGACAAATGGCTGTCCAATCTCTTCTTTAAAACCTCCAGTGTTAGAGCGCCCACAACTTCTGAAGTCAAGCTGTTCCACTGGTTAATTGTCCTCTCTGTTAGGAAGTTTCTTCTTAATTCCAGATTGCTTCTCTCCTTGATTAATTTCCACCCATTGTTCCTTGTCTTGCCTTCAGGTGCTTTGGAAAATAAATAGACCCCCCTCTTCTTTGTGGCAGCCCCTCAGATATTGGAACACTGGAATCCTAATCCGAGATTTCCAGCAACCGTTCTTCATATGTTTTATCCTCCAATCCCCTAATTATCCTTGTTGTTCTTCTCTGCATTCTTTCTAGAGTTTCAACAACTATTTTATATTGGGGTGACCAAAACTGGATGCAATATTCCATCCAGATCATAATCCTTGTAAATGTAGAGGAAGTGTGGAGAATGTGACACATCATTATTTGCGACCATGGCATATGCCATGTGGGGCGCCATTGATTCTGAGATTCTGGGGACAATTGTGATCATTGCTGGCAACCCACTGAAGTCTGGCTTGAAGTGAGGTATCAATGCAGTTTGAAGGCAACTCGATGAAATCACCCTGATGGGCAAAGTCTTTGAAACCCATTGCTCTTTTGATCACAGTGCCTCCATCTTGATCTTGGCCAACATTTGTTGAACTTTAGATCCTGTGCAGAAATAGTTGTCGTCAAATGGAATCAACAAGTCACCTTGAATGGACTGAGTCTGCATTGTCTGGTCAAGACAAGTTAGACCTTGAGAAATGTGAATTTCTCAATGGGGGTGAATTGGAAATGAGAAATGTGAATTTATGGGTTTGCCCAATTCTCTATCAACATAATCCCAGCATTTTGGGAAGACCCTGAGATCATGGAGGGGGGGGAGAAGGAGGAGGGGGGAAGAAGAAGAAGAAGAAGAAGAAGAAGAAGAAGAAGAAGAAGAAGAAGAAGAAGAAGGAGGAGGAGGAGGAGGAGGAGGAGGAGGAGGAGGAGGAGGAGGAGGAGGAGGAGGAGGAGGAGGAGGAGGAGGAGCTGCAATCCCAGGGCAGTAGCTCTTTTGAATTCTACTATATAGTGGAGTGTGGTGGGGTGTAGGGGGTTTTCGGTTCAATGTGTGGAGTGTGAAGGATTTGTGTTTGTGTTTATTTTCATGGTCATGATGTGCACTGAAGATGGTGTTTGATTTCATTTTACGAGGTGCAATGACAATAAAATAAAGTAAAGTAAAGTAAACTAAGGAGGGAGGGAGGTGGAAGAGGAAGGGAAAGGAGGAAGGAGGAGAAGGGCCCTTTTTGTTTCCATCTATCCGGTTCTTCTCCCACCCCATCCCATAAAAATTATGGTGGGGGCAGAGCAGAGATGTGAATCTCCAGTTCATTCTCCTGAAAGGATATAAAACAAACACAGCACGCCATTTTAACAAGATCTGAATGCAACTTTGCTGGGTTTAAATTATGATAAGGTCAGAAGGATAACGAATGTATTTGGGGGTTATGAAAACGAGCCCGGTGTGCTGGCTGCAGAATTCACTCCTTATCATTTAATGACACGACACAACAGCGTTGGGCTGTTAGACAAGCAATCTAGGGTCTCTCCCCCCCTCTCCTCCCCCCCACCAGAAATGTAAATAACCTTGACTTAAATCTGTATTCCAGAGACAATGTTGTGACCTCCCCAACTTCATTGTTCCTTGCACCTAAGGCAAAAAACAAAAACAAAACACCCAGGCGCAAGCAAAAATAATCCAGAAAAGGGGCGACCTTTTTAGAACTAGCAGAAAAGATGGTTAGCTGTGGGTGTTGTTCAGAAACTCAGAGGTTTCTCGATTGGGGCAAGGTGTTGAACACAGGAAGGAAGGAAGATGGTGACAACGGCTTTTTGATGTGTTTGCTGTTTCTCTCTCCGCCCCGTAGACTTTGCTCGACTTCTGAAGTTTTGGCGCCTGTCAATCTCCTTTTCGCCGAGTTTGGCCCTTTAACAAAGGCCAAAGGGGATGAATTGGAAAGGATGAGGTCCAGATCTGGGGGTGGAGGGTTAAGGTCAGGGTTGGGAAATTTTTCCACATCAGATTTCATAGGAAGGGAGATGACATAGCTTAATCACCTTGTGCAGATTTGGGTGCCTTTTAAAAGTAGATTATAGAACACCCCAGAGCAAATAAGTTGATGGGTCTTTTTCCAGGCCCGTGAATCCAAAACCTTCAAAGGGTGATGAAACTGCAATGGAAAAGAATTTTTAATTGCAAGGATGTACCGGGTACATACTGTCACATGTGGTAGACATGTAACCACGCAAGGAAATGTTGGCGACAGATTCAGAAATGGTTAGAACAAATGGTGGGAGAACATATACAATTTAAGCCAGAATGATTCTATTAGGAATATTAACAGAAGGTAAAGGCTCAACATATCTAATACTACATATACTGACAGTGGCGAGAATGGTTTGTGCGCAGCAGTGGGAAAATGATAATACTCCATCAGAAAGAGAGATAATAAGGATAATAATTGGCTTGTGCAGAACTAGGTCGATTAACTTTAGAACTGAAAAACAAGGGGGAAACAGATGTTGGAAGAATTATCCTTCTGGGTTCAGTTCCAAGTGGGGAAAAAGACACTGGAAACATGGAGGCTGTTTGGAAAGATGGTTTAATAGTGGACAGGATCACATGCCCTGGATGAAGAAAGAAGGAAAAAAAGGGCTGAGATGCTGAGAGACCCTTAGTTTTATAACCTCTGTTGGGCCTCACCTTAGTATTTCCTGTTCCTGTGCAAGAAATGTATCCCATTGGCTGTCAGACTCCCAGGGGCGGGAGTCTTAGCTAACTTTGTAGGCTTTGTCTGCACCACATGGCTTCACCTGAGTGTTGGCTGATACAATCTTGCCAGGCCAGGTGGTGAGATGGGTAGAAGCTTTTGTTATGTAGAATACTCTGGCCCAGGCCTTAATGGCCCGCCCATTAGCAAAGGGGGGGGGCTGGGTTTCTGCCTTTCTGAGGTGAGTTTCTGCTTCTGAGTCTCTACTCTTTTAGGGGAAATATTCTACCTTTTTAATATTTCCCAGTATATTTCATTTTTCTAGGAGAGGGGTGGGTGCTAACTTCCTACACAGAATATTATGATACCTGACAGATAATTTAACAGATAATCAGAGTTGGAAGAGACCTTGTAGGTCTTCTAGTCCAACCCCCCTACCCAAGCAGGAGACCCTACACCCATGATGGTGAATCTATGGCACGCGTGCCAGAGGTGGCTCACAGAGCCATCTCAGTGAGCATGCAAGCCGTCACCAGCTGCACTTCTGGTTTCTGGTGTGCATATGCATACTGGCCAGCTGGTCTTTGCAGGCACCAGTGCGCCACAAAATGGCCTGAAAAATGGCCAAAAAACAGGTGAGGTGAGTTTCTGCTTCTAAGTTTCTACTATTCTTTTTAGGGGAAATATTCTGCGTTTTTTATATTTCTTAGGATATTTTATTTTTCTAGGAGAGGGGTGGGTGCTAACTTCCTACAAAAGAAAGATAAAATCACTGTTTGAAGTCAGTTTGTTTCAGAAGAGCTGCGATTTTGTAGAATGACAGAACGGGGAAACAACAGTTTCTAAGAATCAAGTGACTCTGTAGCATAACCTGGAAAAGAAAAAGCTTATTTTTAGATCAATGGAATCTGCTGCCTATATTTAAACTTTAAAGAAGCTATTTAAAGAGGAGAGGGGAAATTGTGGGAAGGTTGATCACTGATAACAACCTGCGTTCATGACTACATGACAATTAAGTGGCTTTGATTTTGCATTTCAATTTACAGTATTTATTCCCTGCCCACTACGGGCAGCTGCGCTAAATCTTTCTTAAATGAAATCAAAGGAATGCAAATTAATTAAGCAATGCCACATACTTCATCTGCACATTGTTATTTTGAGGGATAGGATGGTTTCTTTTTTTTTAATTAGAAAATTTATTTAACATTTATGCAATTAAAAACAAACAAATACACATATATATACATATATACATTTTACAGCACTTATTGAGCAATGGTTACATTTGTTTTTTTATCATTGACGTGTTTTACCTTATTACAATAACTCCTTCATCCTTTTAATGTTTTTAATTCTCTATAAACTTTATAACAGTCACACGTTTCCCTTATTTTCACTACCTTGTCCAATTATCAGATATTACCTTTTCTTTTAACCAATCGTACCAGATGTTCCATACTTTGTGATAATCGCTGTCTTAATTTTTTTTAATAATTTGGGCAGACTATCCATCTCAGCACACTCATGTATTTTTTTAATTACCACATCTTCTGAGGGTGGGTGATTTCCAGTTTTGGGCAAAGCTTATTCTGGCTGCAGTTATAATATGGAGAGCTAAGTATTGATGGTTCTTTTCCATTTTTGGATCTATCATGCCTAATAAAAAAATTTCCAATTCAAGTTTTAAATTTTGTTTCATTACGTCTAATATCCAATTTCTAATGGTTCGCCAAAATTTCTGTGCACATAGGCAAGTCCACCACATGTGGAAATATGTTCCTTGTACATAGTTACACTTCCAGCAATTCGGTGGCAAATTGGTGAACATCTTCACTAGTCTCGCAGGAGGTAGGTGCCAGCGGTAAACCATTTTATATAAGTTTTCTTTATGCGACTGACATAGTTAATCTGTAGTTTGTCTGCCAGATACGTTCCCTCTGGTCTAAATTAGTATTGTGGCCCACATTCTTAGCCCAAATTATCATCCTTAACTGTTTCTTCTTTTAGTTTGTAATCTAACAAATATTTGTAAATTTTGCTAATCATTTTTCTTTCTTGTCCGTGCCATAACTTGTCTAATTCCTGCTGGGTCATATTAAAGCCGAATTGTTCTCTATCCTTTTTATAATGTGTTTGTATTTGTACATAGGGCCACCATGGGATAGGATGGTTTCTAAAGGTACCAATTTTTACAATGAGATTTGAGCTGAGTAAATTAATACGATCCCTTAGTAAGGATGGGGAGAAAGCTTGCTTGCTTAATGCCACTGGGTTTGTGCTTCACAATAACTGCTGTTTGTTGAGTAGGCCACAATTACAAGATCTGGAGAATGTGAAAAGGCTTGCCTTCAAAAGGAGGCATTTAAAAATCAAAAGGCCTCTGAAACTCAGATCACCAGTGACTTAGCCGTAAACATTGGATTTAAGAATTTCCATTCAGAAATAATACATTGGCTTGATTGTGGTGTGGTATTTTGGGTTTTATTAAAATGTTTAATAAACACAGAATGTTGTAATACATTCATACAGTTTAATATAAGAAGGAAGGAGGGAGGGAGGGAGGGAGAGAGAGAAAGAAAGAAAAGAAAGAGAGAGAGAGAGAGAAAGAGACAGATGAATAGAGTAGAGCAGGGGTCGCCAACCTTTTGGACCTCAGGGACCACCAAACAGATATTTTTAAATACCGCAAACCAGAGACCCTGGGAAAATCCAAAAAAAAAGTCTGCAGGAAAATTCCCCACCCTGTTTTCCTACTGATCGATCATTCTTTATTTGGGATCGCAGGATACCATCTCCAGCTCCGTTCTCAGGGAGGGAGAGAGGGGGAGGAGAGGGAGAGGGAGAGGGAGAGGGGAGAGAGAGAGAGAGAAAGAGAGAGAGGGAGAGAGAGAGAAAGAGAGACTGAGACTTTTGGCTTCATGCAAGGAAAGCAGCAGAAGCAGCAGAAGTCTTTCTTTCTCTCCCCCAAAGTCCACCAGAAATGAGTCTTTGCCAGCGCAGCCTCTTGGAGCAGGAGGCCTTGCAGGGTCCCAAAGACTCATTTCTGGCAGAGTTTGGGGGAGAGAAAGAAAGACTTTTGCTGCTTTCCTTGCGTGCAGCCAAAAGCAGAAGAAGAAAGAAGCAGAAAGAAGCAGCCCGGTGGCCAGGCCAGGCGCGTGGGGCGAGTGGGGCAAGTTCCCCCTCTCTGCCCTTCCCCCCTTCCCTCATGTTCACAAAACAAGCAACGCAAGCCTTGTGTTCCCGCGCAGCCTGGATTAATTGCTTTGGGGGTGATATTTCTCTGCGGACCACCAAAATTTTGTCGTGGACCACCAGTGGTCCCTGGCCCACTGGTTGGTGACCACTGGAGTAGAGTAGAGTAGATTTGGAAGGGACCTTTGAGGTCTTCCAGTCCAGGCTCCTACTCAAACAGGGGATCCATTTCAGACAGGTGGATGTCCAGTTTCTTCTTAAAAACCTCCACTGATGAAGCACCCACAACTTCTGGTGGCAAGCTGTTCCACTGGTCAACTGTCCTCACTGTTAGGAAGTTTCTCCTTAGTTCTAGGTTGCTTCTCTCCTTGATTAATTTCCATACATTGTTTCTTATTCTGCCTTATGGGTGCTTTGAAAAATAAGATGGATGGAGGGATGGAGGGATGGATGGCAGAGCAAGCCACTTTGCTCCCATTTGATTTAATTGATCAAAATTAAATAGCGTTCTGTGCACTTCAGTGTATACTGTAGTCATGCCAGCTATGTGACCATAAAAGTGTCTTTGGACAACATTGTCTCCCTTGGCTAAGAAAGGGAGATGAGCAGCACCCTCTAGAGTCAGACATGACTGGACAGGAGAAACTGTTACCTCAGGGTCCAATCTGGGTAGGTGACCAGGAACAAAGTTTTGTCTTCCGAGTTTTCCAACTTACGCTGGAGCCCATCTTGGGGAATTTCTCTCTAGAATCCCTTACCTGTACCTATCCAGGGTGAACCCCTCAATAAGAATCCATTCCTAAAAGAAGTTTAGCAAAGCTGATAGTTGTCTAATAATACATGTAATCACAGCGGCAAGAATGATAGTTGCCCAAAATTGGAAGGCCAGAGAAATTCCTAGGGGTGATGATGTAATAGAAAAGATGTTACAATGTGCAGAAATGGATAGGTTGACATTAGAACTGAAGGATAAAGACGAGTCAGAATACCACAAAATATGGAATAAATTTTACTATTGGAGGGATATGAAAGGGGGTTCGCAAAATGGAATATAGAATTAAAAGTGAAATTGGGAGGATGTGAGGGATTACTTACCTGAGAAGTAATGGGAAAGAACTAAAAAGTATAAAGTTCAAATGTATATATGTATATACATGTATATAAATGTATAAAACTTCTTTCTGAATGTAATATGTACTGACAAAAATGTATGTCAAAGAAGACCACCATGTTCAATGTTTTTAATGTCTTTAATTCAATAAAATTTTTCAATTTTTTTTTAAATATAAGAATCCATTCCTCACTCGCAAATTGCAAAAAAAAAAAGAATTATAGGGAAAGATTATTCCTGTATCCTTAAAGCTGTATTGGCACTCCTGCCTCAATCTCTTTTGGAAGTCAAGCTCCTTAGCTCCATGTTGGCATGGCCTTTGAAGTTCTGACCGTGCAAAATTTGGACTCTGGAATTGCCTGGGAAGTGTGAAAATTATGCCACTTGGAGCAGCTATTTGGAGAAATGGTGCTTCTTCCTAGAATAAAGTGGAAAGGATTCCACAGAGATGATGAAGAAGAGGAATCAAAGTATCAGGGCGAGATCAGAAGATGTGGAAAGACCTGGACCATAGCATCACCAAGAATTGGATACAACTGAATGGATGGACATCATGGTGATGATAATGATGATGACGTGCCATGGTGGCGCAGTGGTTAGAATGCAGTACTGCAGGCTACTTCTGCTGACTACTGGCTGCCTGGAGTTCGGCAGTTCGATTCTGACCGGCTCAAGGTTGACTCAGCCTTCCATCCTTCTGAATGAGGACCCAGATTGTTGGGAGAAATAAGCTGTGATGACCCAGGGTGGGATACAAAACAAACGCAGTCACAAAAAACAGGTGAAGCCCCTTTTATTCCTTCACTTTGCTTCCAAGCTTCAAATATTCTTGACGGAAGACAAAAAACTCCCACACAAACAGTTACAAGAAGCAGGAAAAAAGCAACACAAACCAGGCAAGATGAGGGCTGGAGGATGTCCACAGATGACACACACTGGGAAGGACGCCAAACTCAGAGAGGAGCCATAAACTAGAGATATTTCCATGCTTTGTTTCCAGCGTTTGCCTGTACGCATGTCCGTACTCTTACTCAGCTGTCACAGCTGCAGCCCATGAAGAGGATCAAACCCCTCTCCTCCCGAGTAGACCACATCTCTCCCTTATCCTCTCCTCCCTGTGTGTCCTAGAATGGAGAGGGGATGGGCCTAGGTCCTCCTCTGACTGCCCAGGAGGCCTCTGCCCTTCCCCAGCCTCCTCCACAACCTCCAGAGCCCCACTCCCACTCCCTGTTGGCTGTTCCTCCTCTCCCTCAGAGTCAGTTTCCACCAGGGGCATGACATAGGCTGACTCTGTAAAAGCGCTTAGAGAGGGGCTGTAAAGCACTGTGGAGTGTTATATAAGTCTAAGGGCTGTTGCTATCATCATGTCCGTTCGGTTGTGTCTGACTCTTGCTGATTCTATGGGCCAGGTCTCTATACATCTTCTGATCTTGCACTGTTTCTTTGAGTTGTTCTGCTCTCTGGCTGATGTCAGCTTAGACAGTATCCAGCCATGATGTTCTTTAGCAGACTGGTTTCTTTTTATCACTAACCAAATCTTTTACAAACTTTCTCTGGTGAATTCCTCCAGCTGACATGGCCAAAATAAGTGAGATGCAGTTGTGTGATTTTTTTTTCCTTCAGTGATATGTCTGCTGTTATGAGCTCCAGTAGATGCTTGTTGGTCATCTGATAGTGAGAACAATCAACCCATGGAACAGAAGTTGCCTTCGGTAGTTGTGGGAGCTTCATCACTGGAGGCTTTCAAGAAGAGACTAGACTGCCATCTGTCAGAAATAGTGTAGGGCCCCCTGCTTGGATGCGGGTTTGGACTAGATGACCTACAAGGTCCCTTCCAACTCTGTTAAGATGTATCTGTATCTGTAGCTACCTTTGCTGTCCAAGGAATATGCAGGAGTCGTCTCCAGCATCACAGCTCAAACAAGTCAATTTTCTTCCAGTCTTACTTTTTTAAGGTGCAAAGGGGGAATCAAAAACCATTCCAGAAGGCCAGTCATGTCATGGAAAACAACACTTCAATTATTTATGTATTAACAGCAGCTAGAATTGTATTTGCTCAGAACTGGAAAAGCGATAAGATACCGATAGAGGGGAAAGTAATTGAGAAAATATTTGAATGTGCAGAAATGAATTGGTTAAGATTGGTAATTGTCATAAGAATAATTCAATAAAAGAGGAACACAGACAAACCACAAGCAATAAATCTTACTTTGATATCAGAGGTTTATTTCATGAGCTATTTGGAACATGAAAAGCCATCATAACATAACTTATATCAAATAACTCATTGCAATGAGGTCCACCGACATGGCTGAGTCCAGCAAGGAGTAGCCATGGCCAGTGGCCCTAAACACATCCCAAGATATTATTTTTATACTTTTCTGCATGCATTTCACAACTTACTTCTCTGTTCTTTCTTACTGACAGACAGTCTCCACATATACCTGTGTAAATCTCAAATCTCTATCCATCAGCTACTTTCTGTTCCCTATTTCTCACGGATTTCAAAACTACGTACTTTGCAAAGCATTCCAAAACAACAGCTCAGCAGGATTACAAATAGTTCTGGTACATGACATTCTGCCTAAAACTTTGGTTCATGTCTCTTTTATTCTGGGGTCTGCTATCATCCAAAGGCCTTGTTGAATCTGATAGATCAATAGCCTATTTTTTCTTCGCACAGAAAAAGAAGAAACGGAATATTATATGGTATGGGATTTATTTTCCCAATGGTTGGAAAACAAAACAAATTACAATGGACTATATGAATACATAAAGTAGAAAGATAAGATTGTTAAAAAATAGATACATTAAATAATAGTTATAAGAAAGTGTGATTATTGTTACATTGATAAGAAAAGTATTAAATATAATTGTAAGCACAAGACCCAGTCGACACACGATTGAAATGAAATGGAATCATTTCATATATCAATCATATATCGTAAAATATAAAATATAAAAAATTTTCAAAAAAGGAAAACAACATTTTTGAGCTTGCCCTCCCACCAATCTTCTGGAAAAGGGAAACAACCACTTGTTCTTGTCTTCAAGGCATGATCAAAGGGGATGGACTGATGGTTGTGGGCTGACCCAGTCTTGCCAAATACCTTACTTTGCACCTGGAAGTTAATAGGAAGCCACTGTAAGGCCATAAAACAGGTGTACAGTAATATATGTCCACTGAAGAGCATCAGTGAGTACTTGGAACATGATCTTCTACACCAACTGAACCTTTTAAAAGGTAGCCTCATGTACTGCATGTAATCTAATCTGGTGATGTGATGGCAGTATGAGCTGGTACAGGTAGTGTGAGAGGGGTCTTGGCGTCTTACTGCACAATCATTTAAATATGAGCCAGCCTTGTGCTGCAGCTGCCAAAAACAGCCAACCCAGTTCTAGGCTGAATAAACCAGAGGTCTTCAAACTTGACAGCTTTAAGACTTATGGACTTCAACTCCCAGAATTCCTCCTCCAGTCATGTTACCTCAGGAATTCTGGGAATTGAAGTCCACAAGTCTTAAACTTGCCAAGTTTGAAGGCCCTTGGCATAAACAGAGGGGTAGAATCAAGATCACGTGAAATTATATTATAAAGTGTTAGTACCATTTTATAATGCCTTGGTAAGGCCACACTTGGAATACTACATTCAGTTTTGGTCACCACAATGTAAACAAGATGTGGAGACCCCAGAAAGAGTGCAGAGAAGAGCAACAAAGATAATGAGGGGACTGGAGGCTAAAGCAATATGATGAATGGTTGCAGAAACTGGGTATGTCTAGTCTAATGAAAGGAAGGACTAGAAGAGACATGATAGCAGTCTTCCAATATCTCAGGGGCTGCCACAAAGAAGAGGGAGTCAAGCTATTCTCCGAAGCACCTGAAGGCAGGACAAGAAGCAATGGGTGGAAACTGATCAAGGAGAGAAGCAACTTAGAACTAAGGAGGAATTTCCTGACAGTGAGAACAATTAATCAGTGGAACAACTTGCCTCCAGAAGTTGTGAATGCTCCAACACTGGAAGTTTTTAAGAAAAGTTTGGATAACCATTTGTCTGAAGTGGTAGGATTTCCTGACTAAGCAGGGGGTTGGACTAGAAGACCTCCAAGGTCCCCTCCAACTATTCTATTCTATTCTATTCTATTCTATTCTATTCTATTCTATTCTATTCTATTCTATTCTATTCCATTCCATTCCATTCCTATTCGTTATTCATTATTCATTATTCATTATTCATTATTCATTATTCATTATTCATTATTATTTCTTGTTCTTTCTATTCTAGTCCTGGGCTTGCAATAATCCACTTAGTGACCATTTAACGTTACAACGGTGCTGAAAAAAGTGATTTACGACCGTTTTCCCACTCTTTCAACCGTTGCAGCATCCCCAGGGTCCCGTGATCAAAATTCAGACCACTGACTCGTATTTATGATGGTTGCCATATCCCCGGGGGTCATGTGATCCCCTTTTTGCGCCCTTCTGATGTGCAAAGTCAACGGGGAAGTCAGACTCGCTTAACAACCGTGCTACTAGCTTAACAACCGCCGCGACCCATTTAGCAACGGTGGCAAGAAAGGTCGCTCGAGGAGGGGGGCAAACTCACTTAACAACTGTCTCGTGCTAGCAACAGAAATGTTGTGGACGTAAGAGAGAGGACTACCTGTAACAGGAGGTGACTTTTAAAAGTTATGAAGGAAACTATATTAAAAAAAAAAGTTTTCATTTTCCAGGCTGCAAGCTCAATTTGTAAGGAGGGTGACATCAAGTGCTTTTTCATGCTTCTGGTGTCATGTCATTTGTTTGCCCAGATTTAAATGTCCCCAAATGTAACAGAGTTCCCAATCACGGCAGCCATATTTTATGGAAGCAGTGAGTTATTTCTCTCCCAGCCGCCATTCATCAGATTTCATTTATTTTTATAGCATTAAAGGCATTAGCATTACCCTTTAAAACTCTTTTCTCCTCCATTCCGCCCTGTAGGAGACATTTCCTCTTTTGTGTTAGGACTTAACCGCTCCTTCTTCCCCCTTCTCTCAAGATTAATGTTCCCTGATAAGAGAAAAATTATTAACCCACAACCAATTGTAATGTGAAATAAATGCGCTTGTCAAGGAAACTTTGGAACACAGGCAGCATGAGGTGGAAAATCAAACCACCCGTGGCCTTGTAAATACTACTTAATATCTGAGGAGATTCTCCATCATCCAGGTCATAGCTGTCCCAAAAGTGCTTTTTTTTTCAAAAAGAGGTTTCTTTGGTTTTGCTTGAAGACGTTTCGCTTCTCCTTTAAGAAGCTTCTTCGGTTCTGACTGAGAACTGAAGAACAGAACTGAGGAAGCTTCTTGGATGAGAAGTGAAATGCCTTCCAGCAAAAACAAAGGAAGTCCAGTTCCTTTTTGGAAAAAAAAGAGCATCTTTTGGGATACTATGTAATGCTTCTTTCAGGTATGGTGACTTCCTTCCCAACTTTTCTAGCCACCACACATGTTGAATGAGGAGAAAAGTCACTTGCACTCATTGAGGCTCTACTTCAGACAATATACAGTATCGACCTATGACTACAGTGGAGGTCAAAATTTATGTTGCTGAGGGAAACATTTGTTAAGTGAGTTTTGCCCCATTGTACAACTTTACTGTTGTGGCCTGTCGGCCTCCAGCCCAAATGTGGTATTCAGCAGGTTCTGACCAGTTCTGGAGAACCGGTAGCGGAAATTTTGAGTAGTTCGGAGAACCGGCCAATCCCACCTCTTGACTGACCCTGCCCCCATCTATTCTCTGCCTCCTGAGTCCCAGCTGATTGGCTGGGTCTTCTTTGGTTGCCCTGCACAGGAGAACGGAGCTGGAAAGCAGGTTAGTGAGGTGGGGAGGGAATGGGGATTTTGCAGTATCCTTCCCCTGACATGCCCACCAAGCCACGCCCACAGAACCAGTAGTAAAAAATTATGATTCTCACCACTGCGGCAGCCCCTCCAACAGCCAAATCAAAGGAGGAGGAGGAGGTGTGGCAGTCAGGGTCAGCATCCGGGCAATCTGGGAGCTCCGAAGAGGATGAGGGAGTGGAGCTGTCAGAGAGAGAGAGAGGCAGAGGCAGAGCCTGGGCCATCTGTCAGCCCTCAGATGGAGAATCTGTTATGTATGCAGAGTTTGAAATGACTGGTTGTTGTTGTAAAGTGTTTGAATTCATTGGTTGTAAAAGTGCGGGAAAGCCCTGCATTCCGATTGGCTGACAGCCGCGGCAGCCGGCTATAAAGGGCTGCCGTGCCTGAACCATTTGGGTCCATTCTGAGCTGAAGTCACAATAAACTAAGAGCTGAAGCACTCCGCACCCTGCCTCTCTATGCAAACTTAACAGAATCAACAGCCCCCAAGTCTGGTGGTGGCTGATGAGGAAGAGGAGGAACAGCTGGGTGCAGTGCCTGACACACGAATGCACAGAAGCAGAGGAGAGGAGAGCAGTGGAAATCTATGGGCCGATCCTTGGGAAGGAAGAGCCATCGTGCTAGTAAAGCCCCACACTAGCACTGGGGCTAAAAGGCAGGTAGAGATGAATAGATGTGGCAAACAACTATTCATCTTCCGGCCAGATGGACTTGTGAGGG
Organism: Naja naja; assembly: GCA_009733165.1. NCBI lineage: Eukaryota > Metazoa > Chordata > Lepidosauria > Squamata > Elapidae > Naja > Naja naja. Next base: position 46,763,992 of record CM019154.1, read on the forward strand.
AGAAACTTTTTCCCTGGCTGCCGACACTCCTAATTAAAGGAATCTGAGTTCACTTCAGAGGGTTTGTCGTGTTTGAGGAGGCAGTTCAGAACATTTACAACAACCATCATAAATATGAACCAAGCGTCTGGATTTTCATCACATGGCCATGGGGTCGTAAGTGTGAAAAATGGCCATAAGCCCCTTTTTTCAGTGCCGCAGTAACTTTGAACAGTCACTAATGTTGTAAGTTGAGGATTACCTACATTTTCCATTATTTGAAGCCCTTTCCCATAGATGAACATTTCCTATCAATAAAGGGTTACTTTCTTCAATGCAATATTGCAAACCTGTTCCGGGAATAGGTGTGCCAAGAGAAATGTATGAAGAGAACTCTTAGAAATACTTCAGGTGTGACAGCTGAGTGATCAGAAATATTTTCTTCCCATTTTAAGCCAATATTGGCATGTAAATGGAACCGCCTATAATACATGCCTTCATGCCCTTGGTTCGCAGGAAGGAATTACACAAGGTCGCGAAATGACAATACTATTGCAGTAACACAAATATATTGAACGAGTTTAAGACAGTGGCCCCATCTCAGAGGGAAGTCACAATGTTTGTTCACTGAGGCTTAATTGTTTTTCAGCAAAGGAACCTTTTGTCAGGCAGAATTAAATTCAGATATATATTTTTTCCTGAAAATTGAAAGGGTACTCTTTTTGAAAAGGAAAAGAAAGTTGCAAGCTGCAAGAAGAGGTTATATCATTTAGATTGTCTCAAAATCAGGTCATTTTTTTTTTTAAAAAATTAAAAATCTTATTGCAATTTTTAATCTGAAATAACCTCTGAAATTGAGACTTTCCCCCCAAATAAACCAGTGGTTTTATTTCCTATGTAAGCTCTTTGCTTTTTTTTTTTTTTAATTACATTTATATGCCGCCCTTCTCCGAAGACTCAGGGCGGCTTACAATTTCTGGGATACAACCCAATGTGCTCAGCAATAGCCTTCATTCCATTGTATATGCCTGCTTATTACTAAGCGGCTTTAATTTCTTCTTCTTCCTCTTCCTCTTCTTCCTCCTCCTCCTCCTCCTCCTCCTCCTCCTCCTCCTCCTCCTCCTCCTTCTTCTTCTTCTTCTTCTTCTTCCTCCTCCTCTACTAATCAAGGAGAGAAGCAACCTGGAATTAAGGAGAAATTTCCTGACAGATAGAACAATTAATCAGAGGAACAACTTGCCTCTAGAAGTTGTAGGGGCTCCATCTCTGGAGGTTTGTAAGAAGAGAACTGGAAAGCCATTTGCCTGAAATGCTATAGGTTCTCCTGCTTGAGCAGTGGGTTGGACTAGATGACCTTTAAGGTCCCTTCCAGCTCTATTCTGATTAGTTGACTGATTGATTACAACCAGGGAAAACCTTAATATTATGGTATGCTACAAAAAATGCTGCAGACTACAGCAAAATCACACGTGCTCTAAAAATTGCACAATGTCGCATAGGGTTTTCTTTTGTTGTTGTTATTTTCTTTGGAGGTTATTTCCTGTTTTGTGCAGATGAAGTAGATTATAATCCAGATGCTGGCTTGTTCCTTGAAGGCCTGAGAGCACACGAACGGTTGTTACGCTGCCTAATTCAACAGGATTGACATGACAGATATTTACCTTGACAAAACTGAACAAAACACCTCATCATAACTTGATGGTGAAGGAAGCTTCACTTTTTTTTAAAAAAAATAGATAATTAACAGGACATAATTCTGTTAGCAGATGCTAGTTATGATCCATGACTTCTAACTGTAGAATTTTTTTTGTTTTTGTTTTTAAAATAGGAAGAATTCAGCTTCTCAAATGCCAAAAGATAACAAGAAAAACACATTTCGTTGGCATTATACTCTCCTTAAGAATTTCTCCTAAATAATTTCTCATTCAGGTTGGAGAGAAAAATGCAGAATTGGTTGACTGTATATTGCTGTTCTTGTTTAAACTATATCAATTAAAGCTGAATATTCCAAATTACCATATTGATGGAAACTTTAATTTTTTTGTTTCCTGACAGTGACAACAATTAATCAATGGAATTTGCTTTCAGAAATTGTAAGTGCTCTATCACTGGAGGTTTTTAAAAAGAGACTGATACAGATTAACAGGGACCTTGTAGGTCATCTAGTCCAACCACCCACCCAAGCAATTGTTATTCTGTTGTTATTCTGCTCCAAAGAAGAAGAAAACGCCAATAGAATTCTTTTCAGTGGGTTAGTAATTTATTGAGATATTTTTTGAGTTATTGCTTAATTGATAATGTTTCATAGAGTCAGCATTGACTGCTGGCAACCACACACATATGTCTATGGAGTTTCTCCAGGTCATGGTTGTCCCAAATGTGATTTTTCGAGAGGCAATTGGACTTTCTGGTTTTTCTTTGAAGTTGTTACACTTCTCATCCAAGAAGCTTCTTCAGCTCTGACTGGATGGTGGAGAATGGAAGGATTTATATTCCTTGCAGACAGCTGGTCATTTGTGTTCTTTTAGAGAGTCATTGAGGCCACTTGAAAGTTTATCTATGTCCTCAAGGTCACTGGAGTAATGCAAATGGGTGTGGAGCCTTCTTGGAACTGGACGATCAGTCCAGATAGATGATGTCGTATCCCACCCCGTCTGTTGAGAGACATAAATGGCCTCTTTGACCCCTCTTTCAAACCAGTGGTCCTCTCTGTCCAAAATGACGACTTTGCTGTCTTCAAAAGAGTGGCCTATCATTTAAATGCAGATGGACAGCTGAATCTAGTGCTGGTGGGTTTCTTCTCCTATATTGTTGCCATGAATGAAAGAAGCTTTTTGGATGAGAAGTGGAACATCTTCAAAGAAAAACCAGAAAGTCCAGTTGCCTCTTGAAAAACAAAAAGCACCTTTGGGACAACCACATACACATAGATTTTTTTTTTCCAGGAAGATCTTCCCCAAGCTTGTCTTTCAGGTCTTCCAATGGTTTACACCTCACCCGTGTAACTAAGGGTAGCCATCTTGCAATTCAGTAACCTTTTTTTTCTTTTTTCTTTTAATTACATTTATATGCCGCCCTTCTCCGAAGACTCAGGGTGGCTCACAATTTTTGGAGCACAATCCAATGTGCTCAGCAATAGCCTTCATTCCATTGTATATGCCTGCTTATTACTAAGCGGCATTTTTACAAAGTCAGCTAATTGCCCCCAACAATCTTGGGTCCTCAATTTACCTACCCCGAGAGGATGGAAGGCTGAGTCAACCTTGAGCCTGGTGGGATTCGAGCCTACAGTAGTTGTAGACAGCTGGATCTTAAGAGCAGGCTTTTAACAGCCTGAGCCTTCCTCCTTTTTTTTTTTTTTACAAATTATAATTAGAAGGCCATCCTCAGCAGGAGAACTTCCTCTTGCTGTAGATTGAAAGTCCTCATGCAACTTTATGAACTGAGAAGATGCATCATATCTAAGCCATCAGTTGCAACTCTAGTTCAGTGCTGGATTTCCCCACTCAATTGTTGTAGTGCTGTCTATACATGTAGTGTGAGGAGTGACTTAAAGGCGCATTGTGACACGTCCTGATGTTTGTTGTTTATGAGGGATTAGTTACACAGCTCGTTAGCATGCCACTGCAATTTTTGTCAGCAACTGCAAAACGTTGGCACTGCTGCGCCAAGATGGGACACATGTATACACAACTGTATAAAAAGTTTGTGTTCTAACAGGTCTCCGAGCCCCACAGCGTAGGCTGAAACAAATATGTATCACCATGACTTTCACCCCATTATATCTTCCGCATGTTTTAAGCCTGATGCCAGGCTTTAAATGACTGTTCTGCTGACAATGTTTTCCTAATTCTGTTTTTGTTCTTTCTAGAGTGTTGGTCCATTTATTAATGGGCGGGAAAGTGGAATTGTGTGTGATCGAATACTATGCATCATGTCTGAAGAAATGTCAGGCGTGCTAAGATGTGATACTGAATTAAATGACAAAATAGAATGTTTGTTAAAATTGTGCTTCAAAATTTGGAACAAAAGCTGATGTGCCTTGCCTTACACCAATTCCTTCCTTTCTTCCCCCTCCCATCATCCTTCCCTCCCTTCTTTCCTCTCTCCATCTCTCCGTCTCTTCCTCCTTTCTCTTTCCTTCCTTCCATTCCCTCCCACCCTTTTAAAGAAAACAAGAATTATATCAGCATTCCACAACAAAATCCATGATGCAGTGCCAGTGAATTTAAACAACAATAACAAAATTGGAGAGAGAATTAGCACCAGGAATATTTCAGTGAAAATTGAACCTGGTAAAATTCTGAGTACTCCATGGATTTCTCTAGATGATGTACTACTTTTCACTCTGAGTCAAAACTGTTCATGATAGATGACAGACAGACAGATACATGATAGATAGATAGATAGATAGATAGATAGATAGATAGATAGATAGGTGATAGATAGATAGATAGATAGATAGATAGATAGATAGATAGATAGGTGATAGATAGATAGATAGATAGATAGATAGATAGATAGATAGATTATACAGTACACAGTGCCTCCATCTTTTTTGCCCTCTCCTATACAGCATCCTTATAATTTCAAACCAGAATGGATAATCTCTTTATTACTAAATTATGCTGTCAGCTTTGAACTCCACGAGGACCTTCATTCAATAATTATTTTTTAAAAATTCTTTCCTTCTTACTTTTGAAGAAATGTGTAGATTTTTTTTCTTTTTAATCAGAACCCAAGCAGAAGCAAATTCTCCATCAAACAGGACTAGCTAGAGTCCAGAATTCCAATTTTCCTTCCCAGCATAGAAAGAGCCACCAGCCACTGAAAAAAATGGAAGACAGGGAGGAAAAGAAGAAGAGAGAAAAGAAGAGATGTTCTGTAAACACACTTAATTGTATTTATAAACTCACACTTTATACAACTATACCCCCTCTCAGTAGATGCATCTCTCATTGCCAGCCCCTCCCTTATTCTATTCTGTTTCCTTAAATATCCCAAGTCCTACAAAATGACATAAATATGTTAGGAAATTCCTACAAATGAGCCAAACCAAATTCTCATTTATTCCTTTTTTGCTTGTGTTTTTTTTTCCTGGGATTCAATTTTTTCCCCAGTGAGATTATGTGTTTCATTTATTCACAAGATGAATGCTCTTACTAATTGTATGAAATTATGGCAAAACACCTAGAGATGTTGTTGTTTTGTTGTTGTTCTTTTTAGAGCTAAGATGAACCAAAATGGCAAACAGATAAATTAAAATAAAATAAAAATAAATAACAGAATAACAGCGTTGGAAGGGACTTTGAAGGTCTTCTAGTCAAACCTCCTGCTCAGGCTCTGTACCTATTTCAGACAACTGGCTGATCAATCTCTTGTAGCTTATCGGACTGAAGGATATCTTTCAGTGTTTTAAAACTGCACACATAAAAAACCATAATACCAATAAAATAAAAACAGAAGCATAAGGAACCACATCCATTATTTCTGGATGCATCTAGTTAGAATGTGAACTAGTTTTCTGGTTTAATTTGCAAAACCTTTCAGAGCATAAGCCCTGCATATCAAACAGCAAACAAAGATAACATGCTAATTTCATGCTTTCAAAGGTGATACATCCTATTATCAGATAACAGCCTAACAGTTAATACATGGAGACATACTGATTATATAACTTGAGTGTCACTGTATGGTTAATGTGATATCATCACTCATTGAGAGAGAAATTGGTTTACTGAATAGGAAATATTCAGCTTAGAGAGAAGATATTTAAGAAGGATCCATCAAGGCAGCAGGAAAGAGACACTGAATTTACTTCTTCATTTAATTTATATTATGTCTTTCCTCCAGGAGTTGGAGGTAATGATTCATAGCAATCCCAGTTTTATTTTTCCTACAACAATCCTGTAATTCAAAATATTGATTGATCTAAAGTAACCCAGTACTGATACTGACAGGATAGAATATTTGTAGCTCAGGGTTGAATTGTGAGAGCCTTGGTGGTCTCTGAAATGTTTCCTGACCCAACTAGGTAACAACACCAGTGCTAGACAGGAGTGGAGTTTGCATTCTATTCTATTCTATTCTGTTCTGTTCTGTGCTGTGCTGTGCTGTGCTATGCTATGCTATGCTATGCTATGCTATGCTATGCCATGCCATGCCATGCCATGCCATGCCATGCCATGCCATGCCATGCCATCCTATGCCATGCCATATTACAAAATCTATGCTTCGGCTCTCTCTTTTATATATATATATATATATATATTTCATTATTGCATCCTTCTCATTCAGCTTTTCAATTGCACTGGAGCATTCTGTACCACTGTTTAATATTATGTTATGCTATAAGATACTGAAATATCTCTGCATCTCCATCCCCTGTGATATTTTCTGGCCCTAATTCAGTTGCACGAAGCAGAATTTAAGAAAATGTTGTTTTGCGGGCCACTCCATATAGACACCCCCTACGAGGTGGGTGGCTGTATATGTCTTTTCAAAATAAACGACATAATAAATAAAACAGATGAAAACAGACAGACCCCCAATTTCATTCTGCCTTAAGGTGAAAACAAAACAAAAGATGTGTGTATTCCTACAGCCCTGATGTAAGAGATCTTTGTTAAAAAAAAATCTAGTGACTCGCAGCTATTTTATTTTCCAAGCTAAGGGGGTCTGGCAGCCAGGTGTGTATGACATTTTGTGATCCTCATTTAAATTGTTATTCATTGTTCCAAGAAGATGAGATGAGGTGAGATAACATAGAGCCATATATTAGTCAGAATAAGGAGTCTACACTTTGCCCACCAAAAGTTATTCAAACAAAACAAAGTTATCTTGATTAGCTAATTGCCTTACATCAGCATTTTAGGGTGTGGGGATGTTCCCCCCCCCTCATTTCTTCTATTTTTTTCCACTGAGTATTTCATAATTTAGAATTTAAAAAATCGCAACAATTAAAAAAGCAATTAAAAAGGATTAGCGGAATCAAAGTTGATCTTTAATTGCTCTGCCTATCTAGATCTTCTTTGCCATGATATGCCAGATAAAAATTCTGCTTTCTTAATGGCTTAATAGCTTTAATTATCCAGAACATAAGAAAATTCAGCCTTTTGAGGTACATCCCATTTTTAAGTGGTCATCAAAAAAAGTTCATTTCATTCTTTCAGAAATTTTGCCTCAGCCAGCAGTTTTATAATTCTTTATGAGCAGTATAAGTGGGACATCTTAGGATTTTTCTGATGGATGTGAACAACTCTGAAACAATAATATTAATTTTAATATTATGAAACAACATCAATGGAGATTCTCAGTCATTCAGGTTATGATTGACCCAAAGACACTCTTTCAAAAGGTGACTTGACTTTGTTTTTGCTTGAAGACATTTCACTTCTCATCCACGAAGCTTCCTCCCATTCTGTCAGAATGGTGGAGGATGGAATGATTTATATTCCTTGCAGTGCTCTGGTCATTAGTACTCTTTCTGAGAGACGTTGAGGCCACTTGGAGGTTTATCTATGCCCTCAGTGTCCACACCCATTTGAATTTTTCCTGTGATCCTGAGGGCACAGATAAATCTCAAAGTGGCCTCAATGACTCTCAGAAAGAGTACTAATAACCAGATGACTGCAAGGAATATAAATCCTTCCATTCTCCACCATTCAGTCAGAACTAAAGAAGCTTCTCAGATGAGAAGCAAAACATCTTCAAGAAAAAAAAACAAAATCCAGTTGCCTTTTGAAAAAAACAACTGCTATGAAACAAGATCTGTCTATCCAGGTCCTTGAGAAGAACATGACAGGCAGATAAAAATGCCAAATCCGGTCTGACCATCTGACTGTGCAACCAACTATCATAATAATTCCTTGGGCTAATTCTGGCTGCACAAGACCAAGCCTTAAGAATAAATTCATACAAAGCCAGAATTGAAAAGACAGCAACAGACAGTAAATGTCATCTGTGCAAAGAAGCTGAAGAGACAACAGACCACCTTGCTAGCTCCTGCAGAGAAGATCACACAGAATGATTATAAGCAACTCATCACAAAGTAGCAACAACAGTACGCTGGAATATTTGCAAGAAATGCTATTTGCCTGCAAGCGAGAACTGGTGGGACCACAAAATAAACGAATTTTAAAAAATGAAGAAGCTGAAGTGTTCTGGGATTTTAGAATTCCAACAGATAAGCATCTGCCACACAGCATCCCAGACTTGACAATTGTTGCTAAGAAAAACAAAAATGTATGTATAGTGGATGTGGCAACACCTGGAGATAGCAAAATGGAAGAGAAAGAACTGGAGAAAATCACAAAATACAAAGACCTGCAAATAGAAGTAGAACAACTGTGGCAAAAGCAAGCAAAGGTAGTACCAAGAGCAATAGGTGCCTTGGATGCAACTCCAAAACAACTGGAGCACCATTTGAACACCATCAGCATTGACAAAATCCCCATCAGTCAATTACGAAAGGCAGCTTTACTCGGAACAGCTTACATCCTGCGACAACACTTTTTTAACACCATCAAACGACAATATCTGCCTATCGCAGATCCTTGAGAAGGACTCAATTAGTAGACAAAAATGTCAAATTCAGTCTAAACATTTGGCTGACTGTACAACCAACCAGAACAAGTTATTAAATGTACAGTATATGCTGCCTGAATCTCAGTGATTATGGGCTGGCTTAAAAACTGCTTTAAATGGGTGTTCTAAAGAAATGCATTGTGGGATGGCTTTCTGGAATAATGGCTGGAAGTAGGCTTTGGAGAAGTGGTCTAACATCTTGTTAGGAGAAAGAGATCTACAATGGTTTGGTCTACAGCCAAAGGAAAACAAACTCCATCTAAGTTTCTGTGCAAAGAAATTGGGTGATTAGATTTATCTAAACCAGGGCACTCCAAACTTACCTACTTTAAGACTTGTGGACCAACTCCTAGAATTCCCTGGACAACATCAAAGGAATTCTGGGAGTTGAAGTCCGCAGGTCTTAAAGTTTGGAGACCCCTGTTCTGGAGTTAGCTACATTTCTTCTTCACTTATCTCCTCCCTCCAATTTCTTTGACTTATTACTTGTTAATCTTTTTCTGCCCTTTGGATAATAGAGCCTCCCCCAACAGGGTGTGCCTGCATGTAGCTTGCCAAGATTTTATTCTGAAGCATCCTTAGATTTAACATTCAGATGGAAGATAGGAAAGTCTTGAGCTGGTGGCTTCCCCAGTTCTAGAGAACTTTGGCTCCACTCTGATCCTTCTGTTGGTATGAAGAACCTCCCCAGACAACAATGGTCCATCAGACCATTCCTTATGTTTCCATCATGAAAAGCTCATTTCCTTTTCTTTCCTTCCTCCTCTTCTCCAGTTCTACTATCCTTCTATCACTATAGCAACCATCCCCTGGTGGCTGCAATCAAGGGGAAAAATGAGTTGTAATTAATTCCTTAGAAATGGAAATGAAAGGCTGACTGTCCAAAATTAAATAAAACCCTTCCTTCCTTCCTTCCTTCCTCACTCACTCCCTCCTTCCCCTTTCTATCCCCTACCTCTTTCTCTCTCTCTCCTTCTTTCCTTCCCTCACTCATTCTTCCCTCTCCCTACCCCTTCTATCTCCCTTACCTCTCTTTCTCTCTTTCCTTCTATGCATTTCAAACAAGATGTGCTAGTTCCTCCCTACTTTCACATTTTCTCACTTCAGGAAATCCACCATAGAAAGAATTTTTAGGAATAATCTAGAAGAGCAGCTGCTCAAAGATCAAAGAAGGAAGGAGATTTAGGAGAATCTAAAGGGTGGGGTTCTTTATGGAGCGGTTTATTTAGAGATGCATAATTTCCATTTTCTGGAGCAAAATGAAATGGTATTGATGCTCAGAAGTGGGTGGTCAACTCTGCTATTCAAAGGATAGGGATACAACATAGAGATTGTCCAGCACCAAGGAAATCACAAAATCCAGGTAGTTCAAATGAGTATAAAGATTTATTGCAAGCTTAAGCTCTCTATAAGAATCTGAACTACTAACAGCCAAAGCAAATTGGTGGTAGGTAAAAGTCAATGGAATTCAAGTTGAGCTGGACTTACATCTCTTGTGAAAAGGGATGTGAGACTGATGACGTATTTGACCCCTCTCTCAGCTCAATCTGGTTTGTCTCCTACAGGGACAGTGTAAACCATTAAGTTTAAAGGAATCCAATACCTTGTCCAATGCAGTAATCCCAGTTAAGGCATTCATGACTAAGGACTGTCCAGCCAAAGGGAAGCTCTGGTTGACTTGGGTCTCCTCAGACTGAATCCATTACGCCAGGTTCTGTCCTCAGGAAAAATTGAGAATATATTTGATCTTACTTAAAGCAAATTTATTTATTTATTTATTTATTTATTTATTTATTTATTTATTTATTTATATTTGGACTTGTATGCCGCCCCATCTCCGAAGACTCGGGGCGGCTCACAACTAAAACCAGACAATCAACAATAAATTACTTAAAAGAAAATTGAATTAAATTAAATTAAATTAAATTAAATTAAATTAAATTAAATTAAATTAAATTAAATTAAATTAAATTAAATTAAATTAAATTAAATTAAATGTCTGTTTAGTCACTTGAAAGAATAACAGAAAAATGGGATTGGAAGGGACATTGGAAGCCTTCTCAACCTCCTGTTCTAGGAGGAAATCCTATACCATTTCAGATCCAATCTCTTCTTAAAAACTTCCAGTGTTGGAGCATCCACAACTTCTGGAGGCAAGTTCTTCCACTGGTTAATTGTCCTCACTGTCAGGAAATTCCTCCTTAGTTCTAGGTTGCTTCTCTCCTTGAGTAGTTTCCATCCATTGCTTCTTGTTCTGCCGTCAGGTGCTTTGGAGAATAAGTTGACTCCATCTTCTTTGTGGCAGCCCCTATTAGAAGACTGCTGTCATGTCACTCCTTGTCCTTCTTTTCTTTAAACTAGGCATGCCCAATTCCTGCAACCGTTCTTCGTACGGTTTAGCCTCCAGTCATCTTTGTTGGTTGTCTCTGCACTTCTTTCTACAGTCTCGACATCTTTTTTACATCCATTTAGATTGAGCTTGTTAGCTTTAGACCCCCAAGAATTCAAGTAAGGCCTCCTCTACTTCTTCTTTGCAATGATCTTTTGAGCCAGTTGAACTAAGAAATTATAGAAGTTGAGTGAGGACAAAACTATTGATCTCAAGCTCTGCCAATGAGTTCCCCAAGGATTACCATGTCAACAGCAGCCTGAAATCCATAGACCTCTGTTCACTGAGGATTCGTATCTGGTATCTTCATCTTTTGTGTCCTGGAGCACATTTTAATTTTGGTAATTAAACGTGAAGTATGAACATGTACGTAGTTCTAAGGGAGGACTCTTACTCTTGGCTGGGAATCTCTTGAGAATTCATTATTACAACAATTTCCATAGAAAGAATAACAGGATATATGTACCGGACATAGTAGGAATGGAGTGAGATGACCTTGGAAATCTTTGTGACTTTCCATTTCCTTCCTAGTCAGCTCAGGGGAGAGAGATTTCCTGGATACGTTAGCTTAGAATCCTTTGGGACTAAGATACAAGTCACTTAATTCAGGTTTTTTCTTATTTTTATGACTATAATTTGGGGTGACTGGATGGAACTGAGCATTTACTGGTCAGATGCCCTCCCTGAGGCCTATGTGGAGTTCACAGCAGATGTTTTCACATGTATGGTGAAGGGCATCTCATAGATTTAGTAGTACTGATAGAAGAGAATATTTGTAGCCCAAGATTGAACTGTGGGGTACTTGGACCTCTCTAAACTTGAGTTGTTTTCTTGCAGACACTTCATGACCCAACTAGGTAACATTATCAGTGCTAGAAGAGTTTGCAGAGTAGAAGAGGTGGAGGACTGTGGGGTTCTTCGTGTTCTCTGTGCTTGGTTGTTTTCTTGCAGATGTTTCATTACCCAACTAGGTAACATCATCAGTGTTAAAAGACAGTGGGGTTTACTCTCTGTTTCCATACAAGTGTTGATGGGAGTCTTCTTGGTGGTTCCTTGATTAGTCAGGAACCCACAAGTAAAGATTTCCTCAAGCTGAACTCAACTGTGGGAATTTCAACTTCATTATAAAACAACGCTTCATTGATCTAGCTTCTTCATCAGCTGCTACAACTTTAAATGTGGGTTTGTTTGTTTTTTGAGAACTCTGTTCCAGCCTGTTTAGTTTGTTCACAATCTGCAAAGTTTCGAAGTCTTCCCGCCATAGGCAAAATGGCTTGGTTTCCCCAGTAAGCACTCAAGAGAGACATCTTGTGCCTTTCAGAGATTAGGCCTTGAGTAAGATGGATGACAGCCTAAGCAACATGCATAGTTGGCTTGAGACCACTGTTTACATCCAGAGCAGCATGACGGTGTCGGTTCCAAGCTGTGCTGATATTTTTTTTTTTACAAATTGGCCCGGTGTCTTGCAACAACTCTATCAGCCTAGCCCCATTTTTATTCTGCTGGAATTTGGGCCAACGTGGAGTTTTGAAGATTCAAGCCAAAACATATACCCGAAACAAGACTCAAAAGTAGCAAAATGGACTCCCTTAGGCCTTACCACCTGTATCCTATTTACCAGTTAGATTTCCAAGTTTTGGGATGCCTCTTGTTTACACCTCCAACTCCATGTAAGTTTCAACCTGCTGAGGCAATCATGCCTGCACAAAGGTATTATTTTTCTGTTTGGATTTGAGTGGTTGAATTGGCCAGCCGGGAGAGGATAAGGTGCTTTGATTCGCAATGGAAAGTATGTGTTGTCTATCACACTTTGGTAGGTGTTAGCTAGTATCACAAGAGTTGCTACTTGAAGAAGTCATTGGCCAACACCTGCCCACAGTGTTCTCTGCATATAGGAGACTCTGGAAAGGAGTCTGACTGAGCTTCAAAAGCTTGTGAAAGGAAGATGCCACCTGGCTATTTCATGGATTGGAAGCCCTTCTTAGTGATTATCAATAAAGGAGAATATTTGTAATTCAGGGTTGAAATGAGGGTCCTTGATGGTCTCTCAGCTTGGCTGTTTTCTTGCAAGGAAACAACCAACCTCAGAGCCCATCAAGGATCCTTTTTCTTAGGGTCGTCCCAAAGATGTTTTTTCAAGAGGCAACTGGACTTTCTTGTTTTATGTTTTTCTTTTGAAGACCTTTCACTTCTCATTCAAGAAGCTTCTAACAGGATAGTGGGGAATGGAAGGATTTCCCACTATCCTGTCAGTGCTGAAGAACCTTCTTGGATGAGAAGCAAAAAGTCTTCAGAAGAAAAAATAAAATAAGAAAGTCCAGTTGCCTCTTGAAAAAACACCTTTGGGACAACCATGACCTGGAGGACTGAGAATCTCCACAGACCCTTTTCTTAGGGGTTATTTCTGCCATTGTAATCAACATCAATAGCATTGAGAATTTTTTTACTACCAGTGCTGTGGGCGTGGCTTGGTGGGCATGGCAGGGGAAGGATACTGTAAAATCTAAGCTTAAATAGGCTGTGTGAACATAGCTGACCAACACGATCAGCTGGATTCAACTTAGGGTCAGCCTGTTGCACTTGTTAAACCTCAAATATTGAAACACTGCTATCATGTCTCTCCTAGTCCTACTTTTCACTAGACTATAGTCAGTGGTGGGCTGCAACCAGTTTACAACCGGGTCTGTGAGCTCACGCGCACGTGCCTAATGCGTGCCTTGTGTGCGCGGCATTCAAGAAACACCAATTTGAACCTGTACAGGGCAGCCCTGGTAAATAGAACAGCTACAGCGCGTGAAATCCACTGTGCTGCGTGAATCTGACAATGAGCTGAAAAAGATGGAAATATAGGACAGCATAGGTGAGGGCAGGAGGTTGGGGCCAGCTGATTGTCGGAACTACCGGTTCTCTAGAACTGGTCCGAACTGGCAGTAGCCCAACCCTGAATTTAGTCTTGAGGGGAAAAAATGTTGGGAGGAAGAGCTTTGGAATCTCTTACTAAGGACTCAGAAGATACCACAAAGAGTAAGAATCAGACCTGGTCTCTGTCATCCTAAAATGCAGAATATTAAAGCTCTACAGAGGATCATTAAAACTGCCCAGAATATCATCGGGCTCCAGCTACCAGCCCTGGATGACATTTTCATATCTCGCTGTTTGAGGAAGCCGCACAACATTCTCAGAGACTCTTCCCATCCTGCTCACAATCTTTGTGAACTATTGCCTTCTGGCAGAAGATACAGAACAATTAAAACTCGGGCCACATGTTTTTCTGAACAGTTTTTATCCCAGGGCTATAATTGCACTTAACAATGAACTTAAGGACCACCATCAGTGAGCTGTTGGACAGTATTACTTGGTCTGTTGTGTGGATATTTGTGTGTGTTTTAGGGGGTGGGGAGTTTTGGTGGGTGGGGGGTGTTTGGGGATTGTCATGCGTGTGTGTGTTTTGGGTCTGGTCTCTGGGTGTTATGTGAATTTTGTTGAATGTGTATACTGTGTACAATGACAATGAAGTATTATTATTAAATTTTCTCTAACAGTCTGTATGGTCCATTGAGATGGAGGAAAGTGCCTGAGTTCACCCATTATGCCAGTGGTGGCTAACCTTTTTTTTTAATTACATTTATATGCCGCCCTTCTCCGGAGACTCAGGGCGGCTTACAATTTTTGGGATGCAACCCAATGTGCTCAGCAATAGCCTTCATTCCATTGTATATGCCTGCTTATTACTAAGCGGCATTTTTACAAGGTCAGCTTATTGCCCCCAACAATCTTGGGTCCTCAATTTACCTACCCCGAGAGGATGGAAGGCTGAGTCAACCTTGAGCCTGGTGGGATTCGAACCTGCAATAATTGTAGGCAGCTGGATCTTAAGAGCAGGCATTTAACAGCCTGAGCTACCAAGGCTCTTTTTTGGGCTCCTGTGCCAAAAATTGTGCACAAATTTGCACGCTCGCACTACTCACGGGCCAGCACCCAGAAGGCAATGCACACCCCCTACGCATGCACATTGTGGGTAGGTTTCCAAACATTTCATTACCATGCTAGGTACCATCTTCAGTGGAATTTAGGAATGTCAGAGTCAATGTTCTTCTGCTCATTTCTTCATCTGTCCTTCTAACCTCCTCTTTGTCCTCTCCCTCCAGGGCCATCAAACACCATCTTTTTATCTTCTGGCCCTCTTCCTTCATGACTTCAGCTTGAGGCCATTGACGTCCTGCACGGGTCTTCAAACTTGACAGCTTTAAGACTTGTGGACTTCAACTCCCAGAATTCCTCCTCCAGTCATGTGAGCTCAGGAATTCTGGGAGTTGAAGTCCACAAGTCTTAGACTTGCCAAGTTTGAAGACCCTTGCAGGAGCGGGTGGGAAGAAGCAGTTTAGATAGAACAACAGTCCTTTCAACAGGGAATACCCAAGTTGGCATCTGTTTACCTTTTCTTTCTCCTTTTCTCTTTTTCTTTGTTTTTTGCCCTGAGGTCAGAATTCTTTTGGCTGGCATTACCTGTTGAACATGCCTCCTCACTTTAATTATTCCAGACAGCTTTTTGGCTTCAGTTCTGCCTTCACTGGTTACATAAATCTTGCAAATTATTACTACAGTGCTAAATTATAATTACTCACAAAGCCCAACATGTCAAGAGGTGTATTAATTTGATAATTTAATAAACACTTTGGTGCTCATGAGTATAATTATTACTTCCAAGCCAACATATATTCCATCGTCGTGGGTAAATTTGAGTATGCACAAATGTGTGCACATTTGTGTGTGTGTGCATGTGTGTGTGTGTGAGACTGAGAGAGAGAGAAAGAGAGTTTTGATTAGAGTGATGGTAGGACTTTGTTATTCACCAGATAATTAACATCTGAAAGGGGCAAAATTTAGTCATCAAAAACAGGTAATCCTCAATTTACAACAGTTCATTTAGTGAACAGAGTTACAGTAGCACTGAAAGATGTGGCTTATGACCATTTTTCACAGTTACAACCTTTGCAGCATCCCCATGATCATGTGATCAAAATCCAGGTGTTTGGCATCCGACTCATATTTATGACGGTTGCAATGACTTGGGGTCAGATGATCACATCTTGCAAACTTCTGACAAGCAAAATCAACGGGAAGCCAGATTCAATTAACAACCGGGTTACTAACTTATCCACTGCAGTGATTCACTTAACAACTGTGGCAAGAAAGGTTGTAAAATGGGGCAAAACTCAATAAATGTCTTACTTAACAACAGGGTTCAGTTGTTGGTCATAAGTTGAGAGCTATTTGTAAAGCTCTCCTAAAAGAAATCAGAGTTCACATGCTACAGGTTGTGCACTAGATGCCCAACAATAGTAAGATATCAACTGATTCAACAGATTGATGATTGATGGAGCACTTACATTACTTGGTGCTCTTTTTCTGTGCGCAGAGATCGCTATCCTTAAAGATTTCAGGAAAATCATTTTGATAGACATAGTTAACTGGAAGTGGAGTAAAATAAGCAGTCATGTGGGCCTATTAATAATAATAATAATAATAATAATAATAATAATAATAATAATAAATCCCTGAAATGTTGGAAATGCAAGCAATTATCAGGCACATATTACCACATGTGGTGGACATGCAAAAGAGCAAGGGAATTTTGGCGACAGATCCAGATGTGGTTAGAAAAAATGGTGGGACAACGGTTAGAATTCAAGCCAGAACTATTTCTACTAGGAATTACAACAGAGGGCTTTAGTAAAGGGTCAATATATTTAATACTACCCATTCTAACAGCAGTGAGAATGGTATATGCCCAGCAGTGGAAAAGTGAAAATACACCTTCAGAAAAGGAGATAATAAAGAAAATACTGGTTTGCACAGAACTGGATAAATTAACATTAGAACTAAAAAATAAAGGGGAGACAGAATACCACGATGCATGGAATAGATTTTATCAATGGTTGAGACTGAGAGGTGGGAGTCGGAACATAAAATAATTAGGCTAAGTAGACCCAGAATGTGACATTATATATGTAGTATATTGGTCAAAAATAACTGTACAAAACTAGCAATGTATAAATAGTATGTATGTTACCTGTCTTTTAGTTCAGTATGTATGGTGGAGGAAATACCAGGAAGGTCACATTGTGTTCAATGTGTGTGTGTGTGTGTGTGTGTGTGTGTGTGTAGCTGAAAGCACAAGCCTGAAGATGGCAAGTGGGACCTCGTCGAAACATCGCCAAGATACTCTCAATCCTACACGGGACAAGACCCGAATACACCAAGACCTACATACCTTTACCCGTGAAAATCTACGAAAACATATATATATATGTATGTATATATATAAATACACACATATATATATACTTTCCCTTTTTTTTAAATGCCAATCTTCTAAAAGATAGTTGGTTTGGTGGGACGGAAGCCCGCCTCCCTAGAATAAAGCAAGGGACAGTTGGTCCTCAAACTTGCAACATTTCATTTAATGACTGTTCAAAGTTACAACAGCACTGAAAAAAGTGACTTATGACCGTTTTTCACACTTACAGCCATTGTAGCATCCCCATGATCACCTGATCAAAACTGAGACACTTGGTGACTGCTTCACATTTATGATGGTCGCAGTGTCCCGGGGTCATTTGATCCTCTTTTGCAACCTTCCAACAAGCAAAGTCAATGGAGGAAGCCAGATTCACTTAACAACTGTGTTATTAACTGAACAACGGCAGTGGTTCAGTCAACAAATGTGGCAAGAAAGGTTGTAAAATGGGGGGGGGGGGAGTCACTTAACTTGTGTTGCTTAGCAACCAAAACTTGGGGCACAATTGTGGTCGTAAGTCAAGGACTACCTGCAGAGCAATGAATAAGTGTCGTTTAAGAAGGGACAATAGAGAAAGGGATCTTCTGACATTGGTATAGATTGATCTTCTATAGCTACCCTTCATGGTAGCCATTTTGTGGATGGCACAGCGGCAACCATTTTGTCTCAAAAACAGGTGGCGGCTAAGAAATTTTCCCCTATTTGAATCATCGTTTCTATCATTTAAGGGAGAATAGCTGCATAGAAATGCATTTAGTCCTTGACTTACAACCACAATTAAGTCCAAAATTTCTGTGGCTAAGTGAGACATTTGTTTGAGTGAATTTTGCCCCATTTTATGTCCTTTCTTGCCACTGTTGTTAAGTGGAATCGTTGCGGTTGCTAACTGAGTAATATGGTTGTTAAGTGAATCTTGACTTTGCTTGCTAGAAGGTTGCAAAAGGAGATCACATGATCCCAGGGGACACTACAACCATCATAGATTTGAGTCAGTTGCCAAGTCATGAGTGTGAAAAACAGTCATAAGTCACTTTTTTCTGTGCCATTGTAACTTCAAACGGTCACTAAACAAGGACTACTTGTTTCTTTCTACCACCAACTCACCTTCGATCAACCTTTGGACAGTTTAAAGTCCTCAAGTAGAAATCTGTCATGTTTTTTGTTACCAGAAATCAACACATCAGTTGCAAACATAAGTAATAATTATTTCCAGGACATTACATGCTGCTAAGCACATCGTAAGATCATAAATGAGACATAGTGTACCTTTCACTCTCTTATGTGCCAACCACAAGATAGCTTTTCTTCACCTTTATTAATTAAGAAATCACCTTCATTAATTGCTGTTTCATTAAACCACCTGTTTCTCACAGTATTTCCTTTATCAGTCTATAGGTAATCCTCAACTGACAGCTGGTGATCTATATGTATATGTATATGTATATGTATATGTATATGTATATATATAAAGTTTTCACGGGTATTTATATGTATGGTATTCAGCTTTGTTCGGGTATTTTCCCATGTCATTTGTAGAGTTTTTACTTTCAGGAATATCTATATGTATCTATATCTATATCTATATATATTCCTGAAAGTAAAAACACTACAAATTTGAAGTTAAAGATATGAGAATTAGAAAAAAGTGAAAAAATAAAGACAAAATGATAGAGAAGGGGGGGGAGAAAGAATAAGAAAAAATATTCCAAAAGTCTCAGCCCATTTTCTAATGCACTCTTTCACTTGTTCATCCTCCATTTCAAATTTCAGCAAGAGCGTATAAATTTTGGCAATTAAATGTTCATCATTTGTATATCGCACTAGCAACAGCATTTAGATTTGTATACCTCTTCATAGTGCTTTACAGCCCTCTCTAAGCAGTTTTACAGAGTCAGCATCTTTCCCCCAATGATCTGGGTCCTCATTTTACCAACCTGGGAAGGATGGAAGGCTGAGTCAGCCTTGAGCCTGGTGAGATTTGAACTGCCAAATTGCAGTTAGCTGGCAGGCAGCAGAAGTAGCTTGCAGTCCTGCACTCTAACCACTGCGCCACCATGGCTCGTATCTGTCTGTCTGCCTGTCATCTGGAGCCGGTGAGGATCAAACCGCTGGCAATGGTTTAAATAAACAATTTATTTAGGACTACCCTTGCATACTATCCGGAGATTGCAGCTGGTGCAAAATGCGGCGGCGCGGTGGTGATGGGAGTTTCCGTTCTCCCATGTTACCCCCTCCTGCGCTGTCTGCATTGGCTGCCGGTTGTGCTCCGGGTGAGATTCAAGGTGTTAACATTAACATACAAAGTCCTCCATAACATGGGTCCGCAATATTTAAGGGAGCGACTCCTGCCGACATCAAGTACTAACCGCCCTGTGCGATCACATAGGCAAGGACTCCTTGGGGTCCCATCGGCTGGCCAATGCCGGTTGGCGGTCCCCCGACGACGAGCCTATTCTTTTGCCCCTGACCTCTGGAATCAGCTTCCCTCGGGCTCCGCCTGCCCCTGACCTCCGCGCCTTCCGCCGTGAATTGAAGACCTGGTTATTTAACCAAGCCAGGCTGTGACCCTTTGGGGGGCTTTATTATAGTTTTATTGTGTATTTGTGTAATTGCATCTTAATGGGGCTTGTTAGTTTAATTCTTTTTTAATTATTTATTGTTTCCTTGTTTTATTTGTGAGCCGCCCCGAGTCTTCGGAGATGGGGTGGCATACAAGTCTCATTAATAAATAAATAAATAAATAAATAATGGGCAGAGTTAGCCTGTAATGCTGCATTCTAACCAATGCACCACCAGGGCTCTTCAATATCATTCAACTTCACATTCTGCCTTTTGTTGCTCCGTTCCAAATGTCCTGTTACCTACCTTAAATCTTGACCTTAATCAAGTCTCCCCTCCTGCCTCCAAGAGCCCCCTCACCCCTCAAATCTTTTCCATTGAGAAAATGCTTTTTAATATCGCCTGTGGAAATTTACAGATTCTATCATCCTTAAGATCACTTCAAGCCTTTAAAAACAAATGCACATATATGGAGTTCCTTCCATCTCAATCACCCTGGTCTCACTTTAACTGTATGAATGGTTCAGTGGTGGGATTCAATTTTTTTTATTACTGGTTCTGTGGGGGTGGCTTGGTGGCGTGGCAGGGGAAGGATACAGTAAAATCTCCAGTCAGAGGTGGGATTTGCTGGCTCTCTGAACTACCCAAAATATCTGCTACCAGTTCTCCAGAACTGGTCAGAACCTGCTGAATACCACATCTGACTCAGAGACAAAGTCCATCCAAGTAAGAATTTATTAGAGAAGTCATATCGGCACATCTGGGAAAACCCGAATCTGAAACCCCGCATTTTCCCCTGCTATATTAAACTCACATCCAACCCCCTTACTGATGACCCTCAAGTCACACTCTCCAATCAGTGGTGGGATTCAAATTTTTTTACTACAAGTTCTGGTGGGCATGGCAGGGGAAGGATACAGTAAAATCTCCAGTCAGAGGTGGCATTTGCTGGCTCTCCGAACTACCCAAAATTTCTGCTACTGGTTCTCCAGAACTGGTCAGAACCTGCTGAATACCACCTCTGGAATGGTTATATGAGGACCCAGATTGTTGGGGGCAAAATGTTGACTCTGTAAACCTCTTAGAGAGGTTATAAAGCACCATGAAGTGGCATATAAGTCTATGTGCTATTGCTATATCTTAATTTTAGTTAAGATATTAGGGAATTTGTACCCATTTCCAGAATAAGGACCACCGTGGATCTTTGAGTGCCTTACTTATTGGGGGTATGCAGTATTTCCAATTCAGTTCCACCAAAGTTTAATCAAACACATGTGAGTCTATGAAATGTCTGCAGCTCTTTAAAGCAGCTACATCTTTTTCATGGATTTCCTGTCAGCTGTGAAGAGCAGCCACATCATCCAGGGGAAAGATATAGCTGCTTTAAAGAGTTACATATAGAAGCTGCATGTTTTTCTCCTCCCATGTATCATAATAATATACAACTTATAAATGTATGATAAAATATGACTTCAGCAACAGAGTGGTCAATGCCTGGAACTCACTCCCTGACTCTGTTGTTATATCCTCAACCCACCCACCCACAAAACTTTAACCTTAAACTGTCTACCATGGACCTGCTCACTCCATTCCTAAGAGGTCTGTAAGGGGGCGTGCATAAGCGCACCAGTGTGCCTACCGTCCCTGTCCTACTGTTCCCATTTATTATACTCATTTATTATGTATATACTTATACCTGTTTATAATTATATGTTTACATGTTATGTTCATATTTATGCTTGTTTTCTCATACATGCTTGACAAACTAAATGAATAAAATAAAAATAAATAAAATAACACAGTAGTGGAAAACTCTGTACAGACTTAAATGCTGGGATTCATTCAACATGCTTAACCATCTTCTGGGTTCTCAAAATACTTTTGATATTGAATCAACCAGACAAACTTGATTTATATAATACATTAAGGTGCATCTACAGGTACATACAAGCTAAGGTGAAAATGAAGCAAGCAAACACCAGGTATAATTACAAAGCTGTTAGTCTTTTAATTAGCAGATCACACACTTCAGGTTACAATGGGATAAGTTACAGAGTCTTATGATGTGGTTATGTTTACTTTAGCACCCATTTTTTTCAGAACATTTCATTAAATTTTTTGCTTTTTACTTTATTTTGCTGATTACCTTCTGAAGCAGTGGGAAAGTTGCTACTGGCTTCCCTGATGTGGGTTTATCCTCCTCCTTGTGCCATGCATTTGTGAAGCCGTTGTTTTGTTTCTCCAATGTACACATCTGTACATGTCTCACTGCATTGTACTACAGAAAAATGCCCATTTTAATCTCTTCTACTTTGC
Organism: Naja naja; assembly: GCA_009733165.1. Taxonomy (NCBI): domain Eukaryota; kingdom Metazoa; phylum Chordata; class Lepidosauria; order Squamata; family Elapidae; genus Naja; species Naja naja. The sequence continues at coordinate 46,786,122 of CM019154.1, forward strand.
CTACAAGTGCAAAAATAAAGAACCTGGAAAGAACTAAAGGTATGTAAAAAAAATGAGTAGAAAAATAAGAAAAAGCAGGGGAGAAGTCCCAAAGATGCTTTCAAAAAAAAATACACAGCTGGACTTTGTTTTTCCTTGAAGATGTTTCGCTTCTCATCCAAGAAGCTTCTTCAGTTCTGACTCAATGGTGCAGGATGGAAGGATTTATATTCCTTGCAGTCATCTGGTCATTAGGACTCTCTCTGAGAGTCATTGAGGCCACTTGGAGGTTTATCTCTGCCCTCGGGGTTACCTGAATAGTGAAAGTGGGTGTGGAACCTTCTCAGGGGTGGGTGGCTACCGGTTCACACCAGTTCAGGTGAACTGGATGTTAATTTTACATCTGGTTCACCAAACGGGTAGTTGCAATGATTGGCTGGCCCTGCCCACACCACACCACCCATTCCAGGAGTCTCCAGGGGCCCATTTTGGATCCCAGGTAAGTGCAGGGCCTGTGCAGAAGCTTGGGGATGGAGAAAAATGGGCCTCCCGGAGGCTTTGGAAGGCTGCTTTTGCCCTCCTACAGGCTTAAGGAAAGCCTCCAGAGCCCGGGGAGAGCAAAAATGTCCCCCCACCCACCATGGTGCAGGAGGCCAACTAAGCCACACCCACCATGGCCACACCCACCCAGCACCGAGGCAGAGAACCAGTTGCTAAATTTTTTGAAGCTCATCTCTGAACCTTCTTGGAACTGCTGAAAGGACTGTGTTGTAAACAGGAGATAGGTAGCATCGTGTCCCTCCTCCTCTGTTGAGTGGGGGATGCTCAGTCTTAATGTAGATGGCCTCTTTGACCCCTCTTTCAAACTAGCGATCTTCTCCGTCAGAAATGTGGAATTTGCTATCTTCAAAAGAGGGAGCCTTGTCTTTCAAATGCAGATGGGACTGCTGAAGCTTACCTTGATGGTTTTTGTTCTCCTATGTTGTGCCATGCATTTGTGAAACGGTTGTTTTGTTTCTCCAACGTACAGCTCTGTACGTGTCTCATGCCACGGTACTGCAGAAAAGGGGCTCATTTTCTTTGCCCCAGAAAGCAGATGAGGCTAAAATGAGAAGAGATAGTTGGTAGTTAATATGTCGTGATGCTATCTACTATTATTGGGACAACTGGTTTTAATTAGGACATCATTCAGAAATTACGCAGTCGGCGTTCCGACCAAACTCTCCATCCCAAATTCAGCACTTAGAGCAGTGGTGGGATTTTAAAAAATTTACTACTGGGTCTGTGGGCGTGGCTTGGTGGGCGTGGCATTGACAGGTAGGACATTGCAATATATAATTTTATATACTATACTTAGATCAGACCGAAGGTGGTGTAGTTCTAGGTTTTCTAGGTCTAGAATTTCAAGTCTGGTGGCATAAGGTATTCTGCAATGTGTAGAGGAGTGGAGAACTGTAGAGGCATTGCTGTTTAAATATGTAAATCCACACCTGAAGTTAACTAACTTCGCAGTGTACTATGTAGTTGTCAACTCAAAAATATTTCTCTAGTCTTTTAGAGTTGTCAGCAGAAAGGATGTGGGGGAAGTAATGCATACTTTAAATATTTTCATAGATAAGTGCTAGGCGGCCGAAGCTTCTGGCGCGCAAGATTATTACTGGAGAGCATGATTGATGACTCTTGGCTACAGATGTGTCCCATTGGAGAATATACCTCCAGGGGGTGGGGGAAGACCAGGGTTAAGGGTGAGATGAATGATGTGTCTCAGAGTCAGCTGCACCCAGGTAAAGCCGGCATGTTCACTCCTAATAATACTCCTTGTTTTCTTTTACTCTGAGAGATGCAGCTAGAGACTCATGATTTGAATGGGGGTGGATTGTCGGTGCCCTGACAGTAGTGCTGTGTACTTTGCAGATCAAGGGATTAACTTATCTGATGAGTATCTCTTCAAGAAGCCTCCTGAGTATATAACTCAACATCTTCTTCCATATATTAAAAGATTTCAATCTAATGAATAGCGTTAGGTTCAACCACGTATTGGGAATGTCCTTAAATGCTCCATCACGGAAGGTTTTAAGAAGTGATTGGACAACCAATTTTCCAGAAAGGTACACAGCCTGAGCAGGGGGTTAGAATAGAAGACCTCCATGGTCCCTTCCAACTCTGTTATTCTGTTGTTCTGTTTCTCCTCTGCAAAGTAAGGATGGTATAGAAATGAAAATGATGATGATAATGATAGTAACCACCATAACAACTTTTTTTTTGTTTAGCAGAAAAATCTAAAGTGATTTGTGGGATTTCTTATTTTCTAATCTTTCTTTCTTGAGAGGAATAGAGCAAGCACAGTCCAAATTCATATTCTCAATTGGCTAAATCCTTGGGCCAGAGATCTCCAATCTTGGAATCTCCAGGTATATGGACTCTTAGCTCCCAGAATTCCACAGCCAACAGAGCCAATGCTGAGATTTCTGGGAGCTGAAGTCCACTCACCTTCAATTGACCATGGTTCAGAGACCAACTCAAGGTCTATAACAAAAGCAGGAAGGTGCAGCGTTTCCTGGCCCAAGGTCTATATACTTGGATTTGGGGGGGTGAGGGGACTCTTGGAGGCAGGAGGGGAGACTTGATTAAGGTCAAGATGACAGCCATGACTGTAAGATCAAAGCCCCAACTTGTTTTACAAAATGGGTTGACCATTGCAGGCTTGCAGCTCTTCTCTTGACTTTGTGACTTCTCCTTCACTCTTGAGAAGGTTTTAATTTTGAAAAAGTAAGGAAGAGAGAGAGAGACACAGAGAGAGAGAGAGAGAGAGAGAGAGAGAGAGAGAGAGAGAGAGAAAGAAAGAAAGAAAGAAAGAAAGAAAGATGATAGAGACAGGAAGGAAGGAAGAAGGGGGAGGAGGAGGAGGAGGAGAGGGAGATAGATAGATAGATAGATAGATAGATAGATAGATAGATAGATAGACAAATGTGTGTGTGAGAGAGAGAATAGAGAGATAAGGAAAGAGGACATCAGCAAGGTGGAAGGACTCACTTATAGTGTTGATAACTCCATCCTTGGAAGTTCACAAATACCAGATGAGGGACAGATCAACATGGGGAAAAGTCTGATGGCATTGGTAGAGATAGCTAAATGTACTGCTTTAATTAAAGAAAAGAGTTCCAACTAACTTTCTTTCTTGGAAACCACTTCTGGACTTTGTGCCTGAGGTTGGGGAAAAAATGAACAAGCAAAGTCAGTGGGGAAGCCAGATTCACCTAACAATCCCATTCCTAACATAACAACTGCAGTGATTGACTTAACAACTGTGGCACAAAAGGTCATAACATGGGGCAAAACTCACTTAACAACTGTCTCATTTAGCAACACAACTTATTGGGTTCAATTGTAGTGGAAATTCGAGGATTACCTGTATTCACAACTGCCATTTAATAGCAACCTACGAAGCCTCACTGCATTCTGGAATACATGTATAGTTTCAAGTTTAGATTTACTGATGCTATAGTCCTATGTGATTGCACAAAGCTTATTCAGAGGAAGTTGCAAAAAATAAAATTAATCTAATCTGAGTAAATCGGGACTATGTACCACATTCCATCTGGGAATCCCCTTTGAAATCCATTGTGATTATTTTAATATTTGACACAGCCTTGGCAAACGAGAACGGGCCACCCAATCTGATAAGAAAAACATGACATCAATATCTCAAAATCTGCAGATAAGAATTACAATGCAAGCAAGGAGACGAATCATCAGTCTATGTTATTATGGTATATAACGTATTTTGTATGCTATATACTACAAAGCAAAACAAAAAAGTTTTGTTTTTAATGACATCAATCAGCAATATGACATGATTTCGAGGCAGTAACTACCTGGAGCCATTCGTATGAAATTCTGTGGGCCAAGAAGCTAGCTCTCTGGTTACAGATAGTCCTTGATTTACAACCACTGTTTGAAATTACATGCCACTGAAAAACGTGAGTTACAACCAGTTGTTGCACTTACAGCTATCATAACATCCACATGGTCATGTGTTCAAAATTTGGAACCTTCACAACCAGAAATTCTGATCCCAATTACAGTTGTAAGTCAAGAACTGCCATAATTGGCTTTCAAGTTATGAAGCAAATCTACAGATTGCAATGGCTCCCCTATCAACTAAAATATCCCTCTAAAATCCAGTTTCCCAGATCCCCGAGGCGATTAAACAAAGGTGTATCCATGTGTGAGAAACTATAGGAACTAGATTGGAAAAGACTGCTAACTGCCAGTTCTCTTTGTAATCTGATTTCAATACTTCAAAGCATTGGAGAACCAGAAGTGTATAATCCCTCTGTGAAATATGTTTATATTAATTAATCAAGGCTTTATGAATATTATCTCAGTGAAATTAGGCTACCATTTGCTTGAGAAAAAGCAACTGAAATCCTTGGCAGAACCATCAATCAATATTTTAAAAAAAACTGCAATTTCGCCTTCTGATAAATGTTTATTGCGATCCCAAATTTTGGGCTTAAAGAGCATTTGAGATCAAATCTTGCTTTGATTGACTGTTAAAATTAGATCTGCATTCATTTTGAATAAAATGTATGCATAATAAATACATCCAACTACACCCTGCGATCTTTAATAATATGTATGAATATGTCAGAATACTGTCTCTTTAAAACAAATGCTTAAAAGTTGTAAACTGTTCTAAAGCAGATCGCTGGATGGGGCAATCTTGATTTTTTGGTTCATTTTTCAAAAGTTCAAATGTCATTGGGATTGCTATTGAATTTTCCTTCTCCGCAATATTTGAAACATGTCAATTAACAGGAATTGTCAATGAAAAAAATGACTGTGTCTTCTACTTAGAGAATAAAATTATGTTTTGGAGAACTCATGAAACATACCAGAATTTTGTAAAAAAACCTCAACATATGTTTAACATAAAAAGGTAGTTCTCGATTTACAACTATGTGTTTAACAGTTATTTTGTCAGCTTTGGAAGTTATATTTTACTTAGGAGTTACAACGGTGCTGAAAACAAGTGACTTAAATCTTTCCCCCCAAAGTTATGGTTTTGATGATCATGTGACACTCCCATGTCACATGATCGTGATTTCAGCAGTTGGCAATTGGCCCACATCTACAATGGGTTGCCATGTCCTGTGGTGATGCGAATATGATTTGCGATCTTCTCAACCAGATTCTGACAAGAAAAGTCAATGGGGGGGGGCACTAGATTATCTTAATGACCGTCTGATTCACTTTATAACCATGTAAAAATGGTCATAAAAATCAGGTCCAGTCACATGATGACTCAATTAATAGTCACATCATTTAACAACTGAAACTCTGGTTGTTATTGTGGTTATAAGTCATAAGCGTCATTTGAGTGTCCAAAGGTATTATTGTTTCAATCCATTTTGAGCTGGAATGTCAGTGATTAACATGTCAGATAAAGCAGATTAAAGAAGAACAGAGTTGGAAGAGAACGCCAGCAGGACACCTGATACCATTTCAGACAAAAGATTGCCTAATCTCTTCTTTAAAACCTCCAAGTCGAGCTTCTAGAGGCAAATCCCAGTTTCAAGTACCAACCGCCCGGTACGGGCGCATAGACAGGGCCTCCTCAGGGTGCCGTCCGCGACTCAATGTCGCTTGGTGGGGACTCGGGGGAGAGCCTATTCTGTGGCGGCCCCCACTTTATGGAATCTCCTTCCACTGGAGCTCCGGCTTGCTCCTGATCTCCGTACCTTCCACCACGAGTTAAAAACCTGGCTGTTTTTACAATCTGGGCTATGCTGACTCCTTGGGTTTTCTTGATTTTAATTTTGGGGGTTTTAATGTTAATTCGGCTTAGTTTGTTTAATATGGTTTTTAGGTAATTTATTGTTGTATTTCTTTTAATTTGTGAGCCACACCAAGTCCTTTGGGAGAGGGGGCGGCATATAAGTCGAATAAATAAATAAATAAATAATAAATAAATAAATTGTTCCAATGATTAATTGTTCTCACTGTCAGGAAATTCCTCCTTAGTTCTAGGTTGCTTCTCTCCTTGATCAGTTTCCATCCTTATTGCTTCTTGTCCTGCCTTCAGGTGCTTTGGAGAATAGCTTGACTCCCTCTTCTTTGGGCAGCCCCTGAGATATTGGAACACTGCTACCATGTCCCCCCCCCCCAGTTCTCCTTCTCATTAAACTAGATATACCCAGTTTCAGCCACCATTCTTCATATGTTTTAGCCTCCAGTCCAGTGGTGGGATTCATATTTTTTTTACTACCAGTTCTGTGGGCGTGGCTTGGTGGGTGTGGCAGGAGAAGGATACTGTAAAATCTACAGTCAGAGGTGGGATTTGCCGGTTCTCCGAACTACTCAAAATTTCCGCTACCATTTCTCCAGAACCGGTCAGAACCTGCTGAATGCCACCTCTGCTCCAGTCCCTAATCATCTTAGTTGCTCTTCTCTGCACTCTTCATTGAAGCCAGCTCCAACTTTGTAAAGTAGTTAAGTGAAGCTGTCAGAAGACAGACGGAGAAATAAAGATGCTTATCTGTATTAACTACTGTTTAGTTTTAGGGCCTTGGTGGTGCAGGCTGTTAATAGCCTAGGATTAGTTCCAGCTGCCTGCAATTAGTGCAGGCTCGAATCCCACCAGGCTCAAGGTTGACTCAGCCTTCCATCCTCTCGGGGTAGGTAAACTGAGGACCCAAGATTGTTGGGGGCAATAAGATGACTTTGTAAACATGCTGCTTAGTAATAAGCAGGCATATACAATGGAATGAAGGCTGTTGCTGAGCACATTGGGTTGCACTCCAAAAATTGTAAACCGCCCTGAGTCTCCGGAGAAGGGCGGCATATAAATGTAATTTAAAAAAACAATTCAGTCCAAATATTTAATATTAGAGGTCTTGTAGTCCAACCCCCTGCTCAGGTAGGAATCTATCCCATTTCAGATAAATAGTTGTCCAATCGCTTCTTAAAAACCTCCAGTGTTGGAGCACCCACAACTTCTATATGAAACATTAGACCACACCTATGGCTGTTATTATCATGTATTATAATACACATTGTACAATATAATATATTATAAAATACAGCATGCTATATTATACACTTTATACATGCATATGTAAAAGTTTATATAATATCATCTGACATTGTTATAAAATTATTTTATTTTATTTTTTTATTTATATGTACGTGTGCTATATTATTTTATTATTTTATTTTATATACACATATGTATATTTATGCATGCGTATATCTGTATTTTATTTTACGTGCACGTATGTATATTTATTTTATGTACGCCTTTGTACATTTTACATACACACATATATAAAATTATATTATATATAGATATTTACATACATACCATCCAGTCAGAGCTGAAGAAGCTTCTTGGATGAGAAGCGAAGTGTCTTCAAAAGAAAAAGCAAGGAAGTCCAGTTGCCTCTTGAAGAAGCATCTTTGGGACAATCATGAGTTGTGGTGGCACAGTGGTTAGAGTGCAGTACTGCAGACTACTTCTGCTGACTGCCGGCTACCTGCAATTTGGCAGTTCAAATCTCACCAGGTTGACTCAGCCTTCCATCCTTTTGAGATCAGTAAAATGAGGACCCAGATTGTTGGGGGCAATATGCTGTAAACCGCTTAGAGAGGCTGTAAAGGACTGCGAAGCAATATATAAGTCTAAGTGCTATTGCATTGACTGAAAATCTCCATGGACATTTTATATACACAGATATAAAAATATATACATCTATACCACAAAAGGCAAAGTGATTGGCCATTGCTTGCTTGGAAAAGAAAGGTGAGAGGACACAGCAACACAGAATTGTCCTCTGGGTGAATGCCGTTATTATCTGAATTCTTTTCAAACGATTGCTAAAGTGTCTTAATCCAAATAGGATTTTCTTAAACCAGCCTATAAACTTTCATTCTAAAAGTCACTTGCAAGAAACAATTTACTTACAAGTTTAAATCTTACTTTGTATCTCCCTCTCTCCCTCTCTTGCTCCCTCTCTTTTCCTTCCTTCATTCCTTTCCTCCTTTCATCTCTCC